>JAWNMO010000679.1:600000-955000 GCA_035043915.1 Drosophila paramelanica | reverse complement strand
TGCACAAGCTGCAGGAGTTAAAGATCCTGATGCTGCGCAACGAGGAGCTCAAACTGGATCGCCGTCTGAAACTGTTGCGCAAACAGTTGAAATTGTCGCCGAACCGCAAACAGATAATCGCCCGGTGCTTTCGTAGATTCAACATGATGTTGAGATCTATGGCTGCGAACGGAGTATCCCAAGAACTAATGTACTCTTGGAAACGCGAAGTCAATCAGATAAGGAATTATTTGAACTTGAAGATCAATCGTTTGAAGCCAGGGAAATCGCGTGCGGGCAACGAGTTGATCAGTCGGTTCAGCAGTTTCTGGGAATCGGAAGTGATGCACAAAAGGCACAAAGAAAGACACAAGAAACACTATGATGAGAAGTCGACCACTCAGGTAGAGCTGCCAGCATTTGAATATTCCAAAAAGTTGAAAAAACCAAGAAAACACGAGAAACGAGTAACAATAAAGCTTGACATGCCCTGCTTTGATGAGCTGAATCGTTGGCAGAAGGTGGTGCACAAGATACTTAAGAAGGATTTCAGAAAACTGAAGAATGAACAGAACGCCTCACTGGGCAAGCTTACAGTGAAGCATGAGAAACCAAGACGACGTGTACACATACCACTAAAGGACTTGTTGAACTTTGAAGTGGACTTGAAGAACAAGTTGGAAGCGGAGAAAACGCCGTCGATAGGAAGCAAATATGGCCAAGAAGAGCTCAAACAATTTAATAAAGAGCTGCAAAGGATTAATAAGAAAAAGAATGATATGCGGATCCGAGAGTCAGCGACTAAAGCGAAATTGTCCGAGTCTGTGAATGATGCGAATAGTAAATTGGTAGATGCCAATGGTGAACCATTAGATAAAGATAAAGTCGAGGATGGCAAACGGGTTTTTACAATTAAAAATATGGGAACCTATCGCGGCAGCGTCCGCAGAACGTTGAGCTATATTGAAGACGATCTGGAAACCGATAAGAGTATATTTCATGAAACGATGTCTGACGATGTTACCCGGCTGCTGAGGAATAAGTCTGTGTCGCCTGGCATACCGCAGGATCCGAAGTCTGCGCGTTGGCCAGTGTTGCATTCTAGCAAAAAAGTCAAGAAGAAGAGAGCTGGTCAGGAGGTGATGGCCGCATTGGAAACGAAGGGCCCTTCGAAATATCGGTCTTTACAGGAGCTACTTAAGGATGCGATAATAGCACCAAGCATAATGGACATGATAGCCGATAAGAATGCCATTGTGACCACAGTCACCAATCATTATATGTGGAAGAATCTGTTCTCTGTCTATCAGGACTTGAAGAGCGTCAAATTACCAAGACTGGCCATATACCAAATGTTGCGCGAACAATATCTCAATTATATCAGTGAAATTGTCGGCGAAGAGGTGCGAAAGGGTGCGAAATTAACATTTAATCGAGATTCCGGGGTGGACATCGAAGCGGAGCAGAAGTTTAGCATCGATTCCATTGACCGGTTGTTGGATTCATCGAAGCTGAGACGTGCCACAATCCATGAGCAATATCTGCGCAAATCCAAATCTCACAGGTTCTCCATAGACGACGACAGCTCGAAGACGAGCCAAGTGTCATTTGACATGTTGGCCTACACGGAACTGAAGAGCATGGATGCGCGTTACACGCGTCAGAATTTGCAGCACATTTTTGCCATACATAAAAAGTACTTCAAGAGCCTCGCCAAGACGCCGGTGGCGATTGAGCTGGAGAAGCGCCGGCAGGCTGAGAAAAAGCGGCGAAAACTCGCGGCAGCGGATGCAATCAAAAAACCGATAGATAAATATGGAAATACGCAGCAGCAGCAGCGGAGGAGGAGGAAGAGAAAAGTTCAGATCGAACGTTTGTATTATGAGCCGCGTCGCACGTGCCGCCAGCGTCAGGCTGAGGAAGATGAGTGTGCGCCGTGCGACTGCGACGTGGATATGCTGGATAGGTGCATGCGCTGTGGCATTAAGCTGCCATCGGTGGCGCCCAGCAGCAAGTCAAGCGGCATTGCTCTGTCCCTGTCGACGCACTCGATTGCAGCCTGTGCCCACAATCGACAGGTGTTGCAGGTGGCCGAGCAAGTGTGCCACTCGTGCGGCTTTGTGCACGACCCGCAGACGCACTGCCCCATGCTGCCAGGCGCCAACGATGACAAGACGCTGCGGCAGCTCGATTACATCAGACGGTATGCCCGCTACGTCGGGGAGGCGCCAGGCCAGGATGCGGATAGCATTTGTCGAGCGGCTATCCGAAGTTGCGCGGGCAGCGGGGATTGTGGCTGAAGTGTGGCAAGTGCAGCGAACAAGCATCGCGAAAACATATTGCGATGCTGCGGTGCGCTGCACTGGCAACACTGCTTGCCACAAGACGCCGAGCTGCAACTGTTGCAGCAGCTGCTGCTGCTGCCAAGCTAGTGGCAAATGAAACATTTTGTTTAAGTGCAAAATAAATTCAAGTAATGAGTTTGCAGCGTTTATGGCCGCCAGTCGACGGCACTGGCAAATACGAGTACGTTGCACATACGCAGCGTGGGCCGCGGGGGGCGTTAAATGTTCGCCAAGTTTCATAAAATATGCAAAAAGCCAGCAAACACACACGCACACACAAACACACACACATACACTGAGCGTATGCACTCACGTAGTGCCAATAAGAATGCTATTTTTGAGGTTGGCTAACTAGAAAATACCCTGCTTTTAGATGAAATATGTATAAATAATTTTTTTTTCACGAGTTCACATGAAAATTTTTCTCAAAAATTCTTTAAAAATTTAAAGATAAACAAATTTTTAAGAAAATTATTTGATTAAACCTTCTGCGTGTCTCATTCATAATACCCTTATACAAGTAGCTACAAGGTATGCAAATAGGAACAGACTGGCTGCCTTTTAATACACTCTCTATGGCACGCCTTTACAGCGTATGCAGCGGATTTTTTTTTTTTTTTGGGGCCAAGTTTTTAAGTCAAGCGGCTGTAATGGAATTTTATTGCTGCACTCGCATTCTGTTTGCGCAGGCGAAACATGTACCAGACATTTTCATAAACGTTCTTAACCAAAAGCACCAAAAAAAGCCAAAATAAAAGAAGGAAAAAGAAAACCAAAAGAAAATACCTTGCTTAAGTTTTGGTCTTTAAGATTATTTTTGTTGTCCCTTAAAGTAGTCAAAAGCTGTCGACGGCAAACGGCAAACGCAATAAGGTTGTAAATTGATGCCTGCGATCAATCATTTAGTTGCCAGTATTTGGCCAGAATGCGGCGGCACTCTCATTTTGGCCAGCAACTAGTCGAACACCAGCACCACCCAACCCAGCAACCACCCGGAGCCACCGCATATTGCTGCGGCCAGTCTGAGCGTAAGTTGAGACGTTTTCATTTGCATTTTGTGCCAAAAGGAACATAAATGAAGTGCTTCATCGAGTGTCATATAATTAAGATATCCTGTTATTTCAAAAAGTATTTAAAGTAAGAATCTAAAAGTAATAGAACAATAATCTTTAATATGTTAGTGTGTTCAGTTAGATTAGAAACCAAGAAAATTTAGTTTAAGAAAACTTATGCATGCACTTAATTTACATCGGTTTAATTTTTGTAGGGTATCTGAAATGGGGTATACATTGCCTCCTCGCCATGACGCTCAATTTGCGTTAACTGGCTGTAACATTATCTTGTTTGCTCATGACACGCGCCAGAGTCGCAGTCGCAGTCGCGGACGCAGACGCATGGAAACCATCCAGAAAGCAGACTTATAACGGGACCGAGACTTTTCCGACTCGTGCCATGTTGGAAATGCTTTGGCATTGTCCAGCTTTGGCATTTCACTCACTCACTCATTTCTCGCCGTTTGCAGTGTGGTTGCGGCTTTTGTCGTTTTTCTTCGCGCTTTTCCTTTTATTTAGCCATAAGTCATTTGTGATTTAAGTCTTTGACTTGTCAAAACAAATGAAATGGAGCGTTGAAATAACTGACAGAAAGCAATGCCCATTGGGTTTCATAGCAACAGGAACAGCGACTAGAAGAAGAAAAATAAGAAGTAGGAGCAGGAGCTGAAAAATAAGCAACTGCCGACAGGCATTGTCCAGCCATGTTCTCAGCGCATTTTCAATCCGGGTAATTGCATTTTATTAGCGCTTATCGTTTATCGCTAGCTGCCATTGTCACTCGCATTGTCATGTTGCAGTCAAAATTTAATTAATTTCCATTCACAGCACTCGATTCCCCCCGCCTTCCACAATGTTGAGTAAAACACATGTGAAAAAGCCCCGACAAACACTTTAACAATGCAGCTGAGCACAAACACACAAAACAATAGACCAAAAGAATTGTGTGCCACATATAAAGGGAATACCCCTACTACTATCGGACTCAGGTGGGAGCGTCACGCAGTCCAAAGTACCTGGCCATAAAGCAGCTAAAAGCAGCAAAAAGATAAATGTGCCTGTTGGGCTTCAGCTAATTGAATAAAGTGGATCTTAAGTCGCTTTGGACTTCATTTCGACAAAAGAAAAGGAAAATAAAAGGTGAAAAATATTTCATTTGTAACTGTGTCATAATAAGCCAAATTTTATGAGTAATAGTAACTGAATATTTGCATATTTGAAGCTGAATCAAATCAGTAACAAAAAAAAAAAAAAAAAACAGTGTTCTAAGGCCTTAAAAAATAGTGCTGTGAAGTATTATATATATTAATATTGATAACTTTTTAAACGATTGGCATCAGTTTCTATGCCTGTCTTGAAAACAGTGCTATACAACAGTGCATATCAGAAATTTTAAAAAACTCCAACATTTTTCAAAAACTTTCTTTTCAATTTAAATAAAATTAAGCTCGCCTACAGTTACTAATTGTTATATGTTTCTATTCTATTTATTTCGAGCTATCTCTGGCTGATCTGCGAGCAGTTTAAAACTTGAATCCAGTGTTGAGAAATACTTACGATAACTGCAATTTGCACTTAACCTCAGCTCGCAAATGTGCTTGTGGCTTCTATCTAGGCAATGCTTGTAGCGTCTGCAAAGGACAATTAAAGCAGCACACACACACACACAAACTCGCCTAGTAACCACTCAAACCACTCGAAAAGTTGTCCGCAAAGTGCGAATGCATAATTAATTCCAATTATGAGTTCACCCAACAACATTGGCAACATTGGCACTTGCCTTCGCACTGAACTCGAGACGACACAAGATGCGTTGAGTGTGTGAAGGGGGATGGGGGGCAAACAACCTAAACACCCAACCACACACACTCACACACACACACACACGTATGTATATAGTTGTTGTGTTGCTGGGGAAACAGACTAAAGACTTATCAGCGCATCGACAGCAGCATCAGCTTCAGCTTCAGCCTGAACTTTGGTGATGTTGTCAACCCTGTTGCTGCCGCTGTTGCTGCTGCTTGTTGCATAGTTTGAGTGCGGCAAGTGCTTGGCATGTTTAAACACATGCTTAAGTGTCATTTAGACAGTTATCCGCTTGGCAGCAGCAGCAGCAGCGGTTAACGGTAAAGGAATCAGCCTCAAGGTTTTGGCCAGACAATTGATGGCTGTCTGATAAGTGTATAGTATGTCGTATAAATATATTTAAAATTGTGTTTATTTTTTTTTTTTTTGGTTTGCCTCAATTACAAAATGCTAAAAATTGCAATATCAATAACATTTAATGTGCTCGTATTTTTTTTTTCATTTTCCGGGGGGAGGTGTGGGAGAAAGTGCTGTTGTGTCTAAGTGTTGCAGCCTTCAAAGCAGCCTTCACTATAAACGGAAATGCATTTTTGTTGCTGTTGTTGCTGTTGCTGTTCCCTGCCAGTTGTTGTTTTTGAGAGCAGTCGCCGTCGCGTCTGCCACGGACTCAAGTGTTTTAATGGATTTTGTGCATGCATAGAAGCTGTTCATTTAGCAGCCATCCCCCACGCCCCACCCCCGCACTTAACCACACCCAACCGTTTGTTTTTGACACGCCACGCCTTGAACTCCAGCTTAAAGAATTGAAGGAATGTCAAGTTTGCCTCTGATATCATCTACACATGCAGCGCATCAATCATGCGTAAGACACCCGCAGCGACAATCTACAGCCTTAAGCCGAAACCTGAGTCAATTTAAAACAACGTTCAGTTCATAAAAGATAATAAGCCTTAAGCTTACCCGCATGCCACTCAAACTTAAGGCTCGAACAGCTGATGCCACAGCCCAAAGCAACAACAACAGCAACAGCAACAACAACAGCAACAGCAGCAGCGAAAAGAAAGCCTATAAATTTTTAGATTATTTGCATATTGTGCTGCGTTCTTGGCGGGTATCATTTTTTGTATACGCTGTTACTAACGCTAATAGAGCATATTGGCTGTGTAAGAAGCTTGAAGTTAAATAATAATATACTATAATCCCTGATTATCATCTTGTGGTATTTGTTCAAAGATATATCTGCAAAAGTTGGTAAAAACCATTTTAAATTTTAGCAAAAGAGTATCTTAAATTCGGTAGTTTTCCCTTTTTTATACCTTGTTTTGTCTTGTTTACTTGCAGCTTTTTTTTTATTTGTATAATTTTTACACAAAGTGCCGCAAATTCAATTTGCTGTTTTTCGCATTTCTTTTGCCTTCTTTTGTTTTGCCTTGTTTTTGTTTGCTGCTCAAACTAATGTAAATCAAGCGACATTAAACGCACAATGTACACAACAATAAATATGGCTAGGACCCGCCCACGCAGGATCAAAGTTAGGGGCAAAAGCGATTTATTTTTTTTTAGCATTCAGACAGAGACAGAGGCGGGCTCCAATGTATCCTTGCTGCCTCGTTTTACGTGGAAAAAGCATAAAATTAATATTTGTCGCCGCTGCAGCTGCGCATAAAGTCAATCTGGGAGGAGGTGGCGAATGCGGCCAGGTTCTCTTGTTCTGGTCTAGACCTCTTGTTGCATGCCAAAATGGGTAAATCAGTTTTGTTACGACTCGGATTTGCAGACTAAATGCAGGCAGAGTGCACAATTTGTTAGTTTTGTTTTTGTGGAACTTGAGTTGGATGTGAAAAGTTTAATTTGTAGTTATCCCAAATAATATCTGGGCAATCACATAAAATGTGCTTTGTTACTTCATCATCTTTGGGTTTCGTTTATCTATAAATTAATCTCTCGCTATAATCATTTTGTGTGGCTTGGCTTCTGAAGTAAAAAATATAATCCAAAATATGATCAGCTTCGATTACTATTCTCGTTAACTGAAACCAGCAATTTAATCGAATCGAAAATGTCCAAATAATAAACCAAAAATTTGCACAGTAACACCAACAGAAATAGAGCGAGGTAGAGAGAGGGAGGGTGGGACATGTCCTGTTGCATGATGCAGTGGCTCATGTTGCATCAACGCAATCAACACTCGTCGCCCCACGGCGCAAACATTTTAATTTATGCACCCGTCGGCGTTGAAAGCGACGAGTCCAAACGGCGTTTGTGGAGGGCAGGGGGCGGTAGGGGCAGACGGGCAGATAGCTTGTCCCGTAAATTGCCTTAAATCATTTTTAATGAAATTTCCAATGGTCGAGGCGGGCAACAATCCGTTGGATCAGCAGCGGGACAACAAGCGGCGTGGCTAATCTGCATGTGTTGTGTTAGTGGGTGTGTGTGTGGGTGTGTGAGTGTGTGGTTAAGCATTATTGTTGCCGCTGTTGTCAGCGTGTGACAGGTCGCGTTGTGTACGCATAATTGGGTTGTTGGCCAAGTTGTCAATGGATTGAACAGGGCCAAAATGCCACTTGATAAATGAGTCATTTGCTCAGTAATTTAAGCAGCATTTCAATAAGCTGTGTGGGGTCAGCTGCCAGATGCTAAATGGTGAATGGTAAATTGTGAATGGTAAATGGTGGCTAGCTGGTGGTGGTTGCTGTCAGAGATTTTTGTGTAACCAAATACTCATTACATAAGTCTACGGGGTAGCTGGGCAAACAAAATGCCCGGCAAAAATATGCTGATGCTAGTCAAGCAAATTTACGTACAGTGAGACCGGGTGTGTGCAAGTGTGTGTGCCACTGTGTGTGTGCTTGTGTGTGTGTGTGTGTGCTAGTTAAGCCAAAGGCAAATATTGACAGGCAAAGTCAAATGCGAGGCAAGCACCAAAGCATTTAAAGTAATCGAGTGTTAAAAACGGCAAACGCAGGCAAACATTTGGCCAGAGCAAAGCAGCGAGTTTCCCCCCAACCCTGTAACCCCCCACACACACACACACACAGCCTGTGCAAATATTTAGTTGCTCATAAATTACGTAAGTGTGTGTGTGTGCGGGAATCAGCATCACGCTTTAATGCCTCATTAAAATATGCGCAAGGGCATATAAATTCCAGCTGACGCTGGACGGAAATTTATTTAGAAATATATATATATATATATTTCTGTTGACGCGACCTGCGGCAGCCAAAAAAGACATAAAAATCTAAAGTTTTCACATAAAATCAATTGCTGCCAGAAAAAGAGCAATCATTGGGAGTGGCAAAGCGGTGGGGGGAAGTGCGGGGGGAGGGTTGGCGTCAAAGTCACAGTCATTATTTGGCTTCAGGCACGGAAGGGGTTGGCACTCAACTCCAGCCCCGCCTCTATTCGCAACTGTAAAGGCTTGTCGTTTTGTTTATTAAATTACAAATAAATAATGAGACTGATGGCAGGCCAAAATGTTGACTGGCAGCTCGTCCTGTCGTCCTGCCGTCCTGCCGCGCCTGCCTGCAGTTATTAAAAACTTTACAAAAACAATTAACATAGTAACAGGCAGCTTAAAGCTTAAGACAGGGGTGGGGTGTTAAGGGTATCAGCGCTTTAAAGCGCCTGACAAATTGCTCAAGGATTTACTTAAAGGCAGCCCAAAAACCATCGCATCCTTTGGCTGGCTGTGGCCACAAAATGCAAAGCATTAACCAAAGTTACAGCCGCAACAATAACAAATGCAGCTACACAGGGGATAGGGGGGTAAAGGGATGGTGGCGGCGATTAGGGGTCCGCAGCGGGGCGCAGGGACTGTGGGTGGAATTGGAATTGCAGCCGCAAATAAATTTGTGCTGAGTAAAATATATGGCAAAAATATAAAGCATCGCATGTGCAACGGCAGGAACAATGCCAAAAGCAACAAGCAGCAGCCCGACCCGCTGCAACTCGCCGCTGCCCCTGCCCCCACCACTGCTACAGTCCCTGTCACAACCCCTGCGCCCACTGCTGTCCCCTTTTTTCATTACAATGCTCCCAGAGCAAAGCCGCAGTGGTGGAAGCCCAGCTAAGGGTAAGAGTTGTGCGCTGCTGCTGGTGGTGCGGATGGTGGTGCGGATGGTGGATGTGGATGCTGTTCCCATTGTTTGCAGGCGCGCGCTCTGATTAGAGACGAGTCCCATTCAAAAAGGTATGCGGCTTCATGTTGTTGTATTTCTATGTTTTTTTTTTGTACATCTAACTGCAAATGCATAAAGCGAAATATACTTTTTAAAGACTGAAAAATTACTATTCATAAGCTCTGGCAAATAGACTTTACAAGAACAGCAAATCTGTAATACGTTATTATTATACGTTATTAAATGAAATTCACATTTACAAATGGGGCGCATAAATTATTAAAGCTTTATTAACTTTTGAATAAATTTAAGCTGTTTTTAAAATTCGAATTACTTTTGTGGATAAAAAACGATAAAAGTCAACGAATAATCAGAATTTACCTAACTTATAGCAAAAAAAAAACATTTCTAAACATATATATAATTAATATTAAGCTGTTGTAACATAAAATATATTTATACTTTGATTTTTCTAATTTAATTATTTAAGCTACTCAAATAGCTTCCACAATATTTAATTAATTTAAATTCTTTTGTTTTTTTATTAAATTCCAGGATACCTGTGTCACATCTAACATCGGATACCTTTATGTATGGCCATGTTACTGCAGCTGTCAGCGGTTCTTTCTCGCCAGTCTCCAAATGTCTCCAGTTGCTGCAGTCTCTCTCTAGAAAGGCGGGGGTAGGGTAGCACATTCGCCAAGCGGCGAAGCGTGCGTTTTGTGGTCTAACCAAAGAGGCTGTTTTAGTCTTTGATTTGTCACACCAAAGCGGAGCTTTTCATGGCAGCCTGTCAGAGTTTCTTTTTTCTAGCTGCCAAGATGTTGATGTTGGGGGAAGGTCCAACTGTCCGATTGTCCGACTGGCTGGCTGGCTGGTTGCTTGGCTGGGTGACTACTGCCTGTTCCACGTCCAGTTTAGCCCTTGGCTGATTTTTGATGAAAAGTTTTCAGTTTCACATTATTCAAGCGCACTAACCTACCAACCCAACCACCCCACCACCCAACCACCCAACCCCCCACGCTCCAGTCAACATTGTTGCCTGCCCTTGTTGTTGTTTGTAGCGGCTTTGCGGCTGAATGGCGCTTACATTTGTTTTTTGTTGTTGTTGTGTTTCATTTTTTATATAAAACACAATTTTTGTTGTATTTTAATTTTGCGCAAATGGAAAATAATCATCAAGACAAATAATAAAATGGACGCAGGCGAAAAAGGTGTTGGCACTGTCTAACAAATAAAAAGATAAAATAAAAGCTATAAGAGAGCACCAGTCGACAGTGCACGACTAAAAGATGCCCTGTAAAATGTGTTGATTTTTGTAGATATAGAATAGATATATTCGCTTTTACTTAGATTTATATATCATACCCGATTATAGATTATTCAATGGTTGCAGGGTATTTAAAAGTGAACAAGGCTCTAGCGCCGACCCCGCAGTGCCACTGGATGGGGGGAACTGGAGTTCTTTGGAAGGGAGTTGCCTGCCCGCAGCAGCTCTTGGCTTTGTTTCGAGTGATTCTCAACAAAGCGCAGCGCACTTAATTCTCTTTGCGAACACACACACACACACACACACGTGCACACACGCACACACATGTCGTGGCAGACATGGTATGACAGGCTTTTTATGCCTAAGTATCTTAAGTTGTCAGCTTGGCAAGAGGCAAAAGAAATCCTTTAATTTGCAGTAAAATGCAAAACGCACAGTCAAACAAACATGTGTGTTAGTGTGTGTGCGTGTGTGTGTGTGGCAGGCAACAAGTCAGCGTACATTGGACTTTGCCACTTGGCATGCGGAGGCAGGAGAGGAGCGCCTCAAGGTATGCAGTAAATTAAAATGCAGTGACATTTCAGCGCGGAGGCGAGCACAGGACACAGGCCAGCCAAATGACATGTGCGAGTGTGTGTGTGTGTGTGTGTGCGAGTGTGTCTCTGCACTTTCTTTGCACTTTTCACATTAAAAAGTTTTGCCCGCAAGCAGCCAGCTAAGAAACAGCTACCAACTAGTGTGGCAACTTGTGTGAACTTCGGCTCTGACAGCACGCACATGCCACACACGCACACACACGCACACACACACATGCTCACAATGCATTGAGCCATAAATGCATGACTTTGATTTAACGCGGGCTGTCTGAGAACATGCACAGCAACATTGTCTCTGGCCACGAAGAACTGTTGTGGCACACCTCGCCGCACTGTTTTGCATATGAATAGAAAGCAGGCAAGCTCGAAGCTTGGAGTCGTGTGGCCAACGCTTATGGCCACGTTAATGGCAAACTAAACTGCAAACTTTGCTGCTGCCAACGATGCACGCATACGTAATAAAAGGTGTAAATGAGCAAAAGAGCTCACCGGCTGGCAGCTGGGTCCAGGTGGGCTGGCCAGGTGGGTTGGCCAGGTGGGTTGCCAGTCGGCTTGGCAGCTGGGTAGCCAGCCAGGCGCATAGGCACAAACGGACAGACGGACGGCTATGGACTTACGCCTTGGGCTATTATAGGGGCCACTTGCCGGCATCACAATTCCACAGCCTGCTGGCCTGCCGGCAGGTGGGCTATTTATATGCGCAGGCACAGTGGTTGAATGCGGCACACGTATGAAAGCAATTGTGGTGTGCGCAAAGTTTTCTGTGGAGTGCCTGCTCAACATTATGAAGGTGGCCAACAGTGGAAATTTGTACTTTTCAAACTTGCTGCAAGTACAGTTGGGAAACTACGCTTTAACTTGGACAAACATAAAATTACGATATCAAAGCACATTAAAGCTTATGAATAGGGTATCAATATAGTATATATAGATAAGCATATATATAACAAAATTAGTAAATGTCAATGAAAGCTTCTAAAATAAGCTTTTTAAGCAATGAAAATTTAATGAATATATATATATATATCTATAAATATATATAATAAAATTTATTAATGGTTATATTTCAAACATTTTCGAAATATGCTTTCAAAGCACATTAAAGCTTTCTGAAATAAAGGAGGAGAAAAGCTTTCATCTCTTGAATAATGACAAGCTGAGAAAAAGCCAAGTTTAAGCTTCTTTTAAGCATCTTTTCAAGCTGCTCAGCGAGTACAATTGGATTATATAAGGCTTATAATGTTTCCTCCATTTTTTTTGTGTTCAGTTTTACAAATCTACACATTTGTGGCCCACAGTGGTTTTTCATGTGTATTAAACTAAATTTAGCGTCACTTTGAATTACGGCTGCTGCCAGGCAAGCAACGACAACGTAAGAGTGAAAAGCTGCGGCTGGCTATTATAACAGGAGCAGTGCTGCCAACCTGGCGCGCTGCCGGAAAAACCTAACAACTTATATATATATATATATACATATATATATATGGAACATCATGTTTGCAAATTTATATAGTTGTAAGTTGCTGCTGCAGGAAATGTCATAAAAAGCGCGTTGGCCAAATAAAAAAATGAGTAATATGAAAAATAAGTGGCAGCAAAAATGTGCGGGCAGCAAGGCGCTGGAGTGGTGAAGGGTGGTGGGGGAGGGGTGGTTGACAAGCTCGGACGCGCTTAAAGTGCAATTAGCGCACGTAATTGTAATCGAGTTGGCCGCCAGCGACAACAGTGCCACACATATTAAGCCCAAGCCCAAGGCGAAGGCGGACGCTGAAATGGAGACGGATGCGGAGGCGCTGCAGTTGCTGCCACGCGGCTTCCGGCAGGTGGTCGCGGCTTATGCCACGCCCGGCGGGTATTTAAAAGGAGTTGGTGTTCTTTTTTTTTGTTACTTCTTATTTTAAAGGCAACTGGGGAGCTGTAAATAAATTTGGCACTTAATCATATTTACGGATTTGTGGCGTATTTATTTATGTGTCCCACAGTGCCGCATCTTGAGCGAGAAGCAGGCGGAGTAGGAAGAGGAGGACAGAAGCCGACCAGGGCCAGGGCCACTCAAGGATTTCGGTTTCTTTTGGCAGCGCTTTCCGGCGGAAGTGCAGTCGCAGGCGACAGGACTCAAGTGTTGGGGGTGTTGGCCACAAAACGCGCCAATTTGCGCTATTTCAAGTGTGCCAACAACAACAACAACACAAATAACAACATGCAACAACAACAAGGTTGCCTAATTATGCGTTCTGCCTTTGTTATTTATAGAGGCCGATTCGGTCGCCTTTGCGGCACTCTCTGCTCGGTTTGCCCGCTTGGCTGCTTGGTCCTTTTGATGCTGCCCACGAGGCTAATTAGGCCTAAAGCAGGCTCATTGTGCGCACCGTTGCAATGTCGCTCCGTTAGCCAACATTGTTATGGCCAACACCAGCACACACACACACACCAGCATAGACTTCCCCCCGCCTCTACAGAGACCGCATTTCCGCTTAGTTGCGCTTTTGGAGTTCATTAATAATTTAAGCATTCAACGGAAAAACACGCGTTCATAAAGTGTCAACAGTTGAGTGGATTCATAACCGAACCAAACGATTCGATTCGTTTCGAATTGATTTGATTACATTTGCATTCATTTGATACGATTTATTTGCCACTCGAAATCGATTTAATAATCATAAATATCAAATAATTTAGTCAGCACTTGTACCCTGGAATATGTCGTAGGTTGTGATGGGTATGATAGGCCTCTAACTGCAGAATGCGGATGAATAAACATAAATGTTTGTTTAAGATAATTTCATTAATTTAAAATTGTTAATTTTTTGGATCAACTAACAGGGTATATTATTAGTTCAGCAACAATTTGAATTTACCAAATCTATCAAAATATTGTTGTTGGGCATTGGTTAATTTGAGTGAGTGTTTTCACTTTCACATGCGTTTGCGTTGGGCTTAAATGTCAATTTAATGGCCCTTCTGAAGGCTTAGTAAACCCAATTATCAAAGGAATTTAATTGAACAGATTATGTGTAGATATTTAGTTCAACAAGATGCGTGTTCGGATATATTCATTTGCAAAGCTTGCATTGAGGTTCTCGATGACCGAAGTTAAAATTTATCTATCTATTGGATTGCTTTATGGCTCCTGATGAAAGTTGTTGTTGTAGTTGCTGCTGCTTCTGCTTGCTGTTGATTATGATTATTGTTAAGTGCAGGTGGAAAACTGTCAGGCGCAATACTTGAATGCATTTTCATTACACCTCATTACATTTCACTTCATTGCAATTGTGCGTTGTTGAATCCATGAATACACGAATTGCTGGGCTGAGTGAATGGATCGAGTCACTCGTTTACATAGATGCGAATGTTTTGCATGTAAAATGTTTTTAATTGAAAACAATAAAGTTTCTGGCTTTGGGTGCTGCGCTCCGCCAGCGGCAGCAGCAACGGCAACAGCAAAAGCAGCAGCAGCAGCAGCAGCAGCGGCCCCATTGCCGTCACATCTCAGATACAATGCATAAAATATTCCATGGAAATATGAAATGCCCCAGCGCCAAATGAGCAGCTTGTGCCAAAAAAACTGTATCGAAATTCGAATACACTTTTTATAACATAAATCTATGTTTACATACAAAATAATGATATATTTGTTTTTTAAAAGAGCTCTTTCGATTTTAAGCCTGCACCAAAAAGTATGCTACAATTTTCAGCTATTATTGGGTTTCAGAATATAAGCAACCAAAAATATTATTATTACTTGTATTAACTGTAGACTTTTCTTAACATTTTTCTTAACAGACGAACCTCTTGGCTTTATTGAAATACCCCGTTTTAATTGAATGGCAAGTGTAAATACTCTTGGCAGTGCTAAAAGCTGAGCATTCACGGATTGTGTTTCTTTGTTTCAGGCGTGAAAGCGAGCTGAATGAAAAGTGGAAATGCAGTGATACCCAAGCGATAGATGATAGATACAAAAACCTATATATGTGTATCTGTGAATACACCACAACAACAACAACAACAACAGCAACAACAGTACGTGAAATGCGAAAGTGATAATTAAAAATCTCGCTATACACTTACAGTATTTGTTGTTGTTGTTGTTGTTGTCTTCTCCTATATATATTCATGTTATTGTGTTGTCAGAAGTGGGATATTGCAATCAGGCAACATGGGGTAAGGTGGATGTGGCAATGTTTATACGAATGTGCACCATTGCGAATGAAGTGATCAATGTGCCTAACAATGATTGACGGCATTTCAATGAAGTGCAAGTTGTATGGAATGAGGGAGCAGAGAGAATGACATCGCAGTGAGAGAAGCGGTAGTGAGAAGTGCTGTAAGCGAGTAGATGCTGATGACAAACAATTATGCAAAATTGCAAGCGTTTGCAATTTTGTGCAAAATTAATTTTGCATTTTTAATTTTGCATGAAGGGTGCCCACTGCACATGTGTGTGTGTGTGTGGGAGTGCTTGTGTGAGTATGTGAGTGTGTGTGTGTGTGGCAGCTTAAAGGCAAACGTCAAGTCTTTAAAAACAAAAACGAACATCTGCACACTGAAACCGCGCGCAGATTATGCTGAAGCAGCAAGCTCAGACAAGCAGCGTATCACAAAGGATTGATAAGTGCTCGACTTCGAGCTGGCATCAGGCGAGCTGAGTCTCAGTCCACACAATCTATACAGCTCGATACTGTTAAGGCCACGTGTCTATTGTAGCCAACCAAGGGCTGTTGATCCGACGAGCTGCCGCTGCTGCCGAAACTCGCCTCATTCGCAGCGCGTTTCGCTTAGCGGGCAGTTGTGCGAGATCGCGACAGCAATGACGACGATCGTTCAGGTCAGCCGGGATCTGCAGCAGCAGTTGGTGTTGCTGCGCGTCTCCATGGAGCAGCCGGCCATGCAGTTTCCGGAGATTTGGCTGCGCGACAATTGCCAGTGCCCCGAGTGCTACATGCAACAGACGCGCAGTCGCTTGCCGCAAGGCTGGAACTATCTGGACACCGCGGTGCAGGTGCGCCAGTTGAGCTGGTGTGCGGAGCAGCAAATGCTGCTGATTGAGTGGTCCGATGAGCATCAGTCCAGCTATGAGTTGAGCTGGCTCAAGGAGCGCGATTTCTCGCCGGCGAATCGCGCGCGTTATCTGCGCGACTTTTACCGGCCCGAACAGCGACTTTGGGGCGGGCAGCAATTTGAGCAGATACAACGGCAGTTTGAGTACCAGGAGCTGCTCGACAGCGACGAGGCGCTGCTCGAGTGGCTGCACCACCTGGCCGTTTATGGCTTGGCGCTGGTCAAGCGGGCGCCCCTCGATGCGGATGTCCTGCGACGGCTGTGCAATCGGGTGGGCTTCATGCGACGCACAACCTACGGCGATGAGTGGAGCGTGCGCGCCCAGCCCGGCGCCAGCAACTACGCCTATTTGGCGGCACCCCTGCCCCTGCACACGGATATGCCCTACTTTGAGTACAAGCCTGGCGTAACGCTGCTCCACACGCTGCAGCAATCCGATTCGCCCGGCGGCTGGAATTTGCTCAGCGATGCGTTCCATGTGGCGGATCTGCTGCGCCACCGGCATCCCGCTGCCTTTCAGGTGCTCAGCCAGACGCCCGTCGACTGGGCGGACATTGGCAGCGACAGGGAGCTGCACTTTCACAACATTTGGCGTGCGCCGGTCATCAAGTAAGCTACCACTTATCCCCCTTCCACTCTGCATGCGCTCTTATGCATCGATTTGCATCCGCAGCCTGGATGCCAATGGGCGCTACGTGCGCATCAACCACAGCATTCCGCAGCGCGATAGCCACTTCAGCGTGCCGGCAGAGCAGGCGCGTCCCTGGTACGAGGCGATGGCCCTGTTCATACGCCTGGCCAACGAGGAGGCCTGCACCTTTAAGACCTCGCCGGGCGATGTGCTCACGTTCGATAATCTGCGCATGGTGCACGGCCGGACCGGATACGACGATACGGATCACAATGTGCGCCACATTGTTGGTGCCTTCTTCGACTGGGACATTGCCTTCTCCCGCTGGCGCGTCCTCAGGAATGCCCTCGGCTATCCCAAGCAGCCAGCAGTCAGCTCTCAACTCTCTGCCAGCCCAATTACTTCCAAAGACTGAAAAAAAACAGCTTTATCAGTAAATAACACGTGAATAACAAATACCTCTCGCTGTGGTGGTAGTTAACACTGACAGAACTCCCATGCCAACAATTTTTAATCAGCTAAGCAGCTGTGCAACAATGTGTGTCTACATTGTATTCAAATAATCTAAAAAAAAAAACAACGATTCAAAAAATAAAATATAACAAATAAGAATGTTGCAGTCGGGCGTTACCGACTGCGTTATACTCATTCACACTTTTAATATTATTATAATTCTAAACAATTTTGGTATTTTGTAATTTGTGGCAAAATTTGGTAACTCTAGCTTAAAAACTGTGGAAGATATTCACATTTCTGGCATGGCGAGGGCGTTCTAGTAGGCGTGGCCGGGATATCAAGGTAAGCATCTGTAGGGAAGGTCAGCAGCTTTCTACAAACCAAGTTTGGTGAATCTAGCTTTAAAGTTGTGTAATTTATTTTATAAAATTAAAGTATAATTTACAGTTCATTTATTTAGTATTATTACTAGGTAATTATCAAAATTGTTCAAGTTCTAGTTTACCCTCTGCGTTACTCATATGCAGGGTATATATTGTATACTGTGGGGAACACATGATTTGGAGTGAAAGTCCGCGACACGTCATTGTTTACTCGCCGCTAAGAAACAAACTGTAAATGGTGTTGAAAATTTCGAATGTTGTTATCAGTGGCAAATGAATGAATATTTTGTTTTGTCTGTTTGTAATACTTTGCAGTGGCACGATTGCGATTAGGTGTTTATCAATGGATGGCAGCGCCAGGAACACACATTGACCTGGCTGAGCTTTTAGTGTCAGCGTAAATCACACAAATGTTTGCGAGCACAGACAGCCAAATGCGAACCCTTTAAAACAAGCAACAAGCCAAGTGAATATGGCGAGGCGAGGCGGGGCCATTGGGGGCATGGGGTATTTTTACGGCATTGCCACATTTTGACGGCACCTTTTGCAAGCGCCGGAAGCTGTTGCTGCTGCTGCTGCTGGTTTTTGGTGTATTTGTTTTTGTGGTGCGGTTACCCAGTGGCAAATCCTTGGCAAATCTTTTTATTTATGTCATTGATGGCGCACATGAAAAACACACATATACGGCATGTTATTTTGGTAGCAGTGCAAAACTTGCCAGCCAAGTAAATCCCTCTAATAATCCACATAATCAGCAGCTGAGGAGTCGGCAACAGCAACAGCTGACAAAAAAAAGGGTTGCAGTAGCTACGACTACTAACCACACCCCTACCCGCCCCCCGCCCTCCGCCCACCCAATGCGCTTAGCCTTTCTCTTGTTTATAAGTTCATAAAACTGAACGAGCGATGTGAGTGGGAAGCAGAAGCAGGGGGATGGGGGGTGCCGGGCACATAAAAGTGAAGTAAAAAACAGTCGCAAATCCAATTTCTGTTTGTGGTTTGGGCCAAGTCTTTTACTGCTACCACGACCATAATGTGTAATTGAAAACCCAGCGCTATACTATTGCACCCCTGGGCAGCTCCGCCCGCCACCCCCCACCATAGAAGCATTCGTTGCGTGCCCCATCTAAAAACTAATTGGCACAGTTGTGGCCAGTTGGAAAGGTTTATAAGCTGTGACACTGACACCGCTGGCCATTATGTAAACAAGGCCAAGAGCCAACCCTTGCCAAAACCAAAATAAAAGCAAAATAACAGGGTTGTCGCATTGCAAATAATGCGCTCAATTTGTAGACACTCTGAGGAACGAGTCGCACACAATTGCCAAACTAAAATGCTCGCATACAATTTCCGCTATACGCCCCTCATTACACACACTCAAAGACAGAGTGAAAGAGGGGGAGAGAGGGAGAAAGACAGAGATAGAGACCGAGAGAGATTTGGCTGTGGCCCAGTTTCGTGCCAAGATTTGGACAGGATTGCCAGCCAAGTTTTTTTTTGTCATCCCGTTCAAAAACTGTCACAATGATAAACATGCGGCAATTGACGCAATCATTGTCTGTCCATGAATTGAATTAAATCAACTCAAGTGCGACAAACCACCCACCCTCCCACACCTATTTATCCAGCAAGCATATGGTTGCCCATTTTTTATCCGTATACCCTGACAAAGGGTATTATAATTTGGTCAGGAAACATGTAATGTTGTAGATTTTTAATATTGCTGAATAGTCGATTTAGTTTTAAGTGTCTGATTTAAAAAAAAGAAAAAGACAAATGTGTGATTCATAAATCGAACTTCTATTTCTTTGCAAGGGTATTTCACATGCGATCAGTTGTTTATTTTTTTGTATCTACTTCTGCTGGCAAATGAATGGCTTGTGATATGCATGCACGGACATTGGAATCAGAATCAAACTGAAATAAGTATATGGCGTGCAAGTATCAAATCATAGTATACAAATGATAGTCAACCCTTTTGTGTTGCCACGAGTGTACGAGTGTGTGTGTGTGTGTGTGTGTGTGTGCTGGTGGGTGTTACGCTGTTGTGGCGTATGCGTAATGCGGCCTGTAATTCCATTTGATTTTGCTGCAGGACATTAGCGTTGGCTCAACGTCGCATTTCGCTTATTAGAATTCGCTTGTGCCGCTGGAGTGTAATAAATTCACGAGCTGTTGCTGCCACAGGCACACATATCCACGTGCCACACAAGCGCGCGTTACTTCAGCAATTTCAAAGTTTATCACCAAAGCGTCTGCAACCTATCTCTCTCTCTCTTTTCTCTCTCTCGCTCTTTTACTCTCCTGTTGTTGTCTGCACGTCTGCTGTGGTTATGTGAAATCACATCGTAAAAATGTCCAAGTCCAAATGCTGCGCGCCAAAGCTCATAAGTCCTGCTGGTGCTTGTTCTGCTGCTCCTGTTACCACCCCCCTCTCTTTCTCTCTTTTCGTTTCACCTGTCGCGTGGAATTGGCATTAGCGCACAACCCTTTTCTTTCTTGTTCTTTTTTTTTTGCCTGGCCTTTCAATTTATAGATGGCGCGCATATAAATATTTATTTCCATGTGTGCAGCTGCCTACATTTGGCTGGAGCAGCACCACGAAGACCAACACCACCACCACCACCACCGTCATGCTTTGGCATCATTATTATTTTTATGATGGCCTTAAAAGCATCGTCCTAAGCGATCAATAAACATTCATGTCTGCCGTCTCGACTTGCAGTTTTCAATGTTTTCAATAAGCGAAAGTGCCTTGTCCCAAAACATAACGTGTCGCAAGTTCAGCGTGTGTGTCTGTGTGTTTGTGTGTGTGTGTGTGCCATCAAATAATTAAAGGTCAACCAACCAACCAAGTGCCCCGGTTAAATGCCCATCGCAGCTGAAATCCCTTACCTCAAAACAAACTTAAAACCCCTTTGATATTTCTGCCAAATCAGCGAACCATATATCATTATGTCATGTTTGGCTTGGGGCCTTATCATTATCATAATCATTATCATTATTATTATTATCACTTTGTACATCCATTTCACATTAGCTGTATTTTATAAGCTGCCATTAAACAATGCAAATACATGCTGCCACACGTATCACAATTTTAATTAGGCTAAACGCAGCTGCCACATTTTGCAGTTTCAAAGCTGACAATTGCGAAAGTGAAATCATGCAACAAGAAGTTGTAGCAGAAATGTGGGTATTTCAAATATATAAAAAAAAAATAGTTCCAATTAATTTGCTTTATATACGTATTTAAGTCACTTGTTAATGAGGCTTTAATTAAATGTTAAAATGTTAATGTTATCTTCACATTCTGCGTGGAAAGTCTGTTATTATATGAATTAAAGGGTGTTCACACGTTTAACCACGTTTAAACTGTTGAATAAATTTATCGTAGCATACTTTTGAGAGCTTCGGCTTGAATTAAGCTCTTTGCACATTTCACATTAATAATGGCAACTGTAACTGTAACCTGAAATCCTAAATTACAAATATGCTGTGCATATGGAAACAGAGCAGAAAATGCAGTAGACAAATTGAAATCAACCATAACAAGGACAATTATAAAAGGGGCATAATTAGCGCATAAATTGAGTGGCATCGTGCATTAATAACATTTTCGGTTATTTAACCAGATAAGCGACAGAGATAATTATACAAATGTAATAATGCAGTTAAGACCGAACTAGAAATTGGCAACATTCGGAGTAGGGGAAACGTACAGAGGGTAAGGAGTGTGTCTGGTCCTGTGGTCAGCATCTGCTCGATTTGCCGTAACCAATTCTGGAAAATTGATTAGATGTTGTTATCGGTTTGCTGGTTAGCTGGCTGCAGCAGCACATGCTACTTGCCACAAGCCAATTTGCAGCCTGCTTTTGTTCTCGGCTAAACTGAAAGCCCTCAAACAGGTGTTGATGTTTGCTAAGTAGCCCCACCACACCTTGTTGCATGGTTTGGTGAACATTGCTTTGATTATTTTCTATTTTGCAACAAATTGCATGCAAATAGTTGCGGCTTGCCCCCGTCGGTCTAGTCCAGGGCACCTACGGTTTAAGCAAAGACATTTAATATTTTACAGTTGTAGCCACAATATTGACTTTTCACCTGGACCCCAAAGCAGGTATTCAGGGAGTCGGGGGAGGGTTGTGCAAAAATCTGTACACCAAGGTAAGTAAAATGCGCAGACAAATCTATTTGCCTGCCGGTGGCAAATGCGGGCTGGCTCCTTTAAAAAGAAACTGGCTAAAATGGTAAAGTTTGCAAAACGTATTAGCCAAATATGCGGCTATCGATTGCTGGTCATATCCAGGTGCTTTAATTAAGGCCGCATTTGATTAAGCATAAACAAATTGTGTGTGCTGCAATTGGCAATTAGAATTTCCAGTTGCGAGTTGCAACTTGCCGCCAGCTGTTGCCTGGCAGCCAATAAACAGCAATTTTGTTAATTGCTTTACGTCCAGCACACAGGTGTGTGCATCTGTGCAAGTATGCGTGTGTGTGTGTGTGTTTTCCTATATAAATTCATATGTGTCAAAGCATTTGCAGCTGCCTGAAAATTACTTGAGAGCGCAATTTATGAACTTAATAGTCAATAAGCCTAGGCAAGTATTTGCGTGTGTGTGTTGGTGTGTGTGTGTGTTGTGCTGTCAACCCTTTTTTGGCAGCTTCTGCTAGGGTTGCTTTTGCCTCATTAGACGATAGCAACAATAACAACAACAACAACTTCGCATTGATGTTTGAAATAAAAATTCAAGTTTTTGTTGAGCGCGCTCGTAAACAGAATTAAATTGATGTGTGTATGAGTGTGTGTGTGTGTGTGTGTGTGTGTGCGTGTGTGCCTAGCTACTATTGTGTGCACTTGTGTGCCACACATATTTGCCTTTTTAATAGTTAACGAGCTGCTCCCTCACACAGGCTGCCTCTAGAAAGTCATCTTTTTGGCGTTTTGCTTTTGTGTTTCGGGCACATATCCTGGCAATCTACCAACCAAAAAGAAAAAATAAAAAGGGCTCCAGAGAAAGGCTCCAATCGGCTGCTGCCGAACCCTTGACAAAAACTGGTCAAGGCTCATTGTTCGGCATTGTTGCAAATATGCCTTTTATGGGCGCATAAAAATGGCATGACCGGAAATTACAAATGTCCATATAATGTCAATACAAGTGCAGATTAGTGGCTGTCATGTGGCTCATTTTCGAGTGGGTGGACTGGGTGGAGAGTGGGCGTGTCAACAAATGATTTTGGCAATTGTGTTAAATTTAAATCTAGCTAGCTGAAGCTGAATGCGTGTCGAGTTTAGTTAAACACGACAAAATCACGAGCCATGCACGAGTATCTGAGGGATGCCTTTAAGGAATATTTTTAGTTTAGCATTTAATATGACAATTATATTCATTTGTCATAACTTTTATTTATTAATTTTTATTTATTAAATCTATTTATATTTTCAATTTTTTAAGATATATTCTTAGCCTGCCTTTTTATGCTAACCCGGTTTTGTTGAACACAAACACGTCGTGTTGCGTCGTGTGTGCTCGTGTCACGCTTGAAAACTGCACAGTTTGCCCCCCCTTTCCCGCTGCCCTTTATCCTCACCGCCATCACTTATTTGCTTTAAACAAACAACTGACAAATGCCGGAAGTCATTTGCATGCACAGCACAGCCTGTGTGTGTGTGTGCGTGTGTGTGTGTGTGCGGGTGTGTGTGTCGCTTGGGTATATGCATGTGCATGTTTAGATGGATTTGTCGATTTGTGGCCGGACTGCAAATGCATTAAATGCCAGCGTAAACACTGCAACTTGGCAATCCTGCACAGCAGCCAGCCGGTCAGACAGGGTCTGAAGTGCCACGCCCACACAGCGTGTGCGTGTGTTGCTGCTGCTGTTGCTGGTGTTTTGGCATTTTGTGTTAATTTCATGCCAAGCAGCGTCGACGTTGTTGTGACTAACACACACACACACACACACACACACAGTGCAGAGGGACAGACTTATTGTGGTCTCTGTGCGTCTCTGAATTATGTTTTTGATTTTAGTTGACAATAAGCGGGCACAAATTTATTGTCTACAACTGCAAAATCGAAGCGTTGACAACAACACCAACACCAACAACAACAACAGCTGCAGCAACAAGAACTGCAGCAGCAGCAAATGCAACTGCAACTGCAACTGCGACAAGGCGTGGCTCTGACAGCTGCACACGCACACAAAGTGATGGGGGAGAGGTGCCTGCAACACGGTTTTGGGCACGGCCTGTGTTGCATTTGCAACTGCAACACGCCGCACTTGATATTAAAGTGCATGCTGGTGCCTTTGGTGGTGCGGTTCCTGTGGTTCCTGCGGTTGTTTGCCACCTAAATTGCTGCATTTGTTCGCAGCGCAGCCTTTTTAATTGAAAATTTTCTGCTATTTACGAGTTGCACGAGCTGCTCCCAATAAACAATTAAGGCTTTGTTGCATTGCAGCTAGAAATAGCTAAAAACTTACAAAGCAGAAAATTTCATAATAAAAATTTAAATGAAATTTATTATTTAAAAGGGAATTTCAAAGCAAAGTAACAAAAGCAATTTTGGTAGACTTTAAAAAATAGAAAATAAACGTCAAATAAGAGTTTGTTCCTAACTAAAAGGTACAAAAATTGACAACAAAAATGTAATTTAAATTTTATTATTCTATTTATTATTTGAAAAGTCAGTTACATTTATTTGAACTAAAATATTTTCTTTGTGTAAGGAAGGATAGCACATCGAATCATATTCTAACAAATAATTAATATGAGGAAGGTAAAATGTTGATTATATAAACTATCATATAATTTTTTTTATTATTTAGTTTAAGTTTTTGTACTTTTTATAACATTTTACATTGCAGTCGTGGTAAATTAGTAAGCGACGAATTACGCGACTTTATTTGTGTGTGTGTGTGTGGCATAAAACTGAAGATGACATCATAAACTTGCTACGCTGATTCCAGCCGGGCCAGAGGCGTGGCCGGAGGGGTTTTACAGTTGCAGTGGATTTTGGCATGCACTCAAGATGTGATCCCAAACACGCGTCGGCCGGCAGGGGACGTGGCACGGGGCGAAACATTGCCGTAAAGGTGTTTTTATAGCGGCCATGGCAACGGACTAACAGAGAGGGTGGTGCCCGAGGGAGGGGGTGAGGCGAGCAGTGCAGGCAACTGCAGATGGGCAGCATGTTGTTTGCGCCTGGCTGGTGTAGTCGATATTTGCACGCGATGCTGTCCTGTCCGAATGTCCTGCGAGAGTGTCGCCCAGCTTTGGTTCGTTGCCAGCAGCTGTTTGGCCAGGCTAAGCGCCATGGATTGGCTGCCAGGTAACTGAGAGCATCAGAGAGAGAGAGAGAGAAAGGGGGAGAGTGCAAGAGAGAGACTGATAGCTGCTAAGTTGGCTTGCAGGTGTGATTTTATGCAATTTGCTTTCATATTAAATGAGTAGCTAAAGGTGGTTCGGGAGCTTAATGGGGGGCGGGCAACTTTCATTCATTGCTGGGTCAGCAGAGGGACTGGCAACGGGGGGGAGGTATATGCCGGGGGCGTTGGCTGTGTCGACCCCTATGCCAGCTACTGGCAAAGTAACTGTGCAAACGTTGCAGCTGCAAATCCGCAATCAGACAAAGCAAATAATTTTGCAAAAATAAATATGAGGGATTATGGTGCCGGAGGGGCGTGGTGGCGGGGTGCGGCAGGAGGGCCAGCTTGAAAAGTATGCTATAATAAAATGCAGCTAAGTCGAGTCGACGTTTGGCGGGCCTGCATGGCGATATTAAATTTCAAGTGCATGTGTTAAGCCGTCGTCGTAGCTGCCACTATTTGTGGCACAGCCGCTGCCATTGAAATGTTTGCCCTTGTCTTGTGCAGCGAAATTGCTGCAGCAGCACAAAATATTATCAGGCAAGCCCTCAATATGAAGACTTGCGCATTTGAATGCACTTGCCACTTGAGAGATTAGCCTGCTGGCCCTCCCAGTTGCCCCTTCAACCTTCCAGCCTCCTTGCCGCAAATTTACCTTTGTCAATGCTTTTATTTATTTTTGTTATTCCTTTTTTTTTATTGTTATTGTCTAGATCTTGGCTTAGAAGTACAGCAGTCATTATTTTGATTATGTAACTTTTTGTGCCGCCTTTTTTCGACAGTTTGTTTGCATTTGCCCCCATCCCCTGTCAGCACTCTAACCAAATCACTTCCCCTCTCTTTGTCTCTCTCCATCGCTATCTCTCTCTCGCTTTTCTGCTTGTCATTGTTCAGCTTTTGTTGTTGGCTTTTTGAAATTTACTTTTAAAATATTAAAAAAAAGAGAATTTAAAAAAATAATGCCAGCGCTCTAATGTCGTATAAATTCATCGTGCAACAAAAAAATAACTGCAGCAAGCAGAAGAAGCAACTTCGGCAGGCAGCAAACGTCGACGGCAGTCGGCAAAATGCAGAATTAGTGAAAAATTTTTAGCCAAATTAAATGACGGCCGTTAGCAGCGGACCCATTGTTCGCGTTTGGCTGCACCGAAATGTGGCAGCAATTTGCAGATGACATTCAAAGGGGGGCGGGGGCTGCTGCTAAAGTCTCACATTCTTACATTTAGATCTAATGTGAATCGGGCACAAAGCGGCATTTAATGGGTTAAATTAAATACAATTTTAAAGTTTTTCGAAATGATTTCTAGTGAAACTACAGATTTGAAATTTTGAATAAAATTTTCCTGTTTTCCTGGGCGGTGATTTTTTTTTGTCTAAAATCATACCAAAATTGACATAGATTTTCACATGTAAGATTCTCGGATCCATAACTCCCATAACGTTGTCAAAAATTAACCGATTTTAACGTTTGATGGCATTCTGATCATGATTTGTCCTATATATTGATTCTACATTCAAAATATATGTATTTTTGACAATAAAATTTTTTTGAAGTTTTTGGTCAAAAAAGCAAAGGGTCCACCCTTATGAATTTTCAAAAAAAATTTTTTTTCAAAATTTAGATTTTCGAATTTATACTTTCAATCGATTGTATTTGTCATAATTAGCATAAAAAACAACATTAAAAGTGATTTTGGGAAGGTCAAATTTTTGGTGAAAAATCATGTCAAAATCGACAAAAATTTTGACATGTAAAGTTCTTGGATCCCTTTGCTCCCGTATTTCAAACTTCCATAACTTTGTCAAAAATGAACCGATTTTCAAGTTTGATGGCATTTTGATCATGATTTTTCCTATATGTTGATTCCACATTCAAAATATATTCATTTTTGAAAATACATTTTTTTTTGAATTTTTGGTAAAAAAAGCAAAGGGTCCCCCCTTATGAATTTTGGAAAATTTTTTTTTTTAAATTTAGAATTTTGAATTTATACTTTCAATCGATTGTATTTGTTATAATTAGCATAAAAAACAACATTTTCAGTGATTTTGGGGGGGTCAAATTTTTGGTCAAAAATCATGTCAAAATCGACAAAAATTTTTACATGTAAAGTTCTTGGATCCCATTGACCCTTATTTCAAACTTCCATAACTTTGTCAAAAATGAACCGATTTTCAAGTTTGATGGCATTTTGACCATGATTTGTCCTATATATTGACTCCACATTCAAAATATATTAATTTTTGAAAATACAATTTTTTGAATTTTTGGTCAAAAAAGCAAAGGGTCCCCCCTTATGAATTTTGGAAAAAAATTTTTTTCAAAATTTAGAATTTCGAATTTATACTTTTAATCGATTGTATTTGTCATAATTATCATAAAAAACAACATTAAAAGTGATTTTGGGGGGGTCAAATTTTTGGTCAAAAATCATGTCAAAATCGACAAAAATTTTGACATGTAAAGCTTCTGATCTTATAACTCTCCTATTTCAAACTTTTATAACTTTGTCAAAAATGAACCGATTTTCAAGATTGATGGCACTTTGATCATGTTTTGGCATAAAAATTTATTCTGCATTAAAAATATATTCATTTTTGAAAATAATATTTTTTGGAATTTTTGGTCAAAAAAGCAAGGGGTCCCCCCCTTATGAATTTTGTCAAAAATGAACCGATTTTCAAGTTACAGCTTTGGATAAATGTATGTGCACAAATCGGTTACATCTTTCTGCAATGCTCTTGCTTGTTTATTTTGTGTACGAAAAGGTGAGATAAATATATGCTTTATCTACTATTCAAGTGAACATAAGAAATAAAGTAAACATTAAAATTACAATGGATGATTGCTCTTATTGCTCTGAAGATGAGATAGACAAATAAAATGCAAATGAATTATAAACAAAGGCAATCAATCAATTTCATTGAATTGTCATAAACATGCGTTCAATGTATAACATATTGTGAACTTTCCGTTTGAGAAGCTCTGAAATGTTTTAAATCAATTTATTTAATTAACTTATGTACGAAAATTTAATTAATCTCATATTGTTAACTTTTCATTTAAGCTTCTCCACCAAAATTTTCCGTACAGATTGGCCGCGAATAATCAATTAAAATAATAATTAAACGAAAGTATGTCCAAATAAATTAAATCAGTGAATGAATTTGTATTTAATACATCAGATATATTTCCATTTCCATTCAAGCTTTTCGGGAAATGTTGTTTTTCAAAAGCTGCTGCGAATGTTGTTGAACTATTTTCTGAAATCGATGAAAGTACAATTTAATTAACAGGCGCTCAAAATAATGATTGCGCGCACACACACACACACACACACACACACACACCACTACACATGTATAAGTATCTGCAAAAGCTGGCACACATCATGACAAATGCACGTCATTTGGCTTATTAGAGGTTTATTTCGCTTTTGGCACTCAACTACAATACAATTACGTACACACACCCACACTCACGCAAATACACACACATTTGACGCCTTTGGTAATGAAATCCGGGTAAAATCAAAGCCTCACACACACTCGCACACACACTTAATTCGGGCCAAGTTTGGCATTGCGCGGCGCCAATTTGCAATTTCATTACAATGCTTAATCATCATTACTTGGCTTACAGAGCCCCTGCCCAAGCCCCGCACACCCCCTTTTACTGCAGCTATAAAGCGAGAAAAGTGTGCGAGTGTGTGCGAGTGTGTGTGTGTGTGTGTGTAACACATTCACAATATTGCGTTCGCACTTCCGTTGCGTACGTACAAATAAAAATCGCAGCCAAAAAATGGCATTCGCAATGCAATTTCATGTGTGTGCACGTATGTGTGTGTGTGTGTGTGTGTGTGTGTGTGTGTGTGCGGGGGTGTGTCTGTTTGTCGAGCTGCCATGTCACCGTTCACATGGCTGGCTGGCCAGATTCACGTACTGGCATTTGTTGCCACCACCACCGCTATTTGATTATATGTGTAGCCGTATCATGCAGCGTGCCACAACCGAGTGCCACCTTGCCGCACGCTGCCAGTGGCTGCCACTCAGCTGGCTGGCTGCTGCCATAGCCTGTGCAGTAGTCGCGTCAAATGCAGTTTATGCCCTGGCCATAAATCAAAATTTTTGGTTTCTGCTGTCAGCCACTGGCAATGGCCACGAGTACCCGCCCTCCCCCCCGGCCTCCAGTCCCAGCCACAAGCAGAAGAGCTCAGTTCCTCGATGTTGCAGCTGCCGCGGTTGCTGTTGCAACTACTCTTGTTGCTGCCTTTTGCGTAACTCGTTTATTTTCGTGGTCATAATTTGCCGATGCCGGCAGCTCTGCTCCGCCGGACTGCACTGGCATTTCGGCATCAAGTCACGCTCCGCTCCAGCGCTGTCCGTCTGTCCGTCTGTCCATGCTGCGCCCCCGAATGCTGCTAAAATATTGGTTTAGATTGTGTCAAACAAATTGAATTTGCGATTTTTTGATGAATCCAAATCGCAGCCAACGGCGCGTTTTTACCAACTTGCCCCAGCGAGGAGGAGGGAGGGGAGCATGCAACATTTGCATTGGCTAACATTGAACGGAATTCGAACGGTAAGCTCTCAGTTCTTGGCATATAGGGCAATCATGGGCAATGAGATTCAATCTGCTTGCCCATTTGAGTTCACAAATCGGAAGTGTGCTCAAGCTGCTTACAAATTGCATTTAAGAAGATGAAAGAACTTTCAGTGGTAAATTGCGGGAATTGCACAAATCGAAGTCAATTCTGGTAGCAAAATAAATGCATTCAATAGAATTGTTCAAGGGTCAACTAAGTGATCATTATTTAATTTATCAACTATGTTATTACTGTAGGATCTGGTCTGGTAATCTTGCTAAGTTCTAAGCGGTTGCTGGTGAAGAAGCAGCTCTGATCGAGAGTCCAAGGTAAAAGGTCGCGGAATGAACTCAACGACGTATCTTAATTAACTTTCAATACTATTGATAATCGTATTCTACATAATGAAGTTCATTGGTAATGTGGGGAATATATATTTAAAAACCCGTCGAATCCGCATTTTACTTTATTTCACATTTTGTATCAGTTATCAATTTGTACATCGATTCGCAGCTATAGATATCTTGCCACGCTGTCTCTCACTCTCTCGCTCTCTCTCTCTCTCTCTTTTACTGCTGCGCTGCTCTTCCGCTCATATTTCCGCTGGCAGTCAAGCTTAAGTGTTGTACGTGTGGTGTTCTGGTTTTCCCATTACAAGCCCATACATCAGTTGCCTTGACCAGACAAATACATATGCATACAACATACACACATATATACACACGTATACAAATTATCTATGTGTGTGTGTTCGTACTATTTGCTTAGCATCATTCGACATGCGATGCGCGCCTCATTTGTTCAGACTTTCAACGTCATCATCAACAGCGAACAACAGTTATGTTTGTGTGTGTATATGCATGTGTGTGCTTGTGTGTACTGTGTGTGCTGTGTAGGTGGTCAGTTGCTGCTGCTGCTGCTGCTGCGATTTTCACGTGTTGCAAGTTAATAGAGAGCCAAGTTATGGCCTGCAAGTGAATTTCAGACTGGCCATTCGAGTGAGGCCAGTTTATATAAACATAAAATTCGTGCACAATGCACTAGACGAAATTTTCCACATGAATGGCAAATGCCAGAGAACGAAAGAGACAGAGTAAGAGAGGGAGAGAGGGAGCGAGAGCCTGAGCGAGTTACATACATTTCATATATTTTTGTTCCTTTTAGCGTTTGTGGCTTTTTATCGGGGCCATCGATCTTTGGCCTTGCGTTTGACAGATCAAAATTAGAAATCAACAGCAACAAGAAAACAGTTACTGTGTTTGTGTTTGTGTACGTGTGTATTGTGTTTCTTTTTTTTTAATAGCTAATTGAATGGCTGGCAAATAATTTGCTGCATGCTTTTAGGCGCAGCTGAAAAACTGCAAAGCAAAAAATTGTAACAAACAGCTTTTGTTGCGATTCGCTCAGCCAATTGCTTGTTACAAATCGCGTGTGGGCGATTGTGGGGCGTGGAGTGCCGTTATTCGGCTCGCTTATCGACATTGTGCTCTGTGGCAGACTTTAAGTGATTTTGATTTGCCTTTCATATGCAAAGCAGTCGCCGCGGAACGAGGGCGGGCGGGAAAACCGTGAAAACTGCTGACGCAGCAGCCGCACTTCAGTTGACTCCACTTGACGCGCGGCAACTTGAAGCGACTTTGGGGCGTGCCCAAAAAACGAGAAAAAAGTGGATGGCCCGTTTAGCGGTTTATTTTAATGTTAACAACAACAACAACAGCAACAACAACAAGAACAGCACGAACAACAGGCAAATGCATCAGGTACAAATTTGCATAGCTTTTTGTGTGATGTTTACGCGAAATGGCGCCACTTTTGGTGCGCTGTTTACAAATTTGATTTTCGTGTTTGATTTGCTGTGCGCGGGGCGTGAAAAGGGGCGGGACCAGGGGGGAAGCGATGGCTTGCGACGCACGTGTCTGCGAAATGGAAAGCCAAATGGCAGCCAATGTCTGCTGCCGACTGTTTATAGTCTGACCCTAGCTAAATGAAACTGTAAATTAGTAAGTATATGGGTGGACGAAGTGGGGGCAGAGCAGACAAAGTCGGCGCATAATAATAACTGCAGCTACACGAAGAAGCGAGCGAACGGCAGAAGAAGAAGCTGACAAAAAAAGCAGCGAAACATAATCAAAGCGCCGCCTAAAAGCGGAGCAGCGCAGCGCTGCGGCAGAGCAGCATCAGCATCAGCATCGGCAGCGCAGCGTAGTGCAGGGGAAATGTCGCCGCGTACGGCAAAAAGAAATGAACGCGCGGCGAAATACGCAAAATGAACGCTACACGAAGCGCGCGCACACGAGCGAAAACGAAGTGCGCGCACGAACGCAGCCGAACGGCAGACGAAACGAGTGCGCAAGCAGCAAGCGAAGCTTTTTGGGACAGGAGCAAAGCTCAGTTGCGTTTGCTCTTACGATTGCGACTGCGATGCGTGCGCAGGCTGCGCTGCTGCGACTGATGCTGCTGCGACTGCTGCTGCTGCTGCTGTTGGTGCTGATGCTGCAGCTGCAAAACTGTTAAAATGATTTCCCCTTGACGTTGCCACTAGCTGCGCTGCCGGGCTTATCTCTGCATCTGTGTGCGGGTGTGTGTGTGTGGGAGGGGGAGAGAGTCTGTCTTTGTGCTTTTCAGTTTTCGCGCACTCTTTTCATTTGCAGAGTTTTCCTTTTTGCGTGCGTCTTGCGTTGCTTTTCTTTTTGCATATCCCCACCCGGAAAATTCATCGTGCTGGATGCGACGACGTCGGTATAAAAACGCTCGCAACGCATTTCGTTGCTCATAAGTTGAAATCATTGCGTCCAGTGTGTGTCCTGTGTCCTGCGTCCTGCGTCCTGTGTGCTGTGCTATCTCCTCAGCCAAATCCTCTGGAGCGCAGTCACAGCACTCGCAAAGTTCGTTAAGAAGAAAACCAACACACACAAGCACACGCACATACACTGCCCAAATTTGTTGCTGTTCCCAAGGAAAAGTATCTTAAAATACAAGTGAAAAATAAACTGTAACCAAGAAAAAAAAAATAGTGCAAAAAGCATTAAAAAAAATACAAACAAAAAACTGTTGGAAATATTGCAATTCTTAAAAGAATATAATATAACTAAATTTACGAAAACATTGTGAGGCAATTTTTAAATTTATGAAAATATTTGATTTTCTTTTTAAATTCTTTCTGGTATTGTTTTAATTATTTGTATTTATTGTCTCATTGACCGACCGCAATTTGCAACATTTGTGGGCCAGCGATTATTTATTGCGCACTTGGACGTGTGTTTAACATTTGTTTTATTTATTTATTGTTTTTTAATTTCAATTTAATTTATTTGCACACCTTTAACACGCAGGCAATTAACAGGCGACTAGCAACAGAAACAGAGCCGAACTGAACCTGAACCCGATTTCAGATGTAGCACATGTAAATTACCCGACACCAGAGCATAAACAAATATTTATAAATAATAACAAAAAGAGCAACAGAAATATAATTAAAATGACATTTGAAAGCAATTGAACAGCTTTGTTAATTATGCGCGACAAAAAAAAAACAAAAAAAAAGGGAAATACGCACAACAATAATAATTGAACAACATAAAAACTATGAAAACGCAAATTCAACTGAAAATCATTTAATCATGAAAATATATGTAAATTTTGTACATTTTATAAATTGTTGTAATTGCTGCTGCCGCAGCTGAAGCCAAATGAAAGCATATTTTGGGAGGTAAGCAAATAAATTTTGTTGAAATTCATTACATAATATCACAAGCTCGTAAAACATGGCATTAATTATACATTTCCATGCAAATTGCAATTACAATACAATACACACACAAACACACACTAACACATATATATATATAGTAGAGCACACACATTAATTTCAGCTTTATTTAGTCATCCGTTAAAAGCAACTAACAATATTCCGGAATTTGTGTGCTGTATTGTTTTCCTTTCAACAGCTGCAATCCCTAACCATATTAATTGCTTTTCATCGACACAATTAGGAATGTGTTGAAAATGAATTGGAAAAATATGAAAAAAAAAACATTCAAAATCGAACTGCAAGACAGCTGAAACTTACTTTATTGGAAAGCAGATCAGCATAGGCATAAAACTATAAGATATAATAGAATAATACTGAAATTATCTCAAGAAATTCTAGTTCTAACTCTAAAAAAAAGACGAGCAGCACCAATTTTTAAATTATTATCTGAATACAACAAATACGTTTCAAGCTTTAGTTAGATCAAACAATTTGAGTTAAAGAAAACTTATATTTTAGCAACAATTAATGTTGCCTTTAAATACAGCTAACTTAATCCGATTGAAAGCTGTTGGAAACTTTTCAAACTCTTATTTAATTGAGAGCATATGCAATTCAAATTGTTATATCAAAAAAGTTTATAAAAATAAATATATCCATTTTAAATAAATCGTCAAACAAAGTAGAAAGAGAAAAAACTACAAAATGATAATGAGAAAAAATTGACAGGGAAAAAGTAAGAAATCAACAATAAAATCGAGTACAAATTAACTATGTTGTATTTTTAAAAGTGACGGCTCATTTATTGGCGGGTTAAGCGAGTGAATGCCATGAATAATGCGAATGCCAGTCGAATTTATTCATGAATACACATATATTTATTTGTTTATGTAATTTATGTGTCGAGTCGTTTAATTAATTAAAAGGCAGCCCAACGAAAAGGAACGATTTAAATGGTTTTTGCATGTGTGGAGCACAAAAATGTAACAACAAATAAAATTAGAGTGTTGATCACAGATTGAACGCAAAGAGAAGAGTGGGAAAAGAGGCCAACACTCTTCACATTTTATTGATCAAAAGGCAAGGAGGAAATCTTAAAGAATTCCTCCGACACATCATTGAAGGGTATAAAAATACAACTAAAATGACTTTATATGAATTTAGTGTTAGTTTCTTTCGTGTCCAACACACCTTTGCACAACTCGAATAAACGCTATTTTGTAAGAAATATTTTGATTACATGTGCTAAAAGAAAGCAATCTGAGAAAAATTTCAGTGCAGCACTTCAAATTCCAATTAAAAGGAAAATGTGAATAATTGCAAAAAGAGCTTGGTAATGCATCGTCCCTCTCTTTAGGTGTGTGTGAATGTGTGTGTGCCTGTGTGATTGTGCATTACAGTGCTCAATGTCGAGGTTTTAACGCAGCTGCAGCAAAAAGCCTTGTTTCAGTTTGGCTTAATTGCATTTTAGTTGCCGAGCTGCGCAGCGGTCGAACTAATGCCACACACACGCACACACAGATGCCATCAGCAACAGCGACGGCAAACAAAAACAGCAAGCAGTGCTTCTAAGTACTCCCTAACACACACACGCACACACATACAGCTGCAGTCATCCACACATATCGCACTTGACTGCCATAAGCCTCGACGCGCGCTCTGCGGATTGTTGATTTGGCGCCTTTTGCCAACTGCCGAGCAAAGTCTTCGCCGAGCTGCTGCTGCTGCATTTGCCGCTTTTCCGCTGACATTTTCGTTTATTTTCCGATTTCCCTTTATGCCAAATGCCGTTGCAGTGCTTCCGCATATGCCCCACTCCCACTGGCTAAATGTGTTACTGTGTTTGGTCTCAAATCAGCTTCCGTCACATGCCAAGCGGCAAAAATAAACACCGAAGCGCTGTTCAACAAAAAAAAAAAAAAAAAAAAGGGATATGGGAAAATTCAAAAGGAAACTAGTATACTCTAACTTTTTAGCCAGCTTTGTAAGCAAAATATGTTCTTGCTCATAAAGTTGATCTTATCTTGATTAATATCTGTAATATTTCTTTTACCTCTGGTTTATATTGTATATTTTAGAAAATATTTTCTCTTTTATAAGGTTTTTTTAAATATATAAACTCCGTTGAGTACTGATCATTAGTTTGATAGAGGATCTCGAATAGACTAAATGTGTATAAAGATTGATACAAAAATTAATATTAAAGTTCTTTAAAAAATTAAGAATGAATAGATTCTTCATTAGGACTTATGTAAGAATATGATTAGATGTTGGGAAACTTTATCTGTAAACATAGGCTACTTAAAAGACTCAACACATTACCCAACTGCCCATAGTTAGGGTATTTAAAAATATAGCAACCCATCCAAAAAAAAAACTGGAATCTCAAATGAAAGGAGCAATCCGTGCTGGCTGCCGGCGCTCGTTAAAGTTTGCCAACGTACTGTGCTGGGTGCTGGGTGCTCGGTCCTGGGTCCTGCACTGCCAGCGATAAAGTGCAAATTTTGTTAATTATTCGTGTGTTGCCTTCAGTTCTCAGTTCTCAGCTCTCTGGTCTTCTCTCGGTTCTCTTCCGGCCCCTCTCGCGCACAGAGTGTGGCCAGAGTTAAAACGAGTGCGCAAACTTTTTGGCATAATTGCCACAATTTTTGCAAGGATATGTCTGCCAAGCAGTCTTCCTTTTTTAGCCTCTTCGGTTTGCCATCAATGGGCATGCATACACACACACACACACTCACGCACACACAATGCTCTTGAAGCGCACTTTTGCGAAAGCCACAAAGACTTGTTTGACTTTGCAGTTGGAAATTGTCAGGTAAATGTAAATGAGTGTGCACGTGTGTATGTGTGTGCATGTGTGTGCGTGTGTGTTTGTCACAGCAATTAGACTTAATGCAATTGCGAATTACAAGTATTTAAAATGCGCGTCTTCAACAAACACTTTGCGATGACCAAACATGCCAACTCAGCGCATAGTTTCAGTTTTTACCCACTTTGTTGCAAGCGTCAATGGAGCTCTTTATGCCGGGAACACCCTGTGCTTGGTCATGTGTGCGGCATTTGGAGAATTTGCTGTTAGAGTCCATGTCAACCAGAGCTGACATGGCTATCCGCTGAGATTTGCGCTTTGTAAATTCATTTGCAGCTCTCTAAGCACACACACACACACACACACATACACAGACGAACACAGGGCGCAGCTCCGCATAAATTATGCAGTGCAGCGCAGAGTAGCAGAAAATATTAACTGCAACGTGGCAGCCAGTTACAACTACTACACGGCCACACGGCCCACTTCTCCTGTTCGCCTGCTCGCTCGTTGCTGCTTCTTCTTGTTCGTGACCAGGTGGCAGCCAAACAAACCGCATACCATGTGGCAACCTCTGCGGTTGCTGCCAACGTGTGTCGGTGTCTCCTTCAATGCCTTTCCAAAAGGCAACATCAGCATTCTCAACTCGGTTGCCATACAGAAGTCTGCTTAACAGCATGTTAAAATTAACGTCATGTTAATGCGAGTTACGTTACCTATGTTAGTTCAAACAGTGCTCTGTTAGAAGATTAAAATGAGAAAGTTTGAATTATGTCAAGTTTTGATTAAATGTTTTATCACTTTTTTTTTTAGGTATTTTTATAAAATTTCTGACTAATAAAGCGATCGCATAACATCTAGAAAAGTGTGAACTTTACTAGCTCCAACGATATTTATCATATGTAGAGTTGTGTAGGGTATTAAATATTTAATGTGCCTTTCACTGCAGTTTTTTTTTTCTTATTTATACTACTCGTAGCGTTCCGCACGTGTGTGTTGTGAGTGAGTGAGTGTGTGTGTGTGTGTGTACACAGCAACTACTTTTGTGAGCTGATACAGCAATTTATTTCGTTAGTCAGTCGCTGGCTTTGCGTTGCATACTTGCAGGCGCACATACACATTGAAGCACACACAGCGGAATAAGCGACTTAGCATAAAGTGGTTTTTGGCTTGGCTTTTGGCTTTGCATTTGACATTTCTTGGGCCAACACACAAAGTTTGGCAATTTGTATACAAGAATTGCGAGGCGAACCAGAATGAGATGAGTTGAGTTGAGTTAAGCGATAAGGTTGAGATAGTTTTTTTTGGAGTGAAGCCAGACAAATTCACGCTAAATTGAGGTTATTATGTTATAACAAAGCAATATAAAAATAAAAAAAACGCATAAAGAAGCCAAGTCGGCTTTGACAAATCCATCAGGCCCAAGCCTGACATTTCAACTCAACCAGCTCTCTCGGAATTTGTGTTATTCACAGCTTGTGCACGACACAGACAACAACATACTCAATTCGAAAATTTCCAAAAAACCCAATCACATACAATGCCTGTGAAGAGAGCAAAACGATTTTCGTTTATAAAGTACCGCAAGAAACCGGAGCAGGATAGATGCGTGATATGCCTTTATCCCAAGCGTAATCCTGTCAAGCTGTCCTGCAACCACTCCTACTGCAAGAAATGTCTGGAGAACTATCGCGAGGCGCGCGATTGGGAGGCCAAAACCTGCCCCATTTGCCGACGCTTCATAATCGAACCGACGCCGTTGCAAAGCCAATGGCAAGTAAGTTGGTGTCCATCTGTGTGTTATTAATTGAACATCGACGTATTTTCCAGAAAGTGCGTAAGCGGACTGGCTTCATCACGTTTCTGTCCGTGGCAAGCATTTTCCTAGCCAAGTGGCTCAACTTATGATGGATGACTGCACCCATTTATATATTTTTTATATATTTTATTTCGTTGGAAGTTGCAGAAACAATTGGTATTTGAAATAAAAAATACATAGTTGTAATAGGGAATATATATTGCCTAAGCCTAGTTTTATATTTAAATTTAATTTAGTCATCTGGAAATTAAAGCTGATTATGAAGTTAAGTGGAAGAAGCAGTTGACTTGCTAAAATAATTACTTGCATGTGAATGCCACAAGCGAACATAACTGTATATGTATATAGATTATAATATAATAAGGCCCATCTATTGATGGCGGTAAATCAATTGCCTGGGGATCATTCGAAATGCCTAATATATGATATTAATAGTCAATTTAAATGGCAGCAAAACGCAAAGTGCAGCCATAAATTCAGCTTTGCCTGATAAGATTAAACTAATTTTGCATTTGTGTAGAGTGTTACACTCTCTCTCTCGCTCTCTTTCTATCTCTCTCTTGCTGTGTTTAGTTGTTTGCTTTGCTTATGGCTGGCACTCGGTCTTGAGTGTCCTGCCATGTTGGCAATATAAATTGCATTTCAGTGCAGCGCGCTCTCAAGGATGTGATGGAACTGGCTGTCAGTTTTGTGTTATGATTGCAAATATACGACTGTGAATGATACTCAGACCGAATACGAGTACGAGTGTGAGTTTGATTACTTGAAAACATCCTTGCAGCCAGTCAGTTGTCACTTTATCAGTTGCTGTTTCTTAAAGCTTCCATATATCTTTATAGCGATATGAAAATAATTTTTTCTTAATTATTTTATATATACATTCTTTTTTTTGCACCTGCCCCACAATAGCAGCAAGAAGAATTTCGTTATAGGTAGTCAGAAAAGTGCGCCGTAAGCAGCTAACAAAGCCAAACAACTTGGGTATAACCAAAGCGAAAAAGCCAAAACGCCAAGCTGCCAGCCATTACAACGGGTTTATTTTCAAGTTGAGAGCACCAGCTACCCTCAGCTGCGCCCCCCCTTCGGCTCCACAAGCCATAATAAAGTAAACTTGGCTTACTGCTCAAGTGCAATGGCAATTGTATTCGTACTGCTGCTTGGCATAACTACAGTGCCAGCCAACAAGCACGCGCCGAATCGCTGGGCCACTCTGTTTTATAAGCAACTGTAAGCAAAGTTAAGTAATCCACGCTCCTCGCCCCCATACACACTCCTCTGTGGCCCTCATTACCACAATTAGAAGCAGCTCTGTAACTGCAACACAAAAAAAATAAAACACCCAAAAATTTTGTTGCGCAACTTTAACAAAATGTTTCAACTTATTCGGAGGCTGCTTTTGTGTCGGGCCAAGCTACAAAATGTTGCCTCAAAAACGCTGTGCACTACTCCAAGCTACAATATACCATACTCTGCCGCACTTTACAACACTATGCCACACTTAACTACACTACAACATTTTATGCTACATAATAAAATTGTTACTTTTACTAAGGTGATTAAAACCCCTTTTTGGGCATCATTCAGTTTATATTAATCTACGTTTTTCTATCTGATTTTCTGTCTATTCACAATTTTAGCCTTACTTAATACTTATTATATTACTATATATATCTGCAATCGGAACCACCTACTTATAGTGGCTTTATATGATCCAATCTAGAACTCTGTTGCATATTTGCTTGTTTGCTCAATTTCCGCAAGGGTATTTAATCTTCGGCACTCTAAAACTAACGGTTTTTTCATGGTTTTTCATTTTTGGGGGCTGCTCTTGACGTCGTCGTCGTCGTCAAAGTCGAGCTTGTTGAGTGCGAGTACTCAACGTAGTCGCTGTGGCATGCTTGGAATTTGCTTTGCTTTATGCTATACTTTTCTTCTTGCCATCTCCCTCTGCTTCTCACTCTTTCTTTGTCTCCTGAGTTTTTTTTGTCTCTTTCTCCATTTTCTTTTTTCGGGTGTACTCGTAAGTGCACCTTATTTCTTTCATTTTTGCATTATAAAAGGTAGGAATTAATGCATAGAGCTCCAGCTGAATAGCATGCCACAGCAACGGACAGCGGGCTTACTAAAAGAAGGACTCGGGGGCAGGGTGGGGTGTGTCCTTTCGTCGCGACTATCCACCAAATTGTGGCGCCTTGAATGCTGCTGGAGTGTGTGTCTGGAGTCCGTTTCGGACTTTTTGTTTTATGGTTTAAGTTTTCAATTTTAAGTGAGGCGTCGTCAACTTAAAAACACTCAATAAAAACTAAACTAGAAAATCATAATTTTAGAAAACAATTTCAAAATGGTTAAAAACAACATTAAATTTAGTCTTTGACACCATTTTGCTCAACTGCTCAAGTTTTGTAATTTTAATGTTTCTATCTAAAAAGTTTAAAAATTAAAAAGTAGAGTTATATAATTATAACATGGCAACTTTATCTTAAATCTTATTCCTTAAGAATGAGCTGAAAAAGAGAAAATTAATTCAATAAAAACCTTTCAAGCCATTAACTTATATTTAAAGGTCTGAAAATTTTATCTATTCGGTAGAAATGTTCAACTTATGCGTATTTTAAGCACAGTTCAATGGCTTTTTGGTTGACATAAACAGATTTTAGATTTCGTTGTGAACATTTTACGTTTTCTTTCTTTTTCTTTTATTTTTTTTTGCTGCAAGCGGCATCAGCATCAACATATTGCTTATCATTTAAAGCAATCGCAAATCGTTTCGTTTTGCATAATGGCATTGGGAAAATTATTCAGCTATTTTCCGAAATTTGCACAAACTTTAGCAACGAGTTGTCCTGCGTTGTCCTTGCGGGGACAGCCCAAAGTTTTGCCAGCCATGTCATTTGCATAGTTTTGCCAGCGCATCCTTCGCCTGGCAGCTGCGAAGCGAAGGGAAGTGAAGGGAGGTTGGTTGCTGCTACCGCCGGATGCTGTTGCTGTTGTCAACAAATCTTTTATGTGCCTATTGGCAAAATGTATGCGAGACTCGAGAGAGGTTGAAATTCAATTGTCAAACTCGAAAGATATCACAGGCTTTCCGCTCGAGTGCGCAATGCAAAGTTGGCAGCAGCGGCAGCAGCAGCAGCAGCAGCAACAAGCAAAAATTGTTGGCTTAATTTATTATGGGCAAAACAAATGGTTTAGGCCATTAATGCGGCTGAATGGCATGCACACAGCAGATAGAGGTGTGCTGACAAATTAGTTGCGAAGAAATCTTGGGAGCTGCATGATTTATGGCCCAAACAAAATGGCAACAACAGAATGTGGGTCGTTGCAGGCGACTGCACCGGCAGCACCACCGACAACAACAGAGTTTGCGAGACAATGCAGCCAAATGTGCAACCTACTTTTCAATAACAAGGTGCAACCGCAACAAGCAGCAAGCAGCTTGCAGCAGGCAGCATGAAGCATGCATCATGAAGCATGCATCATGAAGCGTCTGGCGGCGCCTCCCAGCACAATGGACCTATTGCCCCGTGTGGCTGAGTGCATTTAGCTGAACTGAACGCTGCTTTTTCCACAGCTCACGTGAGCAGCTCCCCTTCCCCACCTCCCCCACCTGAGTGCTTTGAAGTGCGCTGCAGCTGCAGCGGCAAAGTGGGTGAAGGCCTGCGCACATGTCTAAAGACGAGCGAGCGTCTTTTGTGCCATTGTCTGCATTTGCCAAAAGCATGTTCTGTGGGTGGTTGGACGGATGGGTGGACGGCCACTCAATGCCAGTCCAAAGTGGGCTACAGGGCACTACAGTGTGCACTCCAAGACCAGCTGCAGTTGCGACCTGACTTCAGTAGAGCATTCAAATCTAAATTTGAAATAATTTTCACAATTTGCACAAAATTTGCCTCGCTAATTAGGTGTACATTTAGCTGTTAAATCAGCTGCAAACGAACTTTAGCTAATTACTAAATAAATTGTAGTTGCAATAGAAACACAGACTGTTACGTTTGCTAACTCCGCTGCCCGCTTCCCGCTCTCCTTTCCATGGGCACATTTAATTAGGCACCCTGTAAATGATAACATTGTCTTTGCATTGAAATTGTTAGCTGCAAATCTGGCCAGGCTCATCCGTAGCCAGTTTCCTTGTCTCCTGCTCCTGCTCCTGTTCCCCCTCTTCCCCTTCCTCTTCCTTTTCCCTTTCCGTTTCCATTTCCGCCCGCCTCCGCGCCTTTGAAATATTAACCCACTAATGCCGCTGGCTGCAGAGCATGATTCATTTAGCGTCACGTTAACCCATTAAGCACACGATTCTGTTGCGGTCGCCGCTCCATGTTGTTTCTGTAGTTGTTGTTATTATTATCCTAGCTGCTGTTGTTGTCATAAATGCTGAAAAAGCTTAGCATAAATGAGGACAACACCGCCGTTGCCAGCGTGTCCGGTTACAAAGCTCATTAGTGCAGCGAGCTACAGCAGCGCCATCTAGCGTGCCCGCAGCACAACCGGAAGTACTAGAACATTAGAGCTACATGGCATTCGCTATAGTCCAAGCTGTGGTCGAGATGCGCAGCTCGCCTGCATTAAGAGAAATAATGCATACAATATTTGTGTTGCGGATTATCATCAAAATATTGAGAAAGCAAATTAGAATTTGAAGCATCAGTTTATACTATTTAACTATACTTTATCTTCTGTACTTTATAATAAAGATTTGCTTTTTTGACCAAAAACTTCATAAAAATTTGATTTCCAAAAATGATTATATTTGTAATGCAGAATCAATTAATACGCCAAAAAATGATCAAAATGCCATCAAACTTGAAAATCGGTTCATTTTTGACAAAGTTATGGGAGTTTGAAATATGAGAGTTATGGGATCCAAGAACGTTACATGTCAAAATTTTTGTCGATTTTGGCATGATTTTTGACCAAAAATTTGACCCTCCCAAAATCACTTTTAATGTTGTTTTTTATGCTAATTATGACAAATACATTCGATTAAATGTATAAATTCGAAATTCTAAATTTTGAAAAAAAAATTTTTCCCAAAATTCATAAGGGGGGACCCTTTGCTTTTTTGACCAAAAAATTCAAAATAATTTTATTTTTAAAAATGAATAAATTTTTAATGCAGAATCAATTTATACGCCAAAACATGATCAAAATGCCATCAAACTTGAAAATCGGTTCATTTTTGACAAAGTTATGGCAGTTTGAAATATGGGAGTTATGGGATCAGAGAACTTTACATGTCAAAATTTTTGTCGATTTTGGCATGATTTTTCACCAAAAATTTGACCCTCCCAAAATCACTTTTAATGTTGTTTTTTATGCTAATTATGACAAATACATTCGATTAAAAGTATAAATTCGAAATTCTAAATTTTGAAAAAAAAATTTTTCCCAAAATTCATAAGGGGGGACCCTTTGCTTTTTTGACCAAAAAATTCAAAATAATTTTATTTTTAAAAATGACTAAATTTTTAATGCAGAATCAATTTATACGCCAAAACATGATCAAAATGCCATCAAACTTGAAAATCGGTTCATTTTTGACAAAGTTATGGGAGTTTGAAATATGAGAGTTATGGGATCCAAGAACGTTACATGTCAAAATTTTTGTCGATTTTGGCATGATTTTTGACCAAAAATTTGACCCTCCCAAAATCACTTTTAATGTTGTTTTTTATGCTAATTATGACAAATACATTCGATTAAAAGTATAAATTCGAAATTCTAAATTTTGAAAAAAAAATTTTTCCCAAAATTCATAAGGGGGGACCCTTTGCTTTTTTGACCAAAAAATTCAAAATAATTTTATTTTTAAAAATGAATAAATTTTTAATGCAGAATCAATTTATACGCCAAAACATGATCAAAATGCCATCAAACTTGAAAATCGGTTCATTTTTGACAAAGTTATGGGAGTTTGAAATATGGGAATAAGCTGATTTCTAAGAATATATATTCCAAGTTGAAGTCTCTAACTTGAATAGCGGTGGATAAATTGCGTTTGTACCAAAAAAGGATGAGCAAACCGAAAATACCCTTCACTCTGTGAACGAGTGTAAAAATAGTTTTGTACAGTTAACGTTAACACAGTTTTATTTAAAGTTCTTTAATGTACTTAGCCTCTACTGTGTAATCATGGCCCAAACGCTTAACTTTTGGCAGCAAACTTGAAGATTGATGTTGTTTATCTTTGAGGTAGCAGGTACTTTTGAAGCTGGAAATCGGGAATTGAGAACTGCAAACTGGGAATCGAGAACTAAGCGCGCGTGAAATGTGTTTTAACAATTTGCGTGGCCATTTATAAGCATAATTAAAAGAAACTCTGGTAAAATTAATTTAACTTCAAATTGCACAACAACAACAACAAAACTGGCAAAACTTTTGCGCACGAACAACAAAATAACATTTACAACAACCCAAACAAAAAAAAAGGAAAAGAGGAGAAGTAAAATGCAAATAAAAATGAAATGTGTACTCGAGCCAAACAAAAAACAATCAAGTTGAATTGTGCAAGTGGCGGGGGGAGAGGAGGGGACGGGTATACAAGAGGATGCCATTCAATTGGCAACTTTTTAATCAAGTTGCGAATGCAAATCGCGTGCGGTGCATTGGTATTGGCCAACTAATTGGCCGGTTTGAGGCGATAATAATAGGTACGTGTATCCCTGCATGGGTGTCCTGTGAAATTACAAAGCAGCAGCATCAGCATCAGCAGCAGCAGCAGCATCAGCAGCAGCAGACAGCAGGCTGGCAGCTAATGTCACACAGATTCAATTTGTCAGCTTGTTAAGACGGAAGAGGGGGGGTTTCAGGCCAAGAAACGCTGTGACTTTTAGCGCCTGCCAGCCAGACTTGCAGTTTGAACTTAATTAAAAAGCTTGTAGAAATAAGCGGCGACGTTGTTGTGTCCTTGCTCCCTGTCCTGCCTGTCCCCTGCCCGAAACCAGATAGTTGTTAAGTTCGATTTATAACGCGTCTGCACTGCGGTTCGGCTGTCTCAAAGTGCAAAGCGTTGTCGTCTTTTTTACGTCCGCCCCGCCACGCCCCGCCTCGAAAGCGACTGTCTCGCCAGGTCCCCCCGTCAAGGATAAGTCGCGTATGGCAAACACTTAGTTGCAACACAACCCCAACCACCCCAACCACCTTCCACCTAAACTCACCGCGCTCAACGTCTAATTGAGTTGTACAAGGCTACTACTAATTGCATTCGATGCTTGCCGCTTCAGTTGAGGCGGCGTTGATATAATTAAATTTTATTGCAACGTCGAGGACAACGACATCGTTAAGCGCCAAGGTGTGTGCGAGGCCCCAGCTCAATTTATGGCCAAGTGCTATTTTTTTCCCATGATTTTTCCTTTTTTTTAATTAAAATGCTTTGGGCTAAATCAGGTGCTGCTTTTTTTTTTTTGAAAAAAAAACTATGTTCACTTTTACAAATGCCAGTTTTCGTATATATACACATATTTCTATATATACATTTTTCTTTTTCACCAAAAAACATTTAAATACCGCACACAACATTTTACCATCATGAAACAGGAGACCAGCGGCGACAGCCACGCGCCCAGCTCCGGTCCGGACATGGAGGATCTGTGCGCGCTGTGCCTGGATCACATCCATGATCCCGTTCAGCTGCATTGCATGCACCACTTCTGCCGCAGCTGCCTGGAGCTGTATCGGGAGGCGCGCAATTGGCAGGCCAAGCGCTGTCCACTCTGCCGGCGCAGTCTCGACGCATTGCCGACTCTGGAGCACATTGAATTGAAGGGCGTAAGTTTTCGTTGCACTTTAACGACCATCATCATCATCATCATAATTACCTTAGAGCTGGCGGATAACGTTCGTGCTGCTGCTGGCTCTAATTCTGTTCAGTTTGGGGCCATTTTTTCTGCTGCTGATCTACTGGTAGATCCCACAGCCCACAGCTAATAGCCAACAGCTAACAGGCAGCAGCATGCAAGTCAAACATTCAACTGTTTCCACACAAACGCACACCACATCAGAATCATCCGTGCATGTACAAAAATATGTGTTCAGTGTATATTTCTATAAGTATTCAAAAGCTTTGGTCAATTCTCGAACCCTTTGTTTGGTTGAGTCCAATAAACCCGTATATCTCTGTTGCATCGCGCGCACTTTCAACTGTATCTGTGTTCGCATCTTATTTCAATTACAACTTTTCTAGCTGCTAATTAAAAAGATAAACCCAGAGGCATATATCCGACTGCGACGCCCACCTGCCGACAGAGAAAGTTTTCTTTGTCTCTCGGCTCAAAAGTGACTTTAAATGTTGGCTTTATTTCCTGCCTCCATTTTTTTTTGTTCCGTTTTACCATATACAACCACAATCGTATTAACGCCTCGACTGCACTTTGTTCCCTTTTTAATTGCATACTTTGCGGCGCTGGGGTAAATTTTTGTGTGTTGTCGCTTATACGCCGCGTAGGCCGAACGCATATCGCATACCACAGTGCATCGCAAATTGTGAATTTTAATGCAATTTTCCACACGAATAAATCCATCAAATTGCGATACGCCAGCTGGGCAACAAATTTTTACAATAAAATGTTTCAATATGCCAAAATAAAACTAAACAATCAGCGGAGAAAACGATTATGTAAACTACAGTTTATGTTCAGTAGGGTGATGTGCTGCCAGCTACCCTGTAGACAAAAAGATACTTTTTTCTTTAGAGCTTAAATATATTCACAAAAGTTGATACCCGTCCAGCTTACAGGGTATAGAAAACACAAATTACACTCTAGTTATTTATATATTTATTTTCAGCAGTTAATCAATGCACAGGGAGAAAAACGACACGAGTTGGCAGCTTTAAAACGCAACTTTTGCAATTAAATGAGTGTTCGCTATAAAAGCAAACAAAAAATATAAAAAAAATTCTCTCAGGGCAAAAACGCGACCACAAAATGTATTTGAAAATGATTTTGAGCCGCGTTGTTGATATGAATGCAAATGTGGGCGTGGCTTTGGTTGATGTTGCTGTTGTTGTCGCATTTGTGCCATGTTTGCAGGCTGTTTGTTGACTATGTGGCCATAATATCGGCACAGTCAGCCACTCATCCGCTACCCCCCACCCCCCCCCCCCACCCACTGTGCTGCAGCAGTTGTAGTTGCAGTTAGCACGAGTTGCAGCCACAACCACATGCCCCAAACAAAACAATATGGCAGAGTGCGGTGAACGCTTTTCGATTTTGTTATTTTGATAGCTGCGCTTGCCTCTGGTTGTGGCTGCCCGCATTGTTGTTGTTGTTGTTGTTGCCGTTATTGCCTGGCTGTGCCACATTTGTGCTGGTTGCATAGATTTTGATAGAGCGATATAAACACCTGAGCATGTAACCAAATATTGGCGCTTTGCATGCCAAGCAGCCAACTCAACAGCAAATCAAGTGCCAAGGATGGGCGCGTGATTCAAATAGAATATGTTTCAGTATTTTTGAACAATACAAGAAATTTATCTATTTCAATGACGTAAAAAAACGAAGAAGAGATTTTTGCAACAAAGAACATCAATCATATATTAGTCTGATTTTATGAGAATTGCATAGAGAAGCGCTTATTGACATTGTCTAACTTATAACAGTTGAATATATAATAATAACACAATAACATAAATATAAACATTACATATAATTGGGGTATTAAAACTAGATAAATAAAGTATGTGTTATTTTTATTACAAAAAATGTGCTGAAATTAATGAATATTTATTTGGTTCAAAATTAGATTATTGCCAACATGAATTTTTAATGAGCTATAAACTATTTAATTTCACATTATTAAATAAATTATGAATATAGTTGCTATATATACATATATATATATATATTTAATACGGCATACGATAGTTGAGCTCTGAGTCCCTCGTGAGCATTGAGCTTGGACACGGCAGGAATGCGGCCCGGGCAAGCAATATGTGGAGAATTGCGAAACTGAGAACTGCCAACTGAGATGCTGACACAGTTGGGGACACTGGGACGCTTCTAATCCCATTGGCCGTGACAGAGCCTGGCTTTGGGTAGCACAAAAGTCCCTGGGCCAGCCACTTCCGCCTCGCACCGGATATGAAACGGCGTTTTTGTGTGCGCCATTTGTCCGATTTGTGGAACATTTTCGTTTTAGCTCCTCTATTTTGATCTCTTTTTTTTTTTTTGTTTGTTTTTTGGGGTATAGTTTTTTCGTCGATTCTCATGCGCTTTTCTGGTCTGTTGTTTGGCTTTTGTGCGTCGCCTGTCGCCAGGCAAATTGAAATGTTTGCAGGCCTTGCAACTAGCTGCAGCCCCCGCGCCTCTTCTTTGTTTGCTGTCGATCTTTGACACCCTGTAATTGAAAGTTTGTGTGTGTGTGCCTGCCCACCTCTGTCTGTGTGTGTGTGCGCGCATTTAAAGGACTTTAAAATTGTTCTGCAATTGCTGCACAGTGCGGGGCAATAAATGCATTTTGTTTGCTCGGTCGCATGCTTGATTAATTTTTACAAGTGCAACGTGGTCGCCACCTGAGCACTGCGCCACGCCCACCAGCTGTCCGCCCACTTGGCACGTCGGCTTTATCGCTGACTGTGGCTGTAACTGTGTCTGTGTCCCGTGTCCAGTGTCCAGCGTCCAGCGTCCACTGTCCTTCTGCGTCCACAATATCATCGATAGCGAGCGCAAACTTTTGTCACACACACACACAGCAGGCACACACACACACACACACACACACTCATACAACCTTTGCTTTGGCTCATTGCCAATGCATTGTGCGCGATTATTTTGCCGTTTATTTTGCGCGCGTTTCTTTTGCTCGTGTGAGGCTCTCTCTGTTTGTGTGTGTGTGTGTGTGTGTGTGTGTGTGTGGGCTATAGTTCCATATTAAATTTTTGTCACTTTGCCATTTCTATCGTCGTCGTGCTGTGCTCCAAATTGGCTGCTTTTCAACAGAGCTGCAACATCTGTTTCATGGCTTGCATATCCTTTGCATATCCTTGCCCCCAAATTGCAGTGCATGTTAGTCGGGGTACCCCGCCTCCCCGCCCCCCGCATCTATGTTATTGTTGTTGTGCCCGCAAAGAGCCAAAATCCTATTCATTATGTCACCGTTACGCCAACAACTTTTGTGGCCCTGTTGTTTCGCAGTGCCAGCAGCAAGAGATTTTTGCCCATTTGCCATTTTACGCAGCGGGGAAAGGGGCAGAGGGGGAGAGGAGGGGCGGCTGCTTTCATTAAACGAGCCTCAGCCGTCGCCTTCTACCGCATCAAATTACCAATTTATTTTCTTGGCTTGTTTGCCTGGCGCTGGTTTTTGGCAATGTTCCTGGCCAAGATACGAACCATGCAGCTGATAAATTGCATTCAAATTTTTTTCTGTGTGAATTCCCCACCACCTTTGACTTGGGCGAAAAGGTGCAAAATTGCGCTGCGCATTTTAATGATATAATTAATTAGTCAAACAGATACCGAGCTGCAATTGCTCACGCACAACACACACGCAGGACATCTTTCCCCGTGTGTGTCCCTGCTGCATTTGCACTGATTGCCCGGGCTGTCTGTCTGTCTGTCTGTGTGGCTGTGTGGCTGTGTGGTGTCGAGGCGACGACCTCTGGCTGCTTGTCAAAGATTAAGCAAACTAACCTCAGCGAACAAACAAACAGACACACACACACACACAATCAAGCAGGGGCGGGGCATTTGCAAAGGACACACCGCCAGGCAATTTGAGTGCAGGATATGCAGGCGCTGCATTTAGTGCGCTATAAATTCAATTTTAATTTAGTAAATGTGTTTGTTGTCTCTCACGCAGTGACAAAAGGCCAACCGCCATGTGCATGTCCATATCCGTGTCCATGTCCGTGTCCGTGTCCGTGTCCGTGTTCATGTCCTGGCCCGCTCCGTCTCTATCGCTCACATGTCGTGTGCGTGAAAGAGACAAATGCCTGCAGAAGATGGATGGTGCAATTGTCTGGCTTCAACATGGCTTCAGTTTTGAGATGAATCTCTTGCACTTGAAGCATGCATTAATTGCTTCACATTCGATAAAGCACCACAATGACACTGGCTGCAAGTGGCACTCGAGCATTAGATTAATCTTGCCGACTTAAGGCTAGAGCGAGAGAGAAGCGCGCTAAGCTAAATGAACTTTTTTTATAACCTTTTCATTTGTTTGATGCTTTCAAGTTTGCTTAAAACTTTCATTTGCTTTAAATTGCTGTTGTGTTAGTGTTGCCATTGTTGTCAAATGTGTGAAATTTATCTATTTAATAACAAAATTGCTAGGTTTCTTAAGGAAATTACTAACACTAAAAGTGTGTTAAACTTTCAATTATTTTAATTTCTTTATGAATTTTTGCTTACGATTATATTAAATATAAATTATATTTATTTCTATTACAAACATATTTGTGTGTATTTCTGTTATTTGAATATTCAATTATGCAAATTTCTAGCCAGCAGCTTGTGATTTTTGGCCAAATTAAACGCAAAATAACCGTTTAGTAATACGTGTGTGTGTGTGTGTGTGTTATTGCTTGATGGCTTTTGTGGTCATCATGATTTGTTTTTGCGGCTGCACTTGCAGCTGGTTGAGTTTTGTGACCGCACAATTTCCTGTCATTAGGGTCAACCAGATGTTGTCTGGGAAATCAAAATTGGGGCCTCATCAGTGGCAAATTCTTCAGCGCAGCTGATTGGTTTATTAATTGCAATTGTTGTGTGCGTGTTCGTATGTGTGTGTGTGTGTGTGTGTGGCAACAATATGTTGACAAAACAGCAGGATGCCAAGGACATTGCGTATTTATGAAATTATGCTCGCCCATAGTAGTTGCACATTAACCCAGTTACACACACACACACACACACACACACAGTTGTTATCCATTCGGGCTCATTAGCCCGCACAACTCATCATCAGCGTGCGGGCTGGGGGTTGGGGGCCAGGTTGCGGTTGCAACAAAAGGTCCTGGGTGTCGTTTAATTATGTGCCGTTGTCCTTTTCGAGGGAGTTACCATGTTGATGTTGACATATGTGATCTGTTGTTGTTGCTTCTGCTGGCAAAATCAACGTGCAAAGTCATCAAACATGCAGCGGAATTGCTCCCATTGGACACACAGTTTTGTTGCCGAGTCGTCAAAAGTGTTGGCCATAAAATATCCAATTAGATTTTCGGCCACAACAGATTTCATTGCCTAGGTGTAACTGCAGCCCAGTAATAAGTGTGTGTGAGTGCGTGTCAATCAATTTTTAATGAGTTTGAAATTGTTTGGCTTGTTTACACAGCAAACGGCAACAGCTAATTTACACGCTTGCCAACACTGCAACAGGCAACAAGTTCCTTTTTTGTTTTTAAAAGCATTTGCACTTACCACACACCAATTATAGACTCACTTTGATTAGTTTTTCCTAGCCACAATATGCAGTTGCACAACACTTAATTACGCTATACAACACTGTTGCACGTAGAGCATATGCCAAATACTACTAAGGCTTCTCTATATCAGATGCATGCATAACAATCAATTAAAGAACGTTACACAACACTGCTCAGCAAGTTGTTTGCCCTTGGCTAACGTCGCATTCTATTAACCAACAACTGGCTGGCATATTGAGTGCACAGTTGTCTTAATTGCCAACTTGGTTATATAACCAACTGGGGGAAATCGAAATGAGTCCGAGCTTTGTCGTCGACCTGACTGTTCTAGGTGGCGGATGCCTGGTGTTGGGGTTCGGGACTCTTTCGTACAGCAGGTGGCCCAACTGGCGTTGGCTCGACAATTTTAATGCCCGCCTAAGCCCGCGCGCATTGTAAACATCATTAGCCAATATTATATGCATTAAATTTTATGCCGAAACGTGAAAAAGGCTGGCGCACAGGACCTCGCTGTGCCAGGACAAACTTTTCCTCTTCCTTTGCCTTAGTTAAAAATGTAAACATCAGTTGTGGCTTAATGCGGCGGGCGGCGGCCGGTGTGGAAACGGTGGTGCGCTCCGAGTAACAGCCGCAACCACACACCGCGACCCACAGTGCTTGGCATACAAATTGTCTAATCCCACATAGTTCTTGCCACCTTCACTGGCAGAAACTTTGTCATGAACTCGACTCGCTCTTGTCGCTGGCCTGGTTGTTGGCCCCGTCTCGGACTGGGCTGCCGCCAACCGAATCTGAGCCACTTGGCCACTTGTTCTGTCGCTTTGCATAAGCCCAGTTCGAGTCCATCCGCAGCGACTGCATATTTGAAACAAATGTGCAAAGTTTAAATTGTTTTCTAAATAAATTTTCGCACACGAAAAAATAAACAGAAAAGAGACGAGACGAAACGAAAGGACGAGAGTTGATCATTAAGTTAGCGGCGCAATATAGTAACGGTACATGCAGTATTAAAAAGTGCTGCAAAAAGATTTAATTTAATGGAAATTTATATAAATTATCGCCCAATTATACTACGTAGTTTTATAAGTATTTTTAATACGATTTTTTATTTTAATTTTATCATCGTTCCCTGTCTATGACTAGCATTTTAATTGGGCCTGGTATTATTTTATTGTATACAATTCACATTTCATTTAAGTTCATTTCATTTTCATGCTTTTCATTTGGTCTCGTTTATTTATTTAGCCTGAGTGGCTGCAGTTGGGCGCAAAGTGTATTAAAGTTTGCTAATGATGTCAGTTATGTTTTGCCTTCACTGTGCACACAAAATTCATTTATATAAAACTTTTACACTTTGGGGCATTTAACACAGAGACAACGTGAAAGCGAAGAGAGTTAGAGAGAGAGAGAGGTAGACACACACACATGGACTGGGCGAAAATTTATTATTGCATGTCAGATATTTTTAATTAATTATGCAGTGGCAAAATATGCGCTGCGCGTAAAAGTATGCTATAGTTTTTTTTTTCTTTTCTCAACGCCCGCTTCATTGGGCCAAGGCAAAGACCTGCGCCAGATGCAGCCTCTTTCGCCTCCTCGCCCTCTTTACCGCTTTGACAGACTTTTAATTAGAGGCAACCACAAAAGATTTTTGTCAACGGCAGCGCAGGCAGTCGCAGCTACGCCCCTCTTACTTTCTATGCCTTTTTTTGCCACTTTAAGCGCAACGAGCTGCAAATTGTTTAACCCACTTTAACACACAAACACACAGACACACACACACACGAATAGAAAACAAGGCAAACGTTGTCCAAAGCTAATCCAAAATATGATATGCTCTCTATGTACTTTACAGTCAAATGCGCAACTGGCTAACCCGGCTAACCCGGCCATGTCCTGCCCGCTCCTTTGGCCGCGTTGCTGCTAATTAAAAAAGCATTGCCTAAGCGAACTGGGTAAGTTTTCAGTTGTTGTTGTTGTGTTAACACTTTTATTCTTTGTTTTGTTTTATGTGTTCTATTTGCACAGCGCTTGACATAATTTTCGCGTGCGCGTCCTGTTATCCTTGCTGCAGGTGTGCTCCCACTATATACCCTTTTTCCAACTTGTTCGCAAATATTTGCACATGTTTAATGCGTTGTTCGACGCATTCATTTGCTTTATATATGTAAATGTATATATATATTTCTCTTTTTTTTTGATGCTTCTCTGTTATCCTTCTGCTCATTTAAATATTTACAGAGTTGCCAATTTTGCCTAGGAGTTGCCCTTTTTTCTCTCTGTTTGTGTGTGTGCGTGCGTGAAAATTAATTTAAGTAATGCGTTTGCCTAGGCACATTTATCTGGCGTACGGCAAATCCTTTTTAATATGCCCGAAAAACATTTTCATTTTTCATTTGTCACTTGGCCGCAGCGTCGGCTCGTCAGCTTGTGTAAATTGTAAAGGACCAAGGACTCAGGGCGTCGGGACTGAAGACTTGAAGCATGTGGCTTTCCAAATGCGCAACCGAAAACCACATCAAATGCCGCACAAAGTTCTTCACCGAAATCGGTCCGCAAAATCTGCGACTTCTTTAGTGTTGTAAACCGTTTTAAATGAACAACAGTGTTGACCGGCAAAAAACACGTTAGCTTCTTCTTCGTTATTCATATCGGTATCAAACATCATCGACACTTTAGCAGCTAGTTTTTCCAGCGTTTTTCCTGTGCATTTTTCTTTTTACTTGATTTTTTTTTTTTGCCGTCTGCATTGGGTAATTCGTGAGGGAAATTGTGCTGCCTGTTGTCGCATGCTCTTTGTGCAGCTGCCTGCTGATGAGTTGCCAATCCCAAGGTTACTCAATCAACTGGCTGCGCCGGCTGGCTGGCAGGACGCAGGATACGGGGTAAGGCGTTGTCGTGCAACTCGAGTTGTTGCTCAGCCGCTGGCGTTCAAATCAAATTTCATTTGCAGGCAAAGTTTTGGCTTTTACTTAGTTTTACTTTGTTCCTGTTCGTCTGCTTCTTATTCTTCTACTTTTCGCTTTGCCATCGACAACTGTGCGACGCTCTGTTGACAACCCAAGTTCCCAGCAAATCAACAACAACAACCACAGTAGCAACAACAACAATGGCAAACGTAACGCAAAACGGTCATTAATCATTTCGGCTCTATTCCTATCTGTATCACTATATGTGTGTGCCTGTGTGTGTGTGTGTGTGTCGCATATGAAAACAGAGTAAAGCGAGCGAAAAACATAAACTACGTGCACTGCAAAAGCTCTGAGAAACTTGACGCTGTCGAACTGAGATTGAAGTTGCGCTTTAATTTTTTTTCTTTCTTTCTTTTAGCTAGAGGAGGAAACGGGGAAAACACAAGAAAAATTCGGGTTTTTGCTTGGTAATTGATGAAATTATACGTTTGAATTGTGGTTTCTATCGAATGATTTTATTTACTCTCAACACATTTTAACATTATTCCGACATTTCCTTTCGCCTCAATTTTGCCAACTTGTAAAACAGTTAACAAATAACTTTCTTTATTTGTGATTGCTTTAAGTAAAATGAACTCAAATAAAAGTTCAGAGATTAAAGATAAATTCACAATATTTATCAGATTTGTAATGGAATTATCAGATTTGCTAAATTTATATAAAATACTTCAAGCTATTTTCAGCAAACATTTAATAAGATGCTTAACATCAACCATAACATAGATAAAAGCCAGCTTCTTTTAAAATGAATAAACAAAATCTCTTTCGCCACAATTTCGCTTACTAAAACCCACAGAAACCTTTTCATAAAACTCATATTAGCAACACATTGGGCCATAAAAGCCAGTCGGTAATTAGTAGTTGCTTCCGAAAGCCAAACGAGGTCCGAAAGTCAAGTCTGAGTTGCTTTTTTCTCTTCCATCTTTTTTTTTGATTAATATGTGCGCCTAAAAGTAGGCAGCACGCGTTGGTAAATTCTTTGGGCTATTTCTTTGGCTGGACTATAGTTGTTCTTGTTGCTGTGAGAACAAATTTGCCTTCATTCAGCGTTTGACGTGGCCAAATTAAAGCTGCTCGGATTTGGCCGCGTTGGATGGGAGCAGCCGGACAAGGGTCTGCTTTAGTCCTTAGCGCTCCTTTTTGCCTTTTGTCTCAAAGCGGCTTTTGTTTGTTGTGTAATCTATGCGCTTGATGGCACAGCTGTTTGTCCAGACAGCACAAGAAAAATGCCAACAATTAAGTGGGCAGCACAAGTAGGAGCAGGGGCAGGGGGCAGGAGCAGAGGTAGAGAGTGTGGGATTTGGGTTGTGGCGTGTGGCGTGTGGAGTGTGCAGGCGCCGCAATGTAGGCAATGCATTAATTTAATTAAAAGCGGCGCAAGTTGCGGTAAATTTGAAAATTGTGTAAATTCAACGTATTTAGAAAACACTTGAAAGTATTTAATTGGCATTTAGTTATGCCAACGGTGCTGCCAACCTGATTTGTGTGTGTGACGGACGACTGCAGGCTAAGCTAAACCAACAACCACCCGCATCCCACCCATCCTGCAGCTGCTGCTGCTGTTCCCCTTGCACAAACGACGCCACTGCACATGGCCGCAGAGGTCAGTAGCCTTATCAGCAGCGTTGTTGTTCGTCGTGTTCCTGTCCACCCACACAGCGTTGCGCTCTTAGCGGCTGCTGCGCTCGGAAGCGCGCTCTTTACGCGGCTCTCTTAGCTGCTGAAATATGCAAGCGGTGGCTAATTAAAAGCCGCAGCCTACCAGCTCGTTGTTTACATTGCCCCTCAAAATGACGACGACGACAACGATGATAACGATGACGCTCTTTGGCCGCCGCCATTTCCCCTCGTCTTGCGCAACGCTCTCGTGCACTCTGTTAGTTGTGCTCTTCGCATGCTGCGCTCTTCTTCGACGCTCGTGCTGTTACGCGTGCCATTGTCCCATTTTACGAAGCTTTTGGGGCGGCTTCGTGTGTCGTTTGCGTTCGTGTTCGCGTTCGCGTTCGTGTTCGCAGCATCTTTCGACCGAAATTCACTCAGTTTTCTGTTTCAGATTCATTTGGCTGCAGAACTCGCTCGTGTCAAGTTGTTTGGCGCGGCAAAACGTCGACAAGCTGTGCGCTTGCTGCCCAGTTATCCAGTTATACAGTTAACCCATAGACTACAAATTGTGTTAGCAGTTACTTACTGTATGAGTGCCAGTATGTGAGTGTGAGTGAGTGCCACAGTCCCAATCAATATGAAGGAGAAACAGAGAGAGAGAGAGAGTGAAAGAGAGCAAGAATGAATGTCATCGTTGATTCCGGCACTGAGCAAAGCAACAGCCGTCGGCATTTGTTTGGCAGGCCGCTATTTAAAGTTGACGTTGATGATGATGACGTACGGACAGTAGATGTCGCCACTTAAAGCCGCTAACCAACGGCCACGGAAGCAGACGGCGGAAATGGCAAATGCGTTGACAGCCAGCAGTCAACTTCCAACGCAGCTCAGCGCTTGCCTGCGACTGCAGCTTAAGACGTTTACACACGTAAGTAAAAGTGTCATATTGGTATAAGTGGAAAAAAAAGAACGTTTTCGAAACGAAACGAAACGAAATTGAGTGCTTTTGTGTGAGTGTCAGTGTTGCGTTCACTTTGCTATTGCATACTTGTAGGCGGTGTCGAAAATGCAATTTCGCTGTGTGCCATATGTGTGAAAGTTTTCGCCATTTAAAAATTAATCTGGCAACTTTTTAATTCGCCAGCAAATTGTTATGTATGCGAGTTGTGCAAACTTTTGCGGCAGCCACTGTGCCAAATTGTAAATTGTTATTTACAGCCAGAAGCACATAAAATGGGGCTTTTTAATGCGCAGTCTAGCAACAACTTTTAAAGGCAACGCAATGAATTAAATAAAAATAAAATAAACACACACAAATCAGCACAGACCGGGAAGGCAGAGACGGATCCGTGGGCTGGCAAACAAACGCGTGAGAAACCAAATTGAATTGAATTGCTTGACATGACGACAGTCGGCTTGACTGCTGTCTCCCTCCCTACCCCTCCCGCTACCACTATGTGCGCCCATGGTAGATATTGAAACTCTGCTGCAGGCGTATCCTTACAAACATCACACACACACACACACACATATAGACGCACTCGCACACTCAAGCCGCCCCCTCTGGCGTGCTGTTTGGTTCTTGTATGCGACTTTTGGGTAAAATTGTATGGCAATTTATTTGCTCAGCTCAACGCTATCTTTGCATGTGGGCGCTGTGCTCCGCTGTGCTGTGGATGGGCGTGGCCTGCCACCAATGGGGGTTGTCTGCTTCATTACAATTTACCAGCCGCGCCTTAGCCGGGCTAAAATGCCTCTGCACTTAAAGGCTGCCCATTTGCATGGCATATAGAGCTCTGAGTGAGTCCTGCCCGAGTCCTGGGCACATCATCATCATTTATTTATGATTATTTTATTACACATGTGTGTGTGCGTGCGTGCCTGGCAGCAGAAATTGCAGCTGGCGGCTGCTTATGGATACTTATGTACATATCATATATGTGTATACAGTTATGTGGCATGTTATAAGATAGCTACTATATGTGATTATCATTACCATTAATTGAATTAATTATTTAGTTACAACGTCAACTGATGTTTGTGAGAGGGTGTGTGTGTGTGTGTGTGTGCCTTGCCAAAGGCCCAGAGCCAATCAGCAGTCAGTTGGCCAACGTCAATGTTTGTTATTTGCGCACAAATTGACGACACTTGCGAATTGGCAGCCATCGTTCTTTCTGTTGCTGCCGCTGTTGTTGGCCACTTGTTGATTGATTTTTATTTTTATTTATATTTACTTTTCGCCTGGCTCGTTTTTTTTTTCGTTTCTTTTGTATGTGTGCCAGGCAAAAGGCTATTCAGTTTAGAGATAACTCCGGCTTCACTTCCGCTTTGAAGGGAGTTGGCTCCTGCGATAAGCCCTCATTTTCATTTGCAGGCACTTTGGCGCTGCCGTCGCTTTGCATATTGCCGATAATTAAATGACAGACATGCACCCGCACACAAAAATCTAAAATCAACAAGCGCTCGTTCGGCAACAATGTGCGCTCATTGTCGCAGATACAAATTCAGATACAGATACAACTGCACACAGCAGATACAAAGATACTACACGCACTGATTTAGTTAGCGCTGTGTGTGTGTGTGCGTGTGTGTGTGCGTTTGTGTGTGCCAATTGTTGGCAGGCACGAACAACGACTCTAATCTCAACGCATGACGCATGCAGATACAGATACAAAACCCATAGATACATAGCTGGAGCTAGCATAGATGCTAGCCCACGCTGAGCTGCATTTGTTATTTGTTAGCGAGGTGTGTGGAGGGCGGGGAATTGAAATACTCGCATAGCGCAGCGGAAATCATTTATTAAACAGGCCCCTCAACTCTCTTCTCTCTTCCCACTGCTTCTCTCATTGTTCTCAACTTGGTTACGTTGGGATCTAGGCACTTCTTCGCACAAACATATATACATCTATATATATATGTACAACTATTCTCATTTATTTCAATTACTCTATATACGCATTGACAGCTATTGCTTTCTCTTTCTCGCTCTCTCTCCCTCTATATTATACATATATATATCTGTCTATCCGCCTGCCAATTTTCCAATTGAATTGTCTTTAATATTTTAATAATATGGAATGTGTCGCGTTTCAATGCTACTCTCCAATTCTTCCTGCTGTCAAGTGGAGTCCTTGTTCTCGTCCTCGTCCTCGTCCTTGTCCTCGTTCATGTCCTTGTTCCTGTCCTCGTTCTTGGTATTTTCTAAATCAGTGCCTCGTGACTGCCGCAAATTAGTTACAATCGATTTAGCAGCTCGTTACAGCTGCCGCCAAAAACACCGAACAACAACGACAACAACAGCTAACAACAACAACATTTGCAAACAACAACAACAACAAATAAACACTGCAAATGCGTGAACTTACATAAATCGCTTCACGCATCAACTAAATTGACTTCTTGTTGTGCCTGCCTGTGTGTGTGTGTGTGTGTGAGTGTGTGTGTGTGTGTGTGTGTGTTGTTGAGTGTTTTTCCCCCTTCTTCTTAACAGTCACAGTTAATGTGGCTGTGACTAACTGTAATTGTTATATGCACTACACATAAATCGGGGCAGTTCCCCAATTCGAACAGCACGCTTAAGACATTATTTTATTTGGGGCACTCAAATTCAATTTGAACTGCAAAAATTGCAATAAAATTAATAGAAAAAATAAGGCGAATGACTTATGAATATAAAGAGTAATATAATTTTCTGATTTATGACTAGAAAAAGTAAATGGCTGAACGATAAATTCGCTAAATCGATTGATTTATTCATTATAAAAAAATTCCACTTTCTGAGTGTTGAATATTTATAGGGGTAGCTATATTTAAAACAAATATTTCTTAACAACAATTAATAGAAATAGTTTTACACTAAGAACGGAAACAGAAACTTTTCTAAATTTAATTTACATTTTCCAACATCAATTTCATGGGTTTCCCAGGCATTTAAGCTACTGTGTATATATTTTGTTCATCTTTTATTTTTTTTCTATAAACCCATCAAAAATATGGCAAACTTTTCTAAGCTGCAGGCTTAACAGGCAAACGCATAATCACAGCGTTCTGGCAGATGATGCTGCTCGTTGTTGTTGTTGCTAATCCTCCAGGAGCAACAAAAACAGCCGCAGCAACAGCAGCAGCAGCAGCAGTTAGCAGTTACAGCAGCCGTAAAAGCGCCCACAAAAACCCAACTGAAACCCAAAAACCGAAAAACCCTAGAAACCGATGCTCATGCAAACTAAATACCGTTATCGTTTTTTCGCAAAAGAACTTTAGCGAAACAAACTGTGCGGTTTCACTTTGGTAACAGCTCAGAAAATGTTTCGTGAGGGCGGACTTTTGGCGGCGGGGGCTTCGAAAATACCAACATCAGCAGCCACAAATAATGCAAACAATCTTTTAAAAGACCACAAAGTTGCACGCCAACATAACGCATGTGTGTGCGAGGGAGAGAGTGGGAGGGGAAGAGCGAGAGAGATACTTACAAGGTATCTCTTTATACTACTTAAACACTGCTGCTGCCAAAACGCAGCATTTTATGAATTTTCATAGCTTATAAAAGGGAAATATATATACATATATTGATATATATATATGAGTTATATAATTATATACAGCTGCTTTGCAACACAGTTTTGCAGCTGAAATAATGCTGCACACTTTCGGGCGCATTTGCTTGGCCTTTTATTTTTCCAGTTGATTTCTCGCTCTCTCTCTCTCTGCACAAACATCAAACAACTTTTCACGTGCCTTTGCATAATGCTTGCAAAGACCGTCGCGCTCAGCTCGGTCAGCAGCAGCCGAAGGACGTGCTGCTGCTGCTGCTGCTCCTGTTTTGCTGCTTGTTTTCGCCTTGACTTTAATCATATTTCCATCAGCAACATGCTGCGCATATTGATCAGGATCAGCAGCGACAAAACAAACATAAAAACTCACACAAACACAAACACACACCCGCACACACACACACACACACACACTTGCATAGTGCATGTTTTCCATTGCCTTTTGTCAACATTGGGTAATTTTTTAATCTCCGCTTTAGCTTTGAATGCAGCTTAAAGCAGCACACAAGCTGCACATGACTTGTCAGCTATGTGGATACCCTTACCAAATTGACAGCCGAGTTTTTCTTTAATAATTAAATAACCTTCATTATTTGTAAGCTTCCAGATAAACACCAAAAAAACTAAATGAAAATGTTTTTTTTAATAACTTTCTCATCCATTTAATAAGTTCTCACACAAATTCTCAGAATTTAATCGCTTCAACAAATTTATTTACATTTCATTCAGTGAAACAGTCTTTTACAGACAAATTCCAGGTAAATCACAAGTTTCTTTTAATAATCATAAGCGGGTTTCTGTGTTGGATAAATTCATTGCAAAAAGTGAAAAAAAAAAACAAAATTAATTTCACAACTTTAGTGAATACCTTTTACCAGGAATAGTAAACGAACCTTATCGCTCAAAACTATAAGTTCATGGCTACAGTAAGCACTTTGTGAAGTGATTTAGGGCATTTCAATATTCGGTGTCTGCGGCTTTGTTGCAGCCATTCCCATTGTTGTAGTCTCTCTCTGTGGTATTTGCCAGCACTGGGTGAAGAAGTCTGCGCTAAAAGTTCTTTTAAAAGCCACAGAAAGCCATAAAAAAAAAAAATTAAAAAGCTGAAAAAATGTTTTAAAAAAAATAAGCAGCAAAATTCAAAATGGCGTCGCCTCATATGAATGCTGCACGTACACGTTGCACAGCCATTGTGTGTGTGTGGCAGGGTCCTGTCCAACAATGGCGCCACTGCGCTGGCAACCCTGGCAGCTCAAGCAACTCTGGCAACTAGTTACGAATTATTTGTGCATTTGTCCAGAAACTTTCTGATGCGCTTTCATTCAATTTTTCGTCGGGGAGAAATGCGTCAAGTTTATTTTTTGCGTTCGCGTCTCTTGCACCTTCAAGCGGAAACATTTCCGTCACAGAAAGAGAGGGAGAGCGAGAAAGAGGGGGAGATAAGAGGATGGGGCTTGCAAGGGCAGCGGATGTTAAGTTTCAAGTAAATTAACGTTAATTAACGGAAGTTTTTCGGTAAAGTGCGCGACAAAGTGGCCCAGGTGCGCCACCTTTCCAAGCAGCAACTGATGCGCAGCAATCACCGAAACCCCCCCTCGCTTGGCTCCTCTGTATCCTTAAGTTCTGTAGCTTAAGTTAAAGTAGCTGCTGTCAGCTTAAAGTGGGCGCCCAAGCTCCAAACTGCAAATTAGCCAGGCGAGTGGCTTCCCTACTCGTCCTTGCACCCGTCCCCGCCGCCTTCGAAGCACACATGTGCTTCAGGCTTGGGTTCAGCTGTGGGTTTGGCTTTCGTTTCTGCTGCGTGCATTCAATGCGCTTTTAAGGACAATGGAACTTATACGCGTCGCATGCTTTTCAGATACTCGAAACGCCCAACAATGGGCGACAAACAATTGAAATCTGTGCGCTCTTTGTTTTAGGCGTATCGCCATAGAAACCTTTAGCATTTGCTTTTTGCTAGGGGTTGGGCTTTAAATGTGACACCCCCACCCCACCCCGCTACCCTTGTCCCCTGCAAAGCAAATTTGTACAGCTTTTAATTAAGACCAGCAAAAGACAAGACCACAATTCGAAAAAAAAATATAAAGCAAAAAAGAATGCTCAAATGCCCAGCCAAATGAGCCCAAAAATGGAAATCGCCAGGCGAGTGACGAAGGACAATCATAATTGCGGAAGCAGTCGAGGGTTTTACGACTCGCCAAAGGACTCGCACAAACAATGCACTCTAAAGAGAATTTACGCCTCGCTACCCGCTCCTCTCTCTCGCTCTCTCTCTCTCTCGCTCTCTCTCTCTCTTCAGTTTGCTGTACTAGAAATTAATTATCGCATAATTTTATGGCTCACTGACATCTGAAGAGTTTCATTTACCACTTTTTGACAGATTTTCGCCCTCATTGTACACGCATTTCATATTTCGCATTCGTATTTTTATTTTTATTTTTATTTTTTTATTTGTGATTGATTGTGAGCTGGCATTAAAAACGAGAAAAGGGGCAGCAAAATATGCGACCAGGTGACGAAAAGGACCTCATGGCATCCATAGCATTAAGGATGCGAATTTCAATTGAAATTGCATTTGAATACGGTTTGCTGTTTTTAAGATCTTTGTGCTAACTAAAGCAAAAATACAAATCAGATTACTTATAAAACTATCAATAAAAGTTGAATATCATCAATTTCATTTAATTTTAATTTGTAGTTTTTCAACTAAATAAAATGTATTTTATAGTAGAAAAGCGACTTCATAGAATGTATTTTGAAAAAATATATGACATTCAATATATACAAATATTCGCTTAAAGTTGACGCGCGGCTTTTGTCTGCCGCCCTCATGATTTGATGTCACGCCCACATTCTTGCTGGTTTCTCTTTTTCTGTGCTTTCTTTTTTGGGCATCAATTTCAAATGTTGTTTGGTAAATCATTGCAAATGATAATTCAATAGCTCAATCAGGAATCAGGGATAGCCCCAGAGGGGAGAAATATGCAGAGAGAGTAAGAGTGCGAGAGCGAGAGAGGAAGAGGGAGAAGAGGGTACACAAAAGAACTACGCCTAAGTTCAATGCCAAGTGCCCATTGTTATTGATGTTGTTCTTGTTGTTGTTGCTGTTGTTCGACTGCCCTTAGACTTGAGTATTTCCCACTGTAGCTCATCTCATTCCCGTACACCCGCTCGACCCTCTTCTTGTCTTTTATTTTATCTGTTTGGCGCTTTGTGTTGCCTCCTGAATGAACAAAAAGAAATACGAAAGACAGAAATGTGCGATTTCTATGGAGATGCTCTCGTTTCGGTGTCGTCTGCGCTCCCCTTAAAAGTGTTCTTTTTTTTCGAGGGAGGGTATTTGTGTGTGTGACTGTGTGTGTGTGCGATATTCAACAGATGTTGTAATTGCTCATAAAACTTGATGACGCTGGCGCGTTTAAGGCAACAACAACAACAGCTCAAAGAGCAAAAAATATTCCAAGAGTTTGCATATGGCAATGGGCAATTTTTGTCTGTGTGTGTGTGTCTTTTAAAATCCATGCAAACATTGTGCTTAAGATGTAGAATACGTGTGTGTGTGTGTGTGAGAGAGTTGCTTGACATAAAAATTCATACGTCACACGCACGCACACGCACACATTTTGATTTGCATATGCTTATTTAGTACAATATGTGACTCTTTCTTGATATTTCATTTTTGCCAAAGAGTTGGGTATTTGTTTTCTTTTCTGCGGCCTCAGCAACAGTTCTTTACTAATTTGGCTGCAATCGAAACCGAAAACGTAACCTGAACCGTCTGCCAATCGCAATGTCCCGCTGTCAACGCTTGCTGTGACGCCAGCAAAGGACACTGCGCTCTCTCTAGCAACCTTTCTCCCTCCCACCACCACTGTATTTGCTGTTTTCTGTTTGCTGGGCAAGTCCCAGGGCCAGGTCGCAAACATGCCGTTGACATGTGTTTTGCAAATGTTTTGCTGCCTTTGGCATTTGCCTCTTGTTTAATTTTTTTCCTCAAAATACAAATGTTTTGTATGCTTAAAAAATACACTCATAACAACATGCTTTCTAATGCGCGATAAAAAATGAAAGAATTTATGAACAAACGCATTGGTTGCCTTGTATTGCTATCTCGTTTCCATGCGCAACGCAACAAGCGATCGGCGACGCGTCGCGGTCGCTGTTAACGTCGACAGCGTCGCTCACTGATAAGCAGGTACAACATGGGAATGGAACATCGCACATTGCGCTCTCTCCTCATACACTAACAGACTCTCTGTCTGCTGCTTGTGTCACAGTCTGTCGTGGCTGCACCCAAGAGCGGTCTGCGCTCTCTTCCACCCATCTTCGCGACTGACACGAGCGCTGAGCAAGGCGGGATACGGTTTAACACATATTTGCGCAATTAAATTATTTAGCTGCCATACACACATATGAGCTATCCATACGCAAGCAGCGTATACGAAATGCGGTGTATCACTTAGAACTTGAGCATTTCATTTCATTTCGTTTCGTTTGCGTTTTGCGCGTTTCAAAACTGAATTCAATTAGAATTGTGTTTTTCAACGCTGTGTCCGTTTTTTTTTTGGTCGTTCTGCGTTTTTCGCTCAGTTGTTGTGCGTCAGCGTTGGCGTGCAGGGCGGCAGCGGTCGTCGTCGCTCAAGGATGTTCGTTGGCTGTGTGGCTGTGCTGATAAACCATATATTTATACATATGAATTGAATATGCTTTATCAAGTGAAATTTCGTGCTCTATTCATATACATATATGAGCTATGAGAGTGCTGCGCGCGTTATCATTGGGCACATAATTGCCCTCGATCGTGCTAAATGACAACAACTCGTTGACGTTGCCGCCCCACAAAAAAAAAAAAACAAATAAAGAAGAAGAAAACTATAACGTCTATAAGTATCCGCACAATCGCTCACATAACAATTAAGTGCTGCGCGACTCTTAATTGAAATGTTTTAAGGCAAACAAATCAACGGGACAGACCGAAGCCCCAAACAAACTGTGGCACGCAAATTGGAATTTCATTGCCTTTCTACGGGTGAGTTTTTGGTTTTCTACTATCTATCCACACACACACACATACACACACACACATAGATATTCACTTGTTTATTGCTGTCTCCATTTGTATAATTGTCGAGGTCTTTGCTTCAATGTTGCCTCCTTTTGGCATTACGCGTGTGCCACATGGCCATCATAAAAGTACACGTACTATATACGGCATATGGAGGCACTGTTCATACACACATACATACATATGTATGTATGTATGTATGTATGTATATATGTTCGTACATGTGTACGTATGAATACCCACTTATATGGTCGAGTAATACCAAAAATACATATGCTTATCGCACTCAACTCGCATTGCTGATAAGAAGAGTGCTATAAACAATATTTAAGCACACACACACACACAAACACGCGGGTAAAACTATTTAGCACTCAAAATGTTGATTATAAAACCTTTCAAAAACTCTTTATAAGCATTTGAACACTCGACATGCTTTCTTATGAGATTTCTTTAATCTATAAAAGAACATTTGGGTTTATGATGCTGGAACCTAAGTTCAAATTATAAAGATTTCTACGTTTATTAAAAAAACATACCCATGATCTTCAGAATTGTCTTTGAAACCGCTTTTCTCATTTGCTCCTGTTTGCTGGTTAAACAGGATATTCGGGTTGTTCATTAGGCCAGCGTGTTGCAAATTGCGTTGCATCAACTTTGAACTGCCCCCTTGCCGCAGATACCACAGGCAACAACATTCGGTGGGCTGCATACCCTGTATGTTGTTGGTTATTGGGGTATGTTCAGATTTTTCCTTTTTTTTCTGTTGAAAAATAATCTAAAATATTAATAGTTCTACAGAAATGACTCAAATAAATGCATTTATTAGTAAATTTTCTTTTTATTTTCGAATTTTCTTTCAAAATATTTCTGTTGGCATTTTTTCTCGTTTGATATTTGAGTTTCATGTTGTTCGCATGTGTCATAAATTTCGCGTTTATCATATTATTTAATTTCGTGTTTCGTGCGGCGCGCAAAAAGTAACGGAACACAAATACAAATACACATGAGTCTCATATACATACATATATGTATGTATATATGAATATGTATATGTATGTATGCTATATGGAATAAACAGTGCTCCAGTGGGAAATGATAGCGACTGGTACACACACACACACACACACACACACACACACACACACACACACACACACACACACACACAATGTAGTAAGCAAATACGTGTGTACAATCTGTATCTGTATCTGCAGCTGCATGCATATGTGCGCAGATACATACATATATGCAGATACATTTATATTTATATGTCTATATAAATGCTCGTCGCGGGATTTTGTGTGCCTGTGTGTGAGTGTGTGTGTGTGCTGTTGCGCTTGTCGGCGTGGCATGCCGGAGCAATAACAGTTAATTTATTCCAATTAAGGGATTTTCCTGTTGAATATGCGACTCTTTTGCTATGTTTGCTGCCCCCCGACAGCCCCCCTATTCCGCCCGTGGTAGCATACCCCTTGACAGTTACAAGCCCAATTCGCTCCCCACTCCTTGTCGGCTACCTTGCCAAATGAAATTGTCCAGCTGCCCAGCCACCCACCTCTTCTCCACTCTCTCTTTCTCTTTTGTTGAATTGTTTGCCTTTTGGGGTTTGTTGTCTGTTTGTTGTTATTGTTGTTGTTGTTGTTGCTGTTCTTGTTGTCAGCAGCTTTGTCGCTAAATTTACACACTCACACACACACATACCGCTACACACTTTTTCATTACATAAGAATGGAAAAAAATTAGCAACATGTCGCTGCCGTTGTCCTGCCTCCTGGCACAATTTTTTCCCCCGGTTTTTTGTTTTTTTTTTGTTGTCCCTGCTTACCTAATCCTTCCGGGATTAGCCGCACATAACCAAGCTGAACGTGCTGCAGAAAATTCCGTTGTCAGGTTTGTCCTTGTGCTAATTTTGCGTCAGCTACCGCAACGCCCACCCCACCCCCTTTTCTCTCTCTCCTACCCCCTTGGCTCCACCTTTGCCTAATTGTATAAATGTTTTAATTTTGAACTCCAGCTGCCACATTTTTTATGGCACATGCGGCACATCCATCAGCGTGGGGCAAACATTTTGATAAATGCCCACAAAAAGCGTTTCATATAAATAAAAAATTTAAACGGAAGCACACACACACACGTACACACACCACAAACATACACACGCTATGTTTCGATTATTAAAATTCTAATTGAAATTCAAATGTGCGTCGCGTTGTTGTTGTTGTTGCTGTTGTTTGTTGTCGCTTATCGTTCAAGTGCCCGCCAATGTTGGCGACGCGTCGCGTTGTTGTTGTCATCACATTTGCCCCGTTGCCCCACTTGCCTGCCCTCTTACTCTCCCGCTCCCGGTCCCGCTCGCCCCGCCTGCCCCACTTAAACGGCTTCCGTCATGCGGGCTCAGGAAGTGGACAGTTAAGCGCAGTCGTTCTCTCAAATGCCCTCTGCCCTATGCGGCATACGGTATACTTATATGGTATATGGTATATAGTATATGGTATATGGTTTATGGTAAGTGCGTAGCTTCCATTTGCAGTCAAAGACTTTCAGTTGTTACTGTACACAGTTTTAGTTCTGTTCACAGTGCCTGCAAATGAGACGCCGCAAATTTTGTTGACTTGTTTGTGTTGTTGTTGTTGCCTTGGCGCACGTCCAAAAGCCTTTTAGCTTTAGTCAAAACATAAAAAAGCGAAAATAACATTAAATCAACATGAATTGGTCAAGCATATTGACATATTGAATGCTGTGAAAAGTGTGCAATTGATTTGAATTATTGTCGGTGTGGAAAAATATATGAAAAAATTTAAAAACTATGAAATCAAATTTATGAAGTAGGTTTTCGTTTTAGAATTTATTATCGGAAATTATATAAGAATATGACTTAATCAAATTGAAAGCATTCAGAAATTTTTATAACAAATATATTTTATTTATATTTTGTGTCTATCCAAATACTTTAGTTTTAATTACATAATTGTTCTTAATTTTGACGTTGTAATTAATCAAAACCCGTTGAATACCGAAACTTATTGGATCGTATGCAGCAGGGTTGCAAACAGGGCAGGGTTGCCTTGCCACTCATGTGTAGCCAGCTAGCCTCAATCTCAATCTCTGTGGCAATGCAAAGTAATCTGTCAAATTACTCATGCAAATCACACGGCAAATTTTCTGCAATCCAATCCCGCAACCCTCGCCAGACTGATGTATCGTTAGTTGTTGTTGTTGTTGTTGTTGTTGCTGTTGCTGTTGTTGCGGTGGCATCGCACACATGTAATTGAGCCTGCGGTTGCTTCGTCCTGGCCAGCATTGTTGCTGCTTGGTGGTGGATTTTCTTGGCCATTTTAGCTGGCATTGCCCATCAATTAAATTGACTTGGCTCGGGCGCAGTTATTGTTGCCGTTACTCCTGCTGTTTCTGTTGCTATGTCGCAGTCTCTATGATTAATTAGCGTCTTAGTCTGACGTTTTTCCCAGCTTGAAATTCAACTACAACTCAACCGTGGCCATTAAAACATTTCCAATTGATTGGCTCCTCTCTCGCTCGGCCTGTTTCGATTGCGTCTCGAGTCTGGGACTCGGGTCTCCACTTGGATATCAATTATGCATGTGAATTGTCTGCTGCCGGGCGCACTTATCAGCCGCAGTCTCTGTTCTAATCTTTGCCTGGCTGCGAGTGCGACTTCCCTTCAATCTACAGAACAAATACCCAGAACAGAGCTCTATTTATGTTTCAACTTACAATTGCTATTTGCATATGTTTCTCTGTGTGTGTGTTTGTGTAACTGTGTGTGTGTGTGTGTGTGTTGGTTTTCTACAAAGATAAGCAGCCAAAAACACACACACACACACAACATTTGCTTATCTTTAAGTAAATTCAGTTGTAACTGCTCGCATTTAACTTTAGGCTTCGCTTAAATATTTTTATGATATTTCTGCTATCAGCTTTAAAGGGAAATGCCAATGAGCCGTTACTTTTTTTCTTGTTATACCCTTGCTGCGGGTATTTCTATATTGTTGCCAGAAATGTGTAACTTTGTTTAACTTTATATATATAGAATCGAAGGGTATTTCAGTCGACATTCCCAGTTTACTGCTTGTTTTCAGGCTCGTATTTCTGCATAACTTTGGGGAGCGTCACGGGATCTTCGCCGCGCTTAGCAAAATTGCTCACCAAGCGAAATTGCAAAATAAAAAAACATAACACAAAGCTGTTCAAATAAACACCAGATACAAAGTTGTTGCAGGCATTCGATGACACTTTTCAAAAGATTTGCTTGCCTCAGCAACAAGAGACCCCTCCTCCCCTCCTGACACATCGCTGCAGTGTTCCATTTCGATATTTATGCATAATTTTATGCGAGTTTTTTTTTATTTGCTGTGCTTATCATTGAGTTTGCATCAAACAATTACACATTTCCGTTATTCGCATTTACGAATTATGATTTTAATGTTAATTACATGAATATTTCAGAATTTGTGAAATGCCAGAGAGAGAGAGACAGATAGATAGAGAGGGAACTACTGACACAACAACAACTTCCGCTGATTTGATTTTGTGGTTTTGTTGAGCTTCATTACACAATTGTTGAGCGGTAAAAGGGTTGTCGAGCGTAGGGTTGTATTATGCAATTGCATAATTTATAAACGTTTTGCGTAATTGCAAGATTTTAACATTTATAGCTAAACAAATTTATGTGTGCGACGGTGTGTGTGTGTGTGCGTGTGTGTATTTGTTTTTAGCCAAATCAACAATGCCAATCTATGCATAGTTTTTTGCTAATTAAATGCAAATACAACCCTCACACATTCATCTATGTTTATATATATATATATATATATAAATGTCTATGTGGCTATATTTATAAATCCCTTTGCTGTTGCTATGGTCTCGTATCTAATGCTCGATCTGCTTTCAATTTGCATTCGATTTTATATTTATGACATTTTGTTACGTTACGTTTTCGTTTTCGTTCTTATTCTCTCTGCTTTTTTACCCGCCACTTCCCTTCCTTCCCTCCCATCCAATTGCCTAAACGCTTCACTTGATTGTTTTGATTTTCACTCTTTGGCACATTTTACATGCGAAATTCATTTGAATTGCAGCCGCATTTGCATTTTGCCATACAATACACACACACACACACACACACAGTCACATAAACCGACTTAAATGCAAATATATGTGTGTGTGCCCTTTTGGACATGGACAGATGTCAACAGGCCATGTCCATTTTGGCCTTAGCAATCGGCAATATAGTCAACAACAAATAAAGCTCAGCTGTAAATTGATTTTGTCGTATTTGAATTCTGTGCGTTTTTCGACTAATTTTGATCGCTTGTCAAACAATTTACTACAGGCAATTAAATAAAGGACATAAAAGGGATATATGACATAATCTGGCTGTTACTTTTCTCTGTATATTTATTTTTCTCAGCTGCTATTCGGATTTTTATTTATTCCGCCCAGTTGTTTATATCAAGTTGTTAATAGATTCGCCAGCCGGATTCGCCAGAGACTGACGCACAATTTTGAAGCGTTGCCAATAGAATTTTAGCGAGAGCTGAAAGCAAACAAATTTGTTTATTGAATATGCTCATATTCTTTGAATATTTAAGAGAAATTTTCTTATCTTCGTATAATAGTTATATATTATATATTTCTTCTTTCATTGCAAAAGCAGTATACGCTTATAATTAATATAATCTGATTTTTTTTCACTTAAAGTTATGTAATAACAATAATAATATAGGCATTCTTTTCTGCATATCCGAGATTCCTCTGGGCTTGCCCTAATACCACTTATTTATTACGCCCACATTTCGTCAACTTTGAACATATTTTACGCGAGTGCCGCAAAGTATGCTATTAAAAAGTCGCTTGCAGTAAAAGAACGAGCAGGAGCAAGAGAAGAAGAGCGCGAATGCGAGCCCGTACTTTGTCAACTTGCCACAGTCAACATCTTTGCGATGTGCGCTTCATTTGGCTTGCCACAGCCGGCGGCAAGTTGTGGCAACGTCGCTGCGCAACTTTCACAGCAACAAAGCGCCACAGAGATGCTGCTGATGATGATCATCGGCATCATCGTGATGACGTTGTTGCCACAAAAATCTATTCAAAATTCAAAATGGCAAGCGTAAAATTGTTTCAATATTCATAACACTGGGCGCTAAATGCCTCGTTTTTCATAAAGCCCAAAATGGCAACTCGCATTGATTCGCTGCTCTCAACTAATATGCAAACTAAGCCAGGCACAGCTCCACCCCACCTCCCCGCCCGCGCACACCATCCTTACCCATTTCTCTTTGTCACTTTGCCCTGACCACAGGCACGCCCATTTGTGTGTTCTTGTGGGTGTGTGGGTGTGTGTGCGATTGGTTGTTGGGTCAACATGTTGGAAAATTTAAAGCACCTGCGCCGGCAGCGCGCTGATAACGCGGCCCAGACGCTCCAAAGGGCACACAGCCTACAACACCCGCCCCCTAGATAGCCGTGCGTGGCCCGTGGCGATAGCGAGACGACACGACGACATGAAACGGCCTACGGGCTGTGGCCTGGCCAATTGCCATGGCCATTATTGGTTAGCCCAAAGCGCCGAATGGCCCAAATGCAAACAATGGCCACGTTCAGCTGCGACTCGTGTTGCCGTTGTCGTTGCTGTTGCTGTTGACGGTTGTCGTTGTCGTTGTCGTTGTCGTTGTCCGGCGGCTGTTGTCACATAAAAAGCGCATAAAAGCCGATAAGCGAACATTTATGCTCACAAAATCGCTGCAAATGCCAAACACTTGGCAATTCAATGGCCCCCCAAAAAAGTTGAAATTCTAATTGAAAAATAAAAGTTGACAAAAAGAGCATTGCATATTTTTAGGGCTGAGCGTTTAAAGCGAATGTAGCTGCTGGCCCAGTAGCTCAGATTTGTGTAAACTCTTTAACTTCCGGCGGAAGATTTTATGCATGGCAACAGCAGCAGCAGCAGCAGCAGCCCCATAAGCCAGCGCCATCAACATCAACGTGGAGACACTGTCGGTGCTCAGGGATTCAGAGCAGCCAATGCTGCCACTGCTGCCAGTGCTGCCATGCATCAGCGAGCAGTGAGCATGTTTGTGCCGAAGATTAAAAGCATGTGTCCGGTTTTATGTGCAGCCACCCCGCAGCCGCGCAGCTCCCGACTTGTGTGTGTTAAAATTTATAACCGTAAAAGTGCAACAGTGAAAAAAGAAAGCAGCAGAAGAAGTGCAAGGAGAGTGGCGCAACCCTGCAGCCAAAAGGGCAGCGCCTGGAAACAACTCCAACTGGTTCGTTGGTTCGCTGGCAGTTTTGTTGGTTTTTGCGGCGAGGTGAAGCAGCTGCTGGTCGAGCGTTGGGCCACTGGGCAACGTTTTAACGTTTTATACGGCACACAGATAAGTCCTTTGGCAAGCCTTGTGGCGCGTTTTGTTGCATAGTTTTGATTTATTGCACAGCAACAGCAACAACAACGAATTCCATTTCAAAATTCATAACGACGCACACATAAAGTGGCTCCAGCATAAAGGTGGCTCTGGCAACTGTTTACTCCTAGTTTATGTATATGCACACTATTGCCAGCTAATTTCAAGGTTTGTTCGCGCCACTTCCCCTCCCCCATCCCATGCAGCATTTAAGAATAAGCACCCTGCAAGCAGCTGCTAAATTCATAAATTGCATTCAGTTCCGTTTGTGTGAATAGTTGCTGCAGATTTTCGCATTCCGAAATTGTTTTTCGCTTTCAATTCACGAAAGTCATGCGTCAACTGGCAAATTCCTTTTCGAAAGCAACCCAATTTTAAACTGCAAATTTGTTTTAAAATAATCCAAACCGAATATGCCACTTCAACTCTTGACTCTCGCTTATTCAAAACCAGCCAGTAAAGCCGAGTTGGGTTCCCTTTTCGCCTGGTAAACTGCATTTGACTAAAATCAATTAGTGCGATTTTCGAAGTACACTTTAACCAAAAACGATTGAAAAATGCTTTGCAAATGCTTCACAAATTGCGCATTTTTTGGCAATTGCTTTGAGAGTTTTAGTTTTGTATTTGTTCAGCATTTAAAAAACCATTTTTATTTCCCGCAATTAAAAGTAGGCAACAGTTTTTTTTCTTTCTGTAAATTTCGCTTGAGTGAGTTATTCGCTCTTTCTCTCTCTCTCTCTCTCTGTCTCGCAGCCCACTGTCTCATGTTTAATTGCTGAATTATTTATGTGTGCGTGTGTGTTCTTTGTTTAATATGTATGTATGTATATTTATATATATATATATGTATACATATGTATATGTATGTATGCAAATGCAATATGCATATGAGTTGAGAGCAACTTTTGCTTTTGTTTCTTTTTGTGGCTGTCATTTGCAAATTACTGTTTGCCTGCTGTATATTTTTATGTCTGCCTCTTTTTGTTTTTGTCTTTGTGTGTGCGTGTGTGTGTTTTTTTTTTAACTTTTTGTCTATTTGAATTGTCCAGCTGGCGTTTTGTTAGCTTCTACAAAAAACTGAACGCCTAGCAACGCCACACATTTGTCGCCATTTAACAATTGGGTAATTTTTTTTTTGTCAGTTTGTTTGATTCTAGTTATTTTCTCGTTGCAGCTGCGTTTCAATGGCGCCTGCTGACCCAAATGATTGATTGACAGCCGAAAGCGAAATAATGGTGAGTATCAACAACAACACAAATAGCAAGAGCGACAATATTTACGTGTGTGTTGTGTAAATGGCCTGGCCGCAGATTGTGGTCCTTGGCCGGTGCATTCGTACCCTTATCATTCTCGCGCCCCGTGTGCATATCTAGACAACTGGACGGAGAACTGATAAGGGCTCGTATCACCAATTCAACTAAGTGCTGAAACAAGAAACTATTAACCGGGCCCTTAAAACAATTTATGATCTAAGCCCCGCATCCTGCCAGCGCATTAGCCGGAAGCTTATTATGTTCGCAACTATTTCCGGCTCTTTTTTCAGTACACAACAGTTTTTTTGTCGTATAAAATATTTATGTGCTTGTGGCTGGCAATGCAGACAGGCGTGAATAAAACTGACATGGCAAAAAATTAATGAAAAAAGACACTGAACAAAAACAGACAACATTCATAGTCCTGCAGGGACCAAAAACAGCAACAACAACAGCGACGAGCTGAAAATCATTTACAAATTAGCTGCAAAGAAGTGCACACGAAATGTGCACAAACGGAAAATGGAAAATGTTCAGTGAAAAACAAGTTAAATATTTGTAACGCAGTTTAGTACGTGCGAATTACAAAACACAAATGCAAAATCGGTTGAATTGAGATAAATAATTATGTGCATTAACCAGAAATGAATTGAAATTAGTATTTAACGCGCTGAGCAGCTGAAATATTTTCATTTTATGCGGTTACTTAATTAATTAATTGCGATGCAACAGTGCAACAGCACATAAAACTGCACGCAAGTATTTATGTAATTTATAATTAAAAAATACCGCAGGTGTTTACCATATTAATAACTGCACTGAAATAAATCTACCGGTGCACACAATAAATATTATCAAGGACAGGCGGCTACAATTACATAATTAAAAATACCTTGATTAATATGTTGGCCAGCTCTAATTTACAAATTGACAGTGTTGTGTAATTTAATGCCGCTTTTTATTGATAATCTATATAAAAGAAAGTTCAAATTTTATATTTATTGTAGTTACACTAATAAAAAAATTATTTTGATGCTTATTAGACCCAGGCTATTCACCTATATACATATATATATATCCTAACATACCTTGAACACAGTTCAGTGTGGCTCGATTTGGTTGTAAATTAGTAGCCACACTGCTTCTTAATTAAAATGTTATTTTGTTGCGCATACCTACACAATGAGTCTAATAAGTATCTCTCAAGTTGCTTAATCAATTTTCCATGCAAATTTAAATCTTAATTAGAGCTTACCGAGCACACATACATGCATAATTGCCAGTGTTGCGTAATGAGCTACCGCAAGAGCTATCAAAATTTTGTTGTTGTTGAATCATCAAGAAGCAGCTTCCAGCTGCCAACAGCTGATGATGAGGCGGGTAATTAAGTCACCAGGCTCAACGGGCGACGGCGACGGCGACTGCGACGCTGCTGCCAGCAAATTCATTGAGTTAATCTATCAACGCACTGCCGCGCCCATTGAGTACCCACGCCCCCTCCAGCTCCAACTACAGTTCCAGCTCCAGTTTCAGAAACAGTGCCTGCACATATCATTCGCTTTAATTACTTGGCCGTGCGGCAAAAACGGGCACAAACGATTCCCTATGGCGACATTGGCCGCCCGGGGGCGGTTGGTGCGCGGGGAAGTGTGCGGCCAGGGGGCTTTAATAAACAAACCATTGGCACTTAAGAAATAAGCAATACACATTTAATGTCCAACGGCCAAGCAATCAGCGGGCAGCTGGAATTATGGCAGCAGGGGGGCAGCTGCCAGCGGGAAGATGCAAGAGGGAAGATTGGAGACTTGGCGACTGCCGACTGGTGACTGGCGACTGGCGACTGGCGACTGGAGACGGCCGACTTGAGGCCAAGGAGCGACGAAAAAACAATCCAACATTCATTTATTATTTAATACGAAAACGCAATTCGTGCATTCACCTGGAAACCATCAACAAACGTCACCAGCGGGAATACAGACCAGGCAGGGCGGGCCAGAATGGGCCAGGATGCAGGACACGCAGACAGACAGAAGCCCGTGAGAATCGCACACACAAGCAGAGCTAAAGTTGCTTTGTCCTTGCTCCAACTCCTGCTTCCGTTCCTGCTGCTCGTCCTTGTTGTCGTTCCGGTTACTTCGAGTTGTTTTTGCTGCTGGCGGCGCACGCAGCCAAGCATAACGGTAAACCAAGCTGACGTTAACTGGCAAGGCGATAAAGCAGGCACACACACACACACACACACACACATAGACAGCGAGACACACAAATGAAATTCAAGCAAATTGAAATTTTATTTCAGCAAATGCCTTGCTCTTTACGCCCTAAACAGCCCCCCTCAACCAGCACGCCCCTGTCTACTGGCCCGTCTGGCACTTTTGCCATCTCACCTCATTTTGGGTGGGTGTGGCAGGGGCGCTGTTAACTGTTATCACTGGCAACGCTTTGGTTGGGCGATTTGTTGCACTTTTCAATTTAGATAAATTAAAAACAATGCCACAGCGAGGCAAAGGGGCACACAGCAAAACAGACAACAAGCAACAAAAGTTGCACTGGTGGCATCGCAAAACTTTCGACTGTTGCCCCAAGATATGCCACCTTAGCTGCCTTAGCTGCCAACACTTTGGCCAAGTTGTAATCGCCAGGGTATTTTGTGTGTGCTCTGTTCCACACCTTCTTTCACCCTCCTCAGCCCTGTGCCCTCCTGCCTCGCAGCATCCGTTGTTTATTGCTGCGCGGCGCAACAACCAACAACCTCTGCTGGGAGCTACATGCAACATACGTGCAATTCTGCTATCGATGCGGCAGCAATTGAAGTGGAACAAAAAAAACCCAGAAAAAATGTTATTGCATTGACAGAACACCGAATATTCAATACCCTTGCAGATAACAGCAGGTATGTGAGTTCTTTCTATTCCGAACTGATCGACTTCTACATATGTATGTATATATGAGTGAGCCTTCGCTTTTATTTTTTAATAAATTAAAATACACACTGTATACGTAAGAGTATTCTAATCAAAGGTGCAGCAGCCAACCGTGCTGGAAAGGGCTGGAGGCGTGTGGCAAGGGGCATCACATGAGTCCGCGTACTGTCCCACAAAGGTGTTGGGCCGAACTTGCTGTTGCTTTGTCTGGCGATTGAAAGTGCTGTCTTAAACATAAAGGGGAAAAAAAGAATAAAAAGAGCTAGATTCAAAGAGAAATAGAGAGCGAGCATTGCTCATACGCCAGGTGTTGCAGGCTTAATCGATGGCCTGCACACGACTGAGCAGCGTCTGGTTAAACTTGGCTGGAGGAGCACAGTTTATATGAGTAAGTTGGCCATAATGAACTTGGCAAGCAGCCAGTTGCAAAATGGGTTCTTTAGGTTCGCTTTAAGGCATTCGATTGTGCTGCAGCTGCTAATGCTGCAATTGCTGCTAGTTGCCACCGGCGGCTGCATGGGCAAAGCCATTGAATATTTATGGCGCTGCCAGCGCAGATTATGCGGCTAAAACTTAAGCAGGTTGCCACGTTTTACCTGACTTCGTTTCGGGGCCAAAATGCAATTTGGTTTATGAACTGCGCGCAAAAAGGCCGCGACACGAGCCAACACTAAGACCAAAAGCGGGACCGCGACCGCGACAGAGATTTGCACACGCCAAAATGAACTTGGCAGTTCGTGCACAAGCAAAGCGAAGACAGAGAAAGACTGAAAGGGAGAGAGAGAGAGAGAGAGCGTGGGAAGGAGAAAGGGGGACACTGGCAGTCGGTGGCACGTTGCAGGTGGCTGAGTTCAAACAACACTTTCAGCAGCTAATTTTCTATTAAGTTTTGTAGCTTTGCAGTTGCGTAAGTGGCGAAAAAGCTGTCACGACTTTCCGACTATTTTGGGCCAAGAAAAATATTTGCGACTTACTCCGCATTCGCAAACAAGCACATAAAGTTTCGAGTGAAATGGCGAATTAAGTGGCGAACCTGAAATAGTAGCAAGAAGAAAATTCATAAAATATGCAAGAGATACGAAAATGATTTTTCCATTTAGTTTTGCCGCTCGCTTCTTGTTGTTCTGCTTAACTGTTTAATTAAGGTCAAACTAACTTGAAAAATAAATCAAAAATTATTATTTGAATTTGCAAATTTTGCATTTTTGGCAAAAATCGTGATGTTACCCCTTGTGATTTTTGTCAAAAATGGTCAAAATTTTGAATGGAGAACTTTGAATGCCAATCGATAATCCTGATTTATACGAGTCTAAAAAGGTATAACATTCGAAGATGTGGCCATTTTTGACCGAGATATGCAAGTTTTAGTGCTGAAAAAAGGCCTAAAATGGCCGTATCATGTCCATTTGCAGTCCGATTCGGGAAAGATATATATCATTCTACTCTTAAAAGTCCATAGAATCGATCTCCATTCAAAGTTTTGAATTTGCAAATTTTTGCATTTTTGGCAAAAATCGTGATGTTACCCCTTGTGATTTTTGTCAAAAATGGTCAAAATTTTGAATGGAGAACTTTGAATGCCAATCAATAGTCATGATTTATACGAGTCTAAAAAGGTATAACATTCGAAGATGTGGCCATTTTTGACCGAGATATGCAAGTTTTAGTGCTGAAAAAGGCCTAAAATGGCCGTATCATGTCCATTTGCAGTCCGATTCGGGAAAGATATATATCATTCTACTCTTAAAAGTCCATAGAATCGATCTCCATTCAAAATTTTGAATTTGCAAATTTTTGCATTTTTGGCAAAAATCGTGATGTTACCCCTTGTGATTTTTGTCAAAAATGGTCAAAATTTTGAATGGAGAACTTTGAATGCCAATCAATAGTCATGATTTATACGAGTCTAAAAAGGTATAACATTCGAAGATGTGGCCATTTTTGACCGAGATATGCGAGTTTTAGTGCTGAAAAAGGCCTAAAATGACCATATCATGTCCATTTGCAGTCCGATTCAGGAAAGATATATATCATTCTACTCTTAAAAGTCCATAGAATCGATCTCCATTCAAAATTTTGAATTTGCAAATTTTTGCATTTTTGGCAAAAATCGTGATGTTACCCCTTGTGATTTTTGTCAAAAATGGTCAAAATTTTGAATGGAGAACTTTGAATGCCAATCGATAGTCATGATTTATACGAGTCTAAAAAGGTATAACATTCGAAGATGTGGCCATTTTTGACCGAGATATGCGAGTTTTAGTGCTGAAAAAGGCCTAAAATGACCATATCATGTCCATTTGCAGTCCGATTCGGGAAAGATATATATCATTCTACTCTTAAAAGTCCATAGAATCGATCTCCATTCAAAGTTTTGAATTTGCAAATTTTTGCATTTTTGGCAAAAATCGTGATGTTACCCCTTGTGATTTTTGTCAAAAATGGTCAAAATTTTGAATGGAGAACTTTGAATGCCAATCAATAGTCATGATTTATACGAGTCTAAAAAGGTATAACATTCGAAGATGTGGCCATTTTTGACCGAGATATGCGAGTTTTAGTGCTGAAAAAGGCCTAAAATGACCATATCATGTCCATTTGCAGTCCGATTCGGGAAAGATATATATCATTCTACTCTTAAAAGTCCATAGAATCGATCTCCATTCAAAATTTTGAATTTGCAAATTTTTGCATTTTTGGCAAAAATCGTGATGTTACCCCTTGTGATTTTTGTCAAAAATGGTCAAAATTTTGAATGGAGAACTTTGAATGCCAATCGATAATCCTGATTTATACGAGTCTAAAAAGGTATAACATTCGAAGATGTGGCCATTTTTGACCGAGATATGCAAGTTTTAGTGCTGAAAAAAGGCCTAAAATGGCCGTATCATGTCCATTTGCAGTCCGATTCGGGAAAGATATATATCATTCTACTCTTAAAAGTCCATAGAATCGATCTCCATTCAAAATTTTGAATTTGCAAATTTTTGCATTTTTGGCAAAAATCGTGATGTTACCCCTTGTGATTTTTGTCAAAAATGGTCAAAATTTTGAATGGAGAACTTTGAATGCCAATCAATAGTCATGATTTATACGAGTCTAAAAAGGTATAACATTCGAAGATGTGGCCATTTTTGACCGAGATATGCGAGTTTTAGTGCTGAAAAAGGCCTAAAATGACCATATCATGTCCATTTGCAGTCCGATTCAGGAAAGATATATATCATTCTACTCTTAAAAGTCCATAGAATCGATCTCCATTCAAAATTTTGAATTTGCAAATTTTTGCATTTTTGGCAAAAATTGTGATGTTACCCCTTGTGATTTTTGTCAAAAATGGTCAAAATTTTGAAGGGAGAACTTTGAATGCCAATCAATAGTCATGATTTATACGAGTCTAAAAAGGTATAACATTCGAAGATGTGGCCATTTTTGACCGAGATATGCGAGTTTTAGTGCTGAAAAAGGCCTAAAATGACCATATCATGTCCATTTGCAGTCCGATTCAGGAAAGATATATATCATTCTACTCTTAAAAGTCCATAGAATCGATCTCCATTCAAAGTTTTGAATTTGCAAATTTTTGCATTTTTGGCAAAAATCGTGATGTTACCCCTTGTGATTTTTGTCAAAAATGGTCAAAATTTTGAATGGAGAACTTTGAATGCCAATCGATAATCCTGATTTATACGAGTCTAAAAAGGTATAACATTCGAAGATGTGGCCATTTTTGACCGAGATATGCGAGTTTTAGTGCTGAAAAAAGGCCTAAAATGGCCATATCATGTCCATTTGCAGTCCGATTCGGGAAAGATATATATCATTCTACTCTTAAAAGTCCATAGAATCGATCTCCATTCAAAATTTTGAATTTGCAAATTTTTGCATTTTTGGCAAAAATCGTGATGTTACCCCTTGTGATTTTTGTCAAAAATGGTCAAAATTTTGAATGGAGAACTTTGAATGCCAATCAATAGTCCTGATTTATACGAGTCTAAAAAGGTATAACATTCGAAGATGTGGCCATTTTTGACCGAGATATGCGAGTTTTAGTGCTGAAAAAGGCCTAAAATGGCCATATCATGTCCATTTGCAGTCCGATTCGGGAAAGATATATATCATTCTACTCTTAAAAGTCCATAGAATCGATCTCCATTCAAAGTTTTGAATTTGCAAATTTTTGCATTTTTGGCAAAAATTGTGATGTTACCCCTTGTGATTTTTGTCAAAAATGGTCAAAATTTTGAAGGGAGAACTTTGAATGCCAATCAATAGTCATGATTTATACGAGTCTAAAAAGGTATAACATTCGAAGATGTGGCCATTTTTGACCGAGATATGCGAGTTTTAGTGCTGAAAAAAGGCCTAAAATGGCCATATCATGTCCATTTGCAGTCCGATTCAGGAAAGATATATATCATTCTACTCTTAAAAGTCCATAGAATCGATCTCCATTCAAAGTTTTGAATTTGCAAATTTTTGCATTTTTGGCAAAAATTGTGATGTTACCCCTTGTGATTTTTGTCAAAAATGGTCAAAATTTTGAATGGAGAACTTTGAATGCCAATCGATAATCCTGATTTATACGAGTCTAAAAAGGTATAACATTCGAAGATGTGGCCATTTTTGACCGAGATATGCGAGTTTTAGTGCTGAAAAAAGGCCTAAAATGGCCATATCATGTCCATTTGCAGTCCGATTCAGGAAAGATATATATCATTCTACTCTTAAAAGTCCATAGAATCGATCTCCATTCAAAATTTTGAATTTGCAAATTTTTGCATTTTTGGCAAAAATCGTGATGTTACCCCTTGTGATTTTTGTCAAAAATGGTCAAAATTTTGAATGGAGAACTTTGAATGCCAATCGATAATCCTGATTTATACGAGTCTAAAAAGGTATAACATTCGAAGATGTGGCCATTTTTGACCGAGATATGCGAGTTTTAGTGCTGAAAAAGGCCTAAAATGGCCATATCATGTCCATTTGCAGTCCGATTCAGGAAAGATATATATCATTCTACTCTTAAAAGTCCATAGAATCGATCTCCATTCAAAGTTTTGAATTTGCAAATTTTTGCATTTTTGGCAAAAATTGTGATGTTACCCCTTGTGATTTTTGTCAAAAATGGTCAAAATTTTGAATGGAGAACTTTGAATGCCAATCAATAGTCATGATTTATACGAGTCTAAAAAGGTATAACATTCGAAGATGTGGCCATTTTTGACCGAGATATGCGAGTTTTAGTGCTGAAAAAGGCCTAAAATGACCATATCATGTCCATTTGCAGTCCGATTCAGGAAAGATATATATCATTCTACTCTTAAAAGTCCATAGAATCGATCTCCATTCAAAGTTTTGAATTTGCAAATTTTTGCATTTTTGGCAAAAATCGTGATGTTACCCCTTGTGATTTTTGTCAAAAATGGTCAAAATTTTGAATGGAGAACTTTGAATGCCAATCGATAATCCTGATTTATACGAGTCTAAAAAGGTATAACATTCGAAGATGTGGCCATTTTTGACCGAGATATGCGAGTTTTAGTGCTGAAAAAAGGCCTAAAATGGCCATATCATGTCCATTTGCAGTCCGATTCAGGAAAGATATATATCATTCTACTCTTAAAAGTCCATAGAATCGATCTCCATTCAAAGTTTTGAATTTGCAAATTTTTGCATTTTTGGCAAAAATCGTGATGTTACCCCTTGTGATTTTTGTCAAAAATGGTCAAAATTTTGAATGGAGAACTTTGAATGCCAATCGATAATCCTGATTTATACGAGTCTAAAAAGGTATAACATTCGAAGATGTGGCCATTTTTGACCGAGATATGCGAGTTTTAGTGCTGAAAAAGGCCTAAAATGACCATATCATGTCCATTTGCAGTCCGATTCAGGAAAGATATATATCATTCTACTCTTAAAAGTCCATAGAATCGATCTCCATTCAAAGTTTTGAATTTGCAAATTTTTGCATTTTTGGCAAAAATCGTGATGTTACCCCTTGTGATTTTTGTCAAAAATGGTCAAAATTTTGAATGGAGAACTTTGAATGCCAATCGATAATCCTGATTTATACGAGTCTAAAAAGGTATAACATTCGAAGATGTGGCCATTTTTGACCGAGATATGCGAGTTTTAGTGCTGAAAAAAGGCCTAAAATGGCCATATCATGTCCATTTGCAGTCCGATTCGGGAAAGATATATATCATTCTACTCTCAAAAGTCCATAGAATCGATCTCCATTCAAAATTTTGAATTTGCAAATTTTTGCATTTTTGGCAAAAATCGTGATGTTACCCCTTGTGATTTTTGTCAAAAATGGTCAAAATTTTGAATGGAGAACTTTGAATGCGAATCGATAATCCTGATTTATACGAGTCTAAAAAGGTATAACATTCGAAGATGTGGCCATTTTTGACCGAGATATGCGAGTTTTAGTGCTGAAAAAGGCCTAAAATGGCCATATCATGTCCATTTGCAGTCCGATTCAGGAAAGATATATATCATTCTACTCTTAAAAGTCCATAGAATCGATCTCCATTCAAAATTTTGAATTTGCAAATTTTTGCATTTTTGGCAAAAATCGTGATGTTACCCCTTGTGATTTTTGTCAAAAATGGTCAAAATTTTGAATGGAGAACTTTGAATGCCAATCAATAGTCATGATTTATACGAGTCTAAAAAGGTATAACATTCGAAGATGTGGCCATTTTTGACCGAGATATGCGAGTTTTAGTGCTGAAAAAGGCCTAAAATGACCATATCATGTCCATTTGCAGTCCGATTCAGGAAAGATATATATCATTCTACTCTTAAAAGTCCATAGAATCGATCTCCATTCAAAGTTTTGAATTTGCAAATTTTTGCATTTTTGGCAAAAATCGTGATGTTACCCCTTGTGATTTTTGTCAAAAATGGTCAAAATTTTGAATGGAGAACTTTGAATGCCAATCGATAATCCTGATTTATACGAGTCTAAAAAGGTATAACATTCGAAGATGTGGCCATTTTTGACCGAGATATGCGAGTTTTAGTGCTGAAAAAGGCCTAAAATGGCCATATCATGTCCATTTGCAGTCCGATTCGGGAAAGATATATATCATTCTACTCTTAAAAGTCCATAGAATCGATCTCCATTCAAAATTTTGAATTTGCAAATTTTTGCATTTTTGGCAAAAATCGTGATGTTACCCCTTGTGATTTTTGTCAAAAATGGTCAAAATTTTGAATGGAGAACTTTGAATGCGAATCGATAATCCTGATTTATACGAGTCTAAAAAGGTATAACATTCGAAGATGTGGCCATTTTTGACCGAGATATGCGAGTTTTAGTGCTGAAAAAAGGCCTAAAATGGCCGTATCATGTCCATTTGCAGTCCGATTCGGGAAAGATATATATCATTCTACTCTTAAAAGTCCATAGAATCGATCTCCATTCAAAATTTTGAATTTGCAAATTTTTGCATTTTTGGCAAAAATCGTGATGTTACCCCTTGTGATTTTTGTCAAAAATGGTCAAAATTTTGAATGGAGAACTTTGAATGCCAATCAATAGTCATGATTTATACGAGTCTAAAAAGGTATAACATTCGAAGATGTGGCCATTTTTGACCGAGATATGCGAGTTTTAGTGCTGAAAAAGGCCTAAAATGACCATATCATGTCCATTTGCAGTCCGATTCAGGAAAGATATATATCATTCTACTCTTAAAAGTCCATAGAATCGATCTCCATTCAAAGTTTTGAATTTGCAAATTTTTGCATTTTTGGCAAAAATCGTGATGTTACCCCTTGTGATTTTTGTCAAAAATGGTCAAAATTTTGAATGGAGAACTTTGAATGCCAATCGATAATCCTGATTTATACGAGTCTAAAAAGGTATAACATTCGAAGATGTGGCCATTTTTGACCGAGATATGCGAGTTTTAGTGCTGAAAAAAGGCCTAAAATGGCCATATCATGTCCATTTGCAGTCCGATTCGGGAAAGATATATATCATTCTACTCTTAAAAGTCCATAGAATCGATCTCCATTCAAAGTTTTGAATTTGCAAATTTTTGCATTTTTGGCAAAAATCGTGATGTTACCCCTTGTGATTTTTGTCAAAAATGGTCAAAATTTTGAATGGAGAACTTTGAATGCCAATCAATAGTCATGATTTATACGAGTCTAAAAAGGTATAACATTCGAAGATGTGGCCATTTTTGACCGAGATATGCGAGTTTTAGTGCTGAAAAAGGCCTAAAATGACCATATCATGTCCATTTGCAGTCCGATTCGGGAAAGATATATATCATTCTACTCTTAAAAGTCCATAGAATCGATCTCCATTCAAAGTTTTGAATTTGCAAATTTTTGCATTTTTGGCAAAAATCGTGATGTTACCCCTTGTGATTTTTGTCAAAAATGGTCAAAATTTTGAATGGAGAACTTTGAATGCCAATCGATAATCCTGATTTATACGAGTCTAAAAAGGTATAACATTCGAAGATGTGGCCATTTTTGACCGAGATATGCCAGTTTTAGTGCTGAAAAAAGGCCTAAAATGGCCGTATCATGTCCATTTGCAGTCCGATTCGGGAAAGATATATATCATTCTACTCTTAAAAGTCCATAGAATCGATCTCCATTCAAAATTTTGAATTTGCAAATTTTTGCATTTTTGGCAAAAATCGTGATGTTACCCCTTGTGATTTTTGTCAAAAATGGTCAAAATTTTGAATGGAGAACTTTGAATGCCAATCAATAGTCATGATTTATACGAGTCTAAAAAGGTATAACATTCGAAGATGTGGCCATTTTTGACCGAGATATGCGAGTTTTAGTGCTGAAAAAGGCCTAAAATGACCATATCATGTCCATTTGCAGTCCGATTCAGGAAAGATATATATCATTCTACTCTTAAAAGTCCATAGAATCGATCTCCATTCAAAATTTTGAATTTGCAAATTTTTGCATTTTTGGCAAAAATCGTGATGTTACCCCTTGTGATTTTTGTCAAAAATGGTCAAAATTTTGAATGGAGAACTTTGAATGCCAATCGATAGTCATGATTTATACGAGTCTAAAAAGGTATAACATTCGAAGATGTGGCCATTTTTGACCGAGATATGCGAGTTTTAGTGCTGAAAAAAGGCCTAAAATGGCCGTATCATGTCCATTTGCAGTCCGATTCGGGAAAGATATATATCATTCTACTCTTAAAAGTCCATAGAATCGATCTCCATTCAAAATTTTGAATTTGCAAATTTTTGCATTTTTGGCAAAAATCGTGATGTTACCCCTTGTGATTTTTGTCAAAAATGGTCAAAATTTTGAATGGAGAACTTTGAATGCCAATCGATAGTCATGATTTATACGAGTCTAAAAAGGTATAACATTCGAAGATGTGGCCATTTTTGACCGAGATATGCGAGTTTTAGTGCTGAAAAAGGCCTAAAATGACCATATCATGTCCATTTGCAGTCCGATTCGGGAAAGATATATATCATTCTACTCTTAAAAGTCCATAGAATCGATCTCCATTCAAAATTTTGAATTTGCAAATTTTTGCATTTTTGGCAAAAATCGTGATGTTACCCCTTGTGATTTTTGTCAAAAATGGTCAAAATTTTGAATGGAGAACTTTGAATGCCAATCAATAGTCATGATTTATACGAGTCTAAAAAGGTATAACATTCGAAGATGTGGCCATTTTTGACCGAGATATGCGAGTTTTAGTGCTGAAAAAAGGCCTAAAATGGCCATATCATGTCCATTTGCAGTCCGATTCGGGAAAGATATATATCATTCTACTCTTAAAAGTCCATAGAATCGATCTCCATTCAAAATTTTGAATTTGCAAATTTTTGCATTTTTGGCAAAAATCGTGATGTTACCCCTTGTGATTTTTGTCAAAAATGGTCAAAATTTTGAATGGAGAACTTTGAATGCCAATCGATAATCCTGATTTATACGAGTCTAAAAAGGTATAACATTCGAAGATGTGGCCATTTTTGACCGAGATATGCGAGTTTTAGTGCTGAAAAAAGGCCTAAAATGGCCATATCATGTCCATTTGCAGTCCGATTCGGGAAAGATATATATCATTCTACTCTTAAAAGTCCATAGAATCGATCTCCATTCAAAATTTTGAATTTGCAAATTTTTGCATTTTTGGCAAAAATCGTGATGTTACCCCTTGTGATTTTTGTCAAAAATGGTCAAAATTTTGAATGGAGAACTTTGAATGCCAATCAATAGTCATGATTTATACGAGTCTAAAAAGGTATAACATTCGAAGATGTGGCCATTTTTGACCGAGATATGCGAGTTTTAGTGCTGAAAAAAGGCCTAAAATGGCCGTATCATGTCCATTTGCAGTCCGATTCGGGAAAGATATATATCATTCTACTCTTAAAAGTCCATAGAATCGATCTCCATTCAAAATTTTGAATTTGCAAATTTTTGCATTTTTGGCAAAAATCGTGATGTTACCCCTTGTGATTTTTGTCAAAAATGGTCAAAATTTTGAATGGAGAACTTTGAATGCCAATCGATAATCCTGATTTATACGAGTCTAAAAAGGTATAACATTCGAAGATGTGGCCATTTTTGACCGAGATATGCAAGTTTTAGTGCTGAAAAAAGGCCTAAAATGGCCGTATCATGTCCATTTGCAGTCCGATTCGGGAAAGATATATATCATTCTACTCTTAAAAGTCCATAGAATCGATCTCCATTCAAAATTTTGAATTTGCAAATTTTTGCATTTTTGGCAAAAATCGTGATGTTACCCCTTGTGATTTTTGTCAAAAATGGTCAAAATTTTGAATGGAGAACTTTGAATGCCAATCAATAGTCATGATTTATACGAGTCTAAAAAGGTATAACATTCGAAGATGTGGCCATTTTTGACCGAGATATGCGAGTTTTAGTGCTGAAAAAGGCCTAAAATGGCCGTATCATGTCCATTTGCAGTCCGATTCGGGAAAGATATATATCATTCTACTCTTAAAAGTCCATAGAATCGATCTCCATTCAAAATTTTGAATTTGCAAATTTTTGCATTTTTGGCAAAAATCGTGATGTTACCCCTTGTGATTTTTGTCAAAAATGGTCAAAATTTTGAATGGAGAACTTTGAATGCCAATCAATAGTCATGATTTATACGAGTCTAAAAAGGTATAACATTCGAAGATGTGGCCATTTTTGACCGAGATATGCAAGTTTTAGTGCTGAAAAAAGGCCTAAAATGGCCGTATCATGTCCATTTGCAGTCCGATTCGGGAAAGATATATATCATTCTACTCTTAAAAGTCCATAGAATCGATCTCCATTCAAAATTTTGAATTTGCAAATTTTTGCATTTTTGGCAAAAATCGTGATGTTACCCCTTGTGATTTTTGTCAAAAATGGTCAAAATTTTGAATGGAGAACTTTGAATGCCAATCGATAGTCATGATTTATACGAGTCTAAAAAGGTATAACATTCGAAGATGTGGCCATTTTTGACCGAGATATGCCAGTTTTAGTGCTGAAAAAAGGCCTAAAATGGCCGTATCATGTCCATTTGCAGTCCGATTCGGGAAAGATATATATCATTCTACTCTTAAAAGTCCATAGAATCGATCTCCATTCAAAATTTTGAATTTGCAAATTTTTGCATTTTTGGCAAAAATCGTGATGTTACCCCTTGTGATTTTTGTCAAAAATGGTCAAAATTTTGAATGGAGAACTTTGAATGCCAATCGATAATCCTGATTTATACGAGTCTAAAAAGGTATAACATTCGAAGATGTGGCCATTTTTGACCGAGATATGCCAGTTTTAGTGCTGAAAAAAGGCCTAAAATGGCCGTATCATGTCCATTTGCAGTCCGATTCGGGAAAGATATATATCATTCTACTCTTAAAAGTCCATAGAATCGATCTCCATTCAAAATTTTGAATTTGCAAATTTTTGCATTTTTGGCAAAAATCGTGATGTTACCCCTTGTGATTTTTGTCAAAAATGGTCAAAATTTTGAATGGAGAACTTTGAATGCCAATCAATAGTCATGATTTATACGAGTCTAAAAAGGTATAACATTCGAAGATGTGGCCATTTTTGACCGAGATATGCGAGTTTTAGTGCTGAAAAAAGGCCTAAAATGGCCATATCATGTCCATTTGCAGTCCGATTCGGGAAAGATATATATCATTCTACTCTTAAAAGTCCATAGAATCGATCTCCATTCAAAGTTTTGAATTTGCAAATTTTTGCATTTTTGGCAAAAATCGTGATGTTAACCTTGTGATTTTTGTCAAAAATGGTCAAAATTTTGAATGGAGAACTTTGAATGCCAATCAATAGATCATGATTTATACGAGTCTAAAAAGGTATAACATTCGAAGATGTGGCCATTTTTTACCGAGATATGCGAGTTTTAGTGCTGAAAAAAGGCCTAAAATGAGCCATATCATGTCCATTTGCAGTCCGATTCGGGAAAGATATATATCATTCTACTCTTAAAAGTCCATAGAATCGATCTCCATTCAAAGTTTTGAATTTGCAAATTTTTGCATTTTTGGCAAAAATCGTGATGTTACCCCTTGTGATTTTTGTCAAAAATGGTCAAAATTTTGAATGGAGAACTTTGAATGCCAATCGATAATCCTGATTTATACGAGTCTAAAAAGGTATAACATTCGAAGATGTGGCCATTTTTGACCGAGATATGCCAGTTTTAGTGCTGAAAAAAGGCCTAAAATGGCCGTATCATGTCCATTTGCAGTCCGATTCGGGAAAGATATATATCATTCTACTCTTAAAAGTCCATAGAATCGATCTCCATTCAAAATTTTGAATTTGCAAATTTTTGCATTTTTGGCAAAAATCGTGATGTTACCCCTTGTGATTTTTGTCAAAAATGGTCAAAATTTTGAATGGAGAACTTTGAATGCCAATCAATAGTCATGATTTATACGAGTCTAAAAAGGTATAACATTCGAAGATGTGGCCATTTTTTACCGAGATATGCAAGTTTTAGTGCTGAAAAAAGGCCTAAAATGGCCGTATCATGTCCATTTGCAGTCCGATTCGGGAAAGATATATATCATTCTACTCTTAAAAGTCCATAGAATCGATCTCCATTCAAAATTTTGAATTTGCAAATTTTTGCATTTTTGGCAAAAATCGTGATGTTACCCCTTGTGATTTTTGTCAAAAATGGTCAAAATTTTGAATGGAGAACTTTGAATGCCAATCAATAGTCATGATTTATACGAGTCTAAAAAGGTATAACATTCGAAGATGTGGCCATTTTTGACCGAGATATGCAAGTTTTAGTGCTGAAAAAAGGCCTAAAATGGCCGTATCATGTCCATTTGCAGTCCGATTCGGGAAAGATATATATCATTCTACTCTTAAAAGTCCATAGAATCGATCTCCATTCAAAATTTTGAATTTGCAAATTTTTGCATTTTTGGCAAAAATCGTGATGTTACCCCTTGTGATTTTTGTCAAAAATGGTCAAAATTTTGAATGAAGAACTTTGAATGCCAATCGATAATCCTGATTTATACGAGTCTAAAAAGGTATAACATTCGAAGATGTGGCCATTTTTGACCGAGATATGCAAGTTTTAGTGCTGAAAAAAGGCCTAAAATGGCCGTATCATGTCCATTTGCAGTCCGATTCGGGAAAGATATATATCATTCTACTCTTAAAAGTCCATAGAATCGATCTCCATTCAAAATTTTGAATTTGCAAATTTTTGCATTTTTGGCAAAAATCGTGATGTTACCCCTTGTGATTTTTGTCAAAAATGGTCAAAATTTTGAATGGAGAACTTTGAATGCCAATCAATAGTCATGATTTATACGAGTCTAAAAAGGTATAACATTCGAAGATGTGGCCATTTTTGACCGAGATATGCGAGTTTTAGTGCTGAAAAAGGCCTAAAATGACCATATCATGTCCATTTGCAGTCCGATTCGGGAAAGATATATATCATTCTACTCTTAAAAGTCCATAGAATCGATCTCCATTCAAAATTTTGAATTTGCAAATTTTTGCATTTTTGGCAAAAATCGTGATGTTACCCCTTGTGATTTTTGTCAAAAATGGTCAAAATTTTGAATGGAGAACTTTGAATGCCAATCGATAATCCTGATTTATACGAGTCTAAAAAGGTATAACATTCGAAGATGTGGCCATTTTTGACCGAGATATGCGAGTTTTAGTGCTGAAAAAAGGCCTAAAATGGCCATATCATGTCCATTTGCAGTCCGATTCGGGAAAGATATATATCATTCTACTCTTAAAAGTCCATAGAATCGATCTCCATTCAAAATTTTGAATTTGCAAATTTTTGCATTTTTGGCAAAAATCGTGATGTTACCCCTTGTGATTTTTGTCAAAAATGGTCAAAATTTTGAATGGAGAACTTTGAATGCCAATCGATAATCCTGATTTATACGAGTCTAAAAAGGTATAACATTCGAAGATGTGGCCATTTTTGACCGAGATATGCGAGTTTTAGTGCTGAAAAAAGGCCTAAAATGGCCATATCATGTCCATTTGCAGTCCGATTCGGGAAAGATATATATCATTCTACTCTTAAAAGTCCATAGAATCGATCTCCATTCAAAGTTTTGAATTTGCAAATTTTTGCATTTTTGGCAAAAATCGTGATGTTACCCCTTGTGATTTTTGTCAAAAATGGTCAAAATTTTGAATGGAGAACTTTGAATGCCAATCAATAGTCATGATTTATACGAGTCTAAAAAGGTATAACATTCGAAGATGTGGCCATTTTTGACCGAGATATGCAAGTTTTAGTGCTGAAAAAGGCCTAAAATGGCCATATCATGTCCATTTGCAGTCCGATTCGGGAAAGATATATATCATTCTACTCTTAAAAGTCCATAGAATCGATCTCCATTCAAAGTTTTGAATTTGCAAATTTTTGCATTTTTGGCAAAAATCGTGATGTTACCCCTTGTGATTTTTGTCAAAAATGGTCAAAATTTTGAATGAGAACTTTGAATGCCAATCGATAATCCTGATTTATACGAGTCTAAAAAGGTATAACATTCGAAGATGTGGCCATTTTTGACCGAGATATGCCAGTTTTAGTGCTGAAAAAAGGCCTAAAATGGCCGTATCATGTCCATTTGCAGTCCGATTCGGGAAAGATATATATCATTCTACTCTTAAAAGTCCATAGAATCGATCTCCATTCAAAATTTTGAATTTGCAAATTTTTGCATTTTTGGCAAAAATCGTGATGTTACCCCTTGTGATTTTTGTCAAAAATGGTCAAAATTTTGAATGGAGAACTTTGAATGCCAATCAATAGTCATGATTTATACGAGTCTAAAAAGGTATAACATTCGAAGATGTGGCCATTTTTGACCGAGATATGCGAGTTTTAGTGCTGAAAAAGGCCTAAAATGACCATATCATGTCCATTTGCAGTCCGATTCGGGAAAGATATATATCATTCTACTCTTAAAAGTCCATAGAATCGATCTCCATTCAAAGTTTTGAATTTGCAAATTTTTGCATTTTTGGCAAAAATCGTGATGTTACCCCTTGTGATTTTTGTCAAAAATGGTCAAAATTTGAATGGAGAACTTTGAATGCCAATCAATAGTCATGATTTATACGAGTCTAAAAAGGTATAACATTCGAAGATGTGGCCATTTTTGACCGAGATATGCGAGTTTTAGTGCTGAAAAAGGCCTAAAATGACCATATCATGTCCATTTGCAGTCCGATTCGGGAAAGATATATATCATTCTACTCTTAAAAGTCCATAGAATCGATCTCCATTCAAAGTTTTGAATTTGCAAATTTTTGCATTTTTGGCAAAAATCGTGATGTTACCCCTTGTGATTTTTGTCAAAAATGGTCAAAATTTTGAATGGAGAACTTTGAATGCCAATCAATAGTCATGATTTATACGAGTCTAAAAAGGTATAACATTCGAAGATGTGGCCTATTTTTGACCGAGATATGCGAGTTTTAGTGCTGAAAAAGGCCTAAAATGACCATATCATGTCCATTTGCAGTCCGATTCGGGAAAGATATATATCATTCTACTCTTAAAAGTCCATAGAATCGATCTCCATTCAAAGTTTTGAATTTGCAAATTTTTGCATTTTTGGCAAAAATCGTGATGTTACCCTTGTGATTTTTGTCCAAAAATGGTCAAAATTTTGAATGGAGAACTTTGAATGCCAATCGATAATCCTGATTTATACGAGTCTAAAAAGGTATAACATTCGAAGATGTGGCCATTTTTGACCGAGATATGCGAGTTTTAGTGCTGAAAAAGGCCTAAAATGACCATATCATGTCCATTTGCAGTCCGATTCGGGAAAGATATATATCATTCTACTCTTAAAAGTCCATAGAATCGATCTCCATTCAAAATTTTGAATTTGCAAATTTTTGCATTTTTGGCAAAAATCGTGATGTTACCCCTTGTGATTTTTGTCAAAAATGGTCAAAATTTTGAATGGAGAACTTTGAATGCCAATCGATAATCATGATTTATACGAGTCTAAAAAGGTATAACATTCGAAGATGTGGCCATTTTTTACCGAGATATGCGAGTTTTAGTGCTGAAAAAGGCCTAAAATGACCATATCATGTCCATTTGCAGTCCGATTCGGGAAAGATATATATCATTCTACTCTTAAAAGTCCATAGAATCGATCTCCATTCAAAGTTTTGAATTTGCAAATTTTTGCATTTTTGGCAAAAATCGTGATGTTACCCCTTGTGATTTTTGTCAAAAATGGTCAAAATTTTGAATGGAGAACTTTGAATGCCAATCAATAGTCATGATTTATACGAGTCTAAAAAGGTATAACATTCGAAGATGTGGCCATTTTTTACCGAGATACGCGAGTTTTAGTGCTGAAAAAGGCCTAAAATGACCATATCATGTCCATTTGCAGTCCGATTCGGGAAAGATATATATCATTCTACTCTTAAAAGTCCATAGAATCGATCTCCATTCAAAGTTTTGAATTTGCAAATTTTTGCATTTTTGGCAAAAATCGTGATGTTACCCCTTGTGATTTTTGTCAAAAATGGTCAAAATTTTGAATGGAGAACTTTGAATGCCAATCGATAGTCATGATTTATACGAGTCTAAAAAGGTATAACATTCGAAGATGTGGCCATTTTTTACCGAGATACGCGAGTTTTAGTGCTGAAAAAGGCCTAAAATGACCATATCATGTCCATTTGCAGTCCGATTCGGGAAAGATATATATCATTCTACTCTTAAAAGTCCATAGAATCGATCTCCATTCAAAATTTTGAATTTGCAAATTTTTGCATTTTTGGCAAAAATCGTGATGTTACCCCTTGTGATTTTTGTCAAAAATGGTCAAAATTTTGAATGGAGAACTTTGAATGCCAATCAATAGTCATGATTTATACGAGTCTAAAAAGGTATAACATTCGAAGATGTGGCCATTTTTTACCGAGATACGCGAGTTTTAGTGCTGAAAAAGGCCTAAAATGACCATATCATGTCCATTTGCAGTCCGATTCGGGAAAGATATATATCATTCTACTCTTAAAAGTCCATAGAATCGATCTCCATTCAAAGTTTTGAATTTGCAAATTTTTGCATTTTTGGCAAAAATCGTGATGTTACCCCTTGTGATTTTTGTCAAAAATGGTCAAAATTTTGAATGGAGAACTTTGAATGCCAATCAATAGTCATGATTTATACGAGTCTAAAAAGGTATAACATTCGAAGATGTGGCCATTTTTGACCGAGATACGCGAGTTTTAGTGCTGAAAAAGGCCTAAAATGACCATATCATGTCCATTTGCAGTCCGATTCGGGAAAGATATATATCATTCTACTCTTAAAAGTCCATAGAATCGATCTCCATTCAAAGTTTTGAATTTGCAAATTTTTGCATTTTTGGCAAAAATCGTGATGTTACCCCTTGTGATTTTTGTCAAAAATGGTCAAAATTTTGAATGGAGAACTTTGAATGCCAATCAATAGTCATGATTTATACGAGTCTAAAAAGGTATAACATTCGAAGATGTGGCCATTTTTGACCGAGATATGCAAGTTTTAGTGCTGAAAAAGGCCTAAAATGACCATATCATGTCCATTTGCAGTCCGATTCGGGAAAGATATATATCATTCTACTCTTAAAAGTCCATAGAATCGATCTCCATTCAAAGTTTTGAATTTGCAAATTTTTGCATTTTTGGCAAAAATCGTGATGTTACCCCTTGTGATTTTTGTCAAAAATGGTCAAAATTTTGAATGGAGAACTTTGAATGCCAATCAATAGTCATGATTTATACGAGTCTAAAAAGGTATAACATTCGAAGATGTGGCCATTTTTGACCGAGATATGCAAGTTTTAGTGCTGAAAAAGGCCTAAAATGACCATATCATGTCCATTTGCAGTCCGATTCGGGAAAGATATATATCATTCTACTCTTAAAAGTCCATAGAATCGATCTCCATTCAAAGTTTTGAATTTGCAAATTTTTGCATTTTTGGCAAAAATCGTGATGTTACCCCTTGTGATTTTTGTCAAAAATGGTCAAAATTTTGAATGGAGAACTTTGAATGCCAATCAATAGTCATGATTTATACGAGTCTAAAAAGGTATAACATTCGAAGATGTGGCCATTTTTGACCGAGATATGCGAGTTTTAGTGCTGAAAAAGGCCTAAAATGACCATATCATGTCCATTTGCAGTCCGATTCGGGAAAGATATATATCATTCTACTCTTAAAAGTCCATAGAATCGATCTCCATTCAAAGTTTTGAATTTGCAAATTTTTGCATTTTTGGCAAAAATCGTGATGTTACCCCTTGTGATTTTTGTCAAAAATGGTCAAAATTTTGAATGGAGAACTTTGAATGCCAATCAATAGTCATGATTTATACGAGTCTAAAAAGGTATAACATTCGAAGATGTGGCCATTTTTTACCGAGATATGCGAGTTTTAGTGCTGAAAAAGGCCTAAAATGACCATATCATGTCCATTTGCAGTCCGATTCGGGAAAGATATATATCATTCTACTCTTAAAAGTCCATAGAATCGATCTCCATTCAAAGTTTTGAATTTGCAAATTTTTGCATTTTTGGCAAAAATCGTGATGTTACACCCTTGTGATTTTTGTCAAAAATGGTCAAAATTTTGAATGGAGAACTTTGAATGCCAATCAATAGTCATGATTTATACGAGTCTAAAAAGGTATAACATTCGAAGATGTGGCCATTTTTGACCGAGATATGCAAGTTTTAGTGCTGAAAAAGGCCTAAAATGGCCGTATCATGTCCATTTGCAGTCCGATTCGGGAAAGATATATATCATTCTACTCTTAAAAGTCCATAGAATCGATCTCCATTCAAAATTTTGAATTTGCAAATTTTTGCATTTTTGGCAAAAATCGTGATGTTACCCCTTGTGATTTTTGTCAAAAATGGTCAAAATTTTGAATGGAGAACTTTGAATGCCAATCAATAGTCATGATTTATACGAGTCTAAAAAGGTATAACATTCGAAGATGTGGCCATTTTTTACCGAGATATGCAAGTTTTAGTGCTGAAAAAGGCCTAAAATGACCATATCATGTCCATTTGCAGTCCGATTCGGGAAAGATATATATCATTCTACTCTTAAAAGTCCATAGAATCGATCTCCATTCAAAATTTTGAATTTGCAAATTTTTGCATTTTTGGCAAAATTCGTGATGTTACCCCTTGTGATTTTTGTCAAAAATGGTCAAAATTTTGAATGGAGAACTTTGAATGCCAATCAATAGTCATGATTTATACGAGTCTAAAAAGGTATAACATTCGAAGATGTGGCCATTTTTGACCGAGATATGCGAGTTTTAGTGCTGAAAAAAGGCCTAAAATGACAATATCATGTCCATTTGCAGTCCGATTCAGGAAAGATATATATCATTCTACTCTTAAAAGTCCATAGAATCGATCTCCATTCAACATTTTGAATTTGCAAATTTTTGCATTTTTGACAAAAATCGTGATGTTACCCCTTGTGAATTTTTTAAAAATGGAGAATGGAGATCGATTCTATGGACTTTTAAGAGTAGAATGATATATATCTTTCCCGAATCGGACTGCAAATGGACATGATACGGCCATTTTAGGCCTTTTTTCAGCACTAAAACTCGCATATCTCGGTCAAAAATGGCCACATCTACGAATGTTATACCTTTTAGACTCGTATAAATCATGACTATTGATTGGCATTCAAAGTTCTCCATTCAAAATTTTGTCCATTTTTGACAAAAATCACAAGGGGTAACATCACGATTTTTGTATTAAAAAGTTATTTTTTAATAAAAAGTGTCATATATCAGAAAAATGAGGTCATATTTGCTATTTGGAAAAAAATTGTGGTGTTAGCGCTTGTCATTTCTATTGAATTTAGTCAAAATGTAGCTTGGGGATTTTTAAATGACAACTTATATATCACTTGTTTTTCCATACAAATTGTTTAAGTAAAATACCATTTCAATTTGTTTCAGGAATATATTCAACGCCCCTTTTCAAGTCCTGTTACTAACCCACTATATTCTCTACTGGAGACGTTTAATATATTATTTGTATTTATGATATATATATAAATAATTAGCATTTAGTACACTGATTTTATTTGATTTTTATTTTGTTTGTCTTATGTTTGTTGCTGTATTTATAAAGCAAGTGAATCACTGCCACAAGTACGCACATAGTCCTTGCCTTGACGAATCTGTAAAGCGAAACTAACAGCTTCGGGCATTAGCTCTGTGTGTGTGCGTGTGTGTGTGTGTGTGTGGCAGACATTTGCAAGGCAAATATTTATAAACTAACACACACGCACACTGACTCTGACAAAGGAATCTTTAGGAGCTGCCAACAGCGACACGCACTTGACTTTCGAAACTCACTTGAAGTCCTGTTGAGATCAGAGCTGAACTCAGTTGAGTTGAGTTGAGTTGAGTTGAGTTCCTCGCTGCCTGCCTTTCTGTCTGTTAACTGTTCGTTTGTTTGTTCGCTTGTTTGTTTATACTGCTAAAGTTTTGCTGCCTGCCACGACTCGGGCATGATGTTGCACATTTGGCTGCCGCAGCAGCAGACTATGAAGCTGTTTTCATTAGATTTCTCTGGCGCGCAGGCTGCAAATAATGTTCAAATAGGTCGCCATATAAAAATAACAAACATGCCATAAGAGGCACGAAATAAGCAAAATGCATTTCAAGCGGAAGGCAGCGCCACAGGCCACAGTCACAGCCCGCTCACTGCTTCCCCTCCCCCTCAACCTCCCCCACCGCCCACGTTAAACAAGCTGCACAGCTTGTGTATGTCAACACATCTTGGTTTGGGGGAGCGCCCGCATTGACCTCGAAAAAAAACTCTCTCTAGCCATCCGGCCGCGCGGCCTGCACGAACAACATGCACTCATTCATTCACTCATTCACTTCATTTACCGAGTTACGCACACGAATGCAATTCGAATGTGAATGTGAATGCGAATGCGAATGTGAATGCGAGTTGTGGGCTGGGTCACTGTTGATGACATCAATTTGCGTGAATTGTGCTAGGAAAACGTTGCCGGAAACTGGCAGACTAATGGAGCGGAAGTTTTTCCAAAGCATTCAAATGACTGCTACACATACGGCCAACCCCCAGTCCCAGCCAACCCCCAGCCCCCCGTTGACACCTCAACCCTTTTGCCAGCAGCTTGGCCAAGCATAGAGAAGCGTCAACTAGATATCCTGGCCAGGCAGACTGGCAGTCAGTTGGCTAACTGCAGTTGGCCATTTGCAGCCGTATTCAAACAGCATTCAGATGAGCTGCCCTTTCTCTTTCTCCCTTTCCCTCTCTCTCTCTTTCCCTTTGTCCCACTGTTATTGTTGACTGTCTGGCCGACTGTTATTTAGCAGCGCTGCTAATGAAGCCTGCTGTTGCCAGCAATTAAACAGCAGCTCAACTCTAATGCAATTGTCTCTCTCTCTCTGTCTCTCTCTCTCTCTCTCTTTCTCTCGCTCTCTCGCTGTTCCGCTTAATTTGTTGTGAACGTTGTTAAATTAAACTTGTCTGCTGTGCATTTAAAATGTCACCAAACACATACCCCCTTGGGCGAAAGCATCGCTTGATCCGCTACGTAGCCAGCCGAGTTGGCAGTCCCAATTGTTGGCAGCACCGCATGCACACGAAAATTTTATCAGCATCAGCATGAAAATGTCGCCGCATATTAACCTGTCATCCATCACTTTTGATACTTTAGCATCGTCGCGTTCCACCTTCCTGGGCAATGTTCTGTTATGATGAGGGAGGAACGGAGCCGGGGGGTGGGGAATAGCACACTTTTAACCCGCTGCTGCTGCCGCTGCTGCTGCTGCTGCTGCTTCCATGTCACGCAGCAAAAAGGGTCAATTCCGTTGCACGACACACAAAAGGATAACGAGCGCAATATGAGTTGGCATTATAATACAACAACAAACACTACAACAACAACAGCAACCATGTTGAATGACAGCGCAGAACACAAAGAGAAAATAAAATGGCGTCGTCGCTGTTGTTGACGCAGTTGTAGCTCTTCATACTGTTGTTGCCCCTGCAGTATCTGACGATAGAAATGCCACTGACGCTGATGCTGATGCTAAAAATAAAAATGTATTACAAAAAAAAATAAAACAAAACAAAACAACAACACAACTATCAAGGTTCAGTTTACAGTTTTATTCAATAAACAGTTTTACTTCATTTGATTACCGATGAAATGCTGAAGTGTTTCTTTTAAGCTGGTTGCGTATTACGAAAAGTTGCTTTAAAGCTCGTATAAACAAGCTTAATAAACCAACTTTTGCTGTAAGCCGATAGCACAAAGTGTTTATTTATAGGTATGCGAACGGAGCAGGATAAAGAACTATATTGGCATATAAAATATTAGATGCACATTATCAAGTTTCACAGTTTTAGTTGGTTTAACAATATAAAATTAAAAAATGCTATAATATTTAGTTATAAGCCAACAACTTTTGGCATCAATTTACTGCCAGAATCCTCCCTGATGCAGTTGCCTGCATAATTACTTCTCTTAGAAAACTTTATCACTCATTATTGAAGTGATACAAGTTATTATAACAAGCTTTTATTTAAAATTTTATTATGATATAAGTTTTTTTCACATATATATATTTTATAGATATGCATTTACATATCAAAACTTTACATTTTTGCATTACTCAGTTTGTTTGAGTTATTGCTCTCAGTTTATGCATTTTTTATATTTCATTGTGGTATGTTCTATGATAAATATACAAATATTTCACACACTCTTTTTCAGATACTCTCCAAAAACCATTTGCGTATCCACCGAACTATATAACAAATTCGCTTTGAAGCAGCAGCAACACAATCACAAATACCTAACAGCAGGGGCCGGGGGGGAGTTCCCTTTAAAATGGCACACTCCAGAGGCGGCCGCCATTGTAAAGCCATCCCCCAAACCCGACCCCCTCGCAAACCTCGCTAGCCAAGCTATGGCTTAACCGTTGATGCGGTTCTAGATAACTTTGGCGTAGCTAAAGGCCAAGTTTAGAGCCTGACTGTGTGTTTGTGCGTGTGTGTGCGGGTATGTGTGTGAACTATGCTGATGGCGCATCAGTTTAGCTGGCATATGTGTGTGTGTGTGTGTGTGTATGTGTGTGCATGTGTGTGTGTTTTTATGACTAAAATTGTAAATTATGTCAACTGGCCACGACCCACAGAGCTCGTTATAGTTGGAGTACGATATCCACACACACATATATGCATGTACACATCACACATACAGACACACACCCACACACATGCAGAACGCGTCATAGGTTTAGTCTCTCTAACAGCTACACGAAGCTAATGAAAATTTATTGATAATAAATTTAATATGTTTTGCGGCTGCGTGTTTTATGCGCATGCACACACACATAGATATATATATATATATATATGTATACATAAATGTGTGTGTGTTTTTATACACATATATAAAGTATTCATAGACATATCCTTGGAGTTTTGCATTTTCTATGTAATCGACACTCACAACCCGCACATTGAATTGCTTTGGGGCTTCTGTTTTTCAAATTGGGGTTGGGGTTTTTTGGATTTAGATTTGGCTTTGGGCTGCGCTGTGCCAACTAGTCATAATTAATTTATTGTAATTAACTGATAGAAACTGAATTTGTTCAACAATGCCACCCAACCGCTGCAACATGGCCACCAGCTGCTGCTGCTGCTGCTGCTGCTGCCTCCTGATGCAACTGCGACATCTGCGGGTGCTGTTGTCTCATTCCGTAATGCGATCTGCGTCAGTTGAGTGTATTTTTTTTTTTTTTCAAATCACACAGCAGCGCAGCTATTGAAGCCATGCTACTGTCGCAGCCCTGCACCCTCACCCCCACACCCATCCCCACACAGCCCACCCCAGAACTGCGTCAGGCAGCTCAACGTTGTTGACATTTCATTGAGTCTCAAACTCAAACTTCATTATGTCCTGCAGCGTCTGGCGCCAGTGAGGGAAGCTCATGTCGTGACGCCCAGCCCCAGTGCCTTCTTCTTATACTTTATCTCGATGTGTATAGGTGTGTGTGTGTGTGCAGTGTGTGTGTGTGACTTTGTCTAAGTTTGTTTGCATAACCTATTTGTATAAATATTTTGCCTTTTGCTTCGCTCTGTTGCTCAACTTATTTGCACGTCGCCAACGCCAGCGGCAAAGGCAACGACAACGGCAACGTGCACCCACAGCCACACACCCCCTCCCCCTCCACCGCCCAGCAACGCACTCCTGCAACTCGGCAGTCATGTTGATGGTCTCCTTGATGGCCTGCTTGTTGCTCGACTGTTCATATTGTTGTTGTTCTTACTCTCTTTCTAAGGCAGCCTGTTTCTCTGTTTTGTAGGTGATAACAATGTTTGTCTTTATTTCAGCAGCAAAAACTTTACTCTTAACATTTTCACTTAAACTTGCTCAACAAATTTGGTTTATTATTTTATAGTTTGGCACGTGTATAGTTTATATATATATATATATAAGTATGTGTGTGTGTAGGTGTGTGCTGTGGAATTTTTACTGCTGCTGTGTTCAGCAATTTTTGTGGGCAACAGAAAAAAAAGAAAGCCGGATAAATGCCGAAATTTAACTACACTTGCAGAAAATACAAAATTAATTGATACTCACATGCATGATGTAATAAGCTTAACTTAATTTGTTTAAAGCAGAGTAAGCTGAACTTGTGAGCTTTGCTCTATATAGAAACAAAAAGAAAGGTAAACAGTTTCCGACTATAAAATTTCTGATATTTATGAATGTGATAAAGAATTTCAACATGTAGTGTACAAAGTTCTTTTACCAATGCTTACGAACATTATACAACTGCAAGGGTATGCGATACATTACATTCCAAAATACGAGCTCCTAAATTTTTGTAAAAAGTTTTTTAATTTTTGTATGAGCTTTTAAACTACTGGAATTTACAGTCTTGTTTTGATCAATTGCTACTGTTGAATTGTGTTTGCAGTGATAATTTAACAAAAACTTTAATTTAATGCCCAAATACGATTTATGATATATATATATAAATATGTTGTAAAATGTAAGTTGCCGAAAGCAATACAAATGCAATTTAAAGCCAAGTTAAAGTGAATTCATTGTAGCATACTTTCGGGCAGCATTAATAAATCAACAATCCAGTAGACAAGCGACTGACAAAAGCTGCTTACTATCGCACTACATGGGCAAGTGCTTATGCAAAAGCACTTTAATGCCGAGCAATTTGTTGACACTTGATGCAATCCGAAATGCTGAGAATCAAAAGCCATTTAAGCCAGCAAATTAACGTGTCCCCTGTCCTGTGTCCTACTTAGTTGTTTGATCCCTGGCAAATGGCGACAATGCAATTTACGCGCCTGTAAGCAGCTCAAGACAAGAAGCAAATGGTGCTGCCAAAGTGCAGGCATGCCACTTAATGAATTGTCAAACACTTTAAGCCAATAAACGCAGTAATGACAACACAGACACACACACACACGCATTTGCAGTTGAGTGCGAGTGAGGCAGGTGAGAGAGGAGCTGCATTGACAGACGCTTAGCAATTGCAAGGCGTTTAGCTGTAAAACTTGCTAAAGTTGTGTCATGCCACACACCAACCTTTATCCAATACCCACACACACACACACTCACACACACAGTGTTACATACTTGAGGACATTTGTCACAGTGCTTTAGTTTCCGTTTCTTTTTCTTCTTCTTTTTTTTCTTGCTGCAGCTATGACTGTCAGCGAAACTTTGCTTTGCTTTGCTCTTCTTTTGACATTCGACGGCAGCAACAACAAAAACAACTCAAGTGTTTATGTTGGCCGGAAGACATAAAAGCATAGTGTTGGCCGCGCTGCCCCCCGCAGTCGATAGGGAAGCAATGCCAGCGACACGCAACCGCAACAAATCCAACGGAAATCCACTTTAAAGTTGGTTAGGTCGCACAGTGCAGCAGTTGCCTGCCATTCCGCCGCAACCCACCTGCCCCCTGCCCCTGTCCCTGTCCCCCCTCCGTACATCATTGATATCCTGGTGCTCCTTGCAATGCTGGACTTGCACTTGCAGTGCTGTCAAGTGTTGTCGAGCACGCGATGGACGCACACACAGCCCAACACACAATAGACCAGAAAGAGATGGGTAATGAGGAATGTGACAGAGAGGGGGATATATATATATATAGATATAGATATAGTCTTTGTCATTTTTCATTGAGCAATAATAGCCGAACCGAACCGAACCGAATCGATCTGAACTAAACTGAGCTGGACGCAAAAGCGAAAGTGCCTTTTAAATGGGTTAATGTGACCTCAAGAATGGCCACCATTTTTATGGTTTACTTAGCACCAACAACGGTACAAAATACTTATATATTATCAGAGCCAGACAACCAGCAAATTGCATGAAACAATGCCCGCTCAAGCTGATGTTGGCCCATTAAAGACCCTGGGCCATAAAGCACGCATGTGTCAAGTTTGTTCAGGTTATTGAGCTCAAAAAAATAATAATACGATATTGCAGTTATACTCAGAAAAATGCTGATGAAGAAGCAATAATTGCACAATATAATAATTGCACAATATATACAAAAATAAAAATTTAGATTTTCAGCAGTTAGAAATTTGAACACTTGAAGCAAAAGACGAATAATAAAGTTTCTTGTTAAAAAAAAACATTATGAAACTTTCATAAAATTACAAAATGTTATGGATGTGTGCAAAGCAAACATATTAGCTCCAAATATGCATATCAATGGCATATGACAACAACAACAACGGTAGCAGCCACAAATAACTGTGAACAATCAACAAGAATAACAATAACAGGGACAACAAAGGACGAGACAGCTGACAAGCAAATAATTGGTATAAAATGACACCAGAAATTGATTAAAAGCGAGCACAGAAAAAAACGAAAGAAAAGTAAAAAAAAACGAAAATAAAGACCAAAAAGCGAGACCTGAAATATTAAAGTAAAAAAACATTGTCTTTTTTTCCTTTTCTTCCTTAAACAAACTGTTAACAAGAAACAGCCAAAAGAAATGCGATAAGAATGCAAGAAAGGATGGTAAAAAGGAAATGAAAAACGAAGAGCGGCGCACGACAAAAGTTAAAAATCAATTCGTGGCCAACTAAAAGCTGATTTATGGCTGCATTTATGAAATGGCCCACAAGCCGCACGGCTGACAAAAAAGTAAACACCAATACAAATACAACACACACACACACACACACACACACACACACACACACATACGCGCAGAGTTACTTGTAGGAAATGGAAAACTAAGTGATTGAGAGTTATAACGAGTCCAGCAAATTTACCAGAAAATTGACTTTTTCTGTGCGGAATTAAAGCGCCTGCAAATCGAATCGAATAAGAGGCGTGGCAAGGCGTGGCCGGCTGGCGTGTGGGCGTGTGGGCGTTTCACATGCCACAAAACTTGTCAACGAAGCAATTCAACTGCTGTTGTTGCAGCTGCTGCAATGTGTGTGTGGCAAAGTCGAAATTGAACTGTTTGCAACAGCGAGTACAAATTGCAACTTGTTTGCGCGCGGCTGCATTTTGTTTTATTTGCGACAGGTGAAATAACCGCAATTACGCTGATGTTGCCTCAGCAGCCAAGCCATAAACAAGCGGGGCCAAATGGCCAAAAAAAAAAACGAGGAGAAAAGAGCCAAATGAAATTGCTAGTTGCAAGGAGTCTTGCGAGGGGGAGGCAAAAAGTGCGCTTAAGTGCCGCTTGGCGAAACATTTCGTTGCAGCAGGCAAAGAAGCAGAGGAGGCGGGCGCGGAAGACAGGAAACGCTCTGAAATACGAAGCAGTTGGCAAGCAAGTACAAAAAAAACACGCTAACAAACTCGGAAACGGAAGCGCACAAAGCACCAGGGTCCGAGTGGGAGTCCAAGTCGAAGACCAAGACCAAGTCCGAGCGGCAGTTGGAGCAGCAGCAGCAGCAGCATCATCATTGTCGCTTCGCTGGCTGCCACAAGGCGCGCGGTGCAAACAAAACGTTGGCAAAAGTTACAAGAGTTGCCACAGTTTAGTGCCGTTGTTGTTGTTGTCACAAAAAATTGGTTGCTCATTTGCCGGGGACCCACCACCCACCACCCGACAACCGAGCACAGCCTACGCCCGACTGGCTGCTGCTCCACTTGAATGCTTTGTTCAATTAATGAGACTCTTGACAGTTTTGCTGCTGCTGCTGTGATGTCCTTTACAGTTTGTTTTTTTTTTTCTTCTTCCATGTTGCCACTGATTGCTGGCAATACGAGTTGCGGCACTTTTGGCCGCTGTGCCGCTATTTTGTAATTTATAATGTCAACTTTTTGATTTTTCAGGTCAGGGCGCACTTAATTAATGGCAAACCGTGCACGGGGGGCGGAGGGGAACACAAATACATGCATATAAATTCAATTACGCTGGCAAACAAAAATCAATAGCAGAGTTTTGGTCGAAATAAAGAAATTCAGCAACTACCCCCGCTTACCCCTTCTCCTGTTGCTGGTTGCGTCCGCCTGGCATCGTTTATTAATTGCTGCACGTACATTGCTCATACGTCACGTTGTGCGCAAAAGGAGCCAAAGAAAACTGTCAGCCGTAATTAGCACAGCTGAGCGAGAGCGCAGCCAGGCGCCGAGTGTTGGCCATATTGTTGTTGTTGCTGTTAACACAACTTGACGCGCTGAAATTTTTTGACTGAGTGATTCGCTGGCAGCTTAGAAAGAAGCAGCCACAGAGGATACAGGGGATACAGAGGACATGGCCTAAGGGCTGCCAAAAGATGAATGTCTTTGCCGGAGCATGCGAGTGGGCGTGGCAACATAATTATGAATGCCATTTCAGCTAACGATAATGTTGCTCCTGCTGATGCTGCCGATGTGTGTCGCCTTTTCTGCTGCCTTTAAGCAGCTTTAATTCGTTCAAAGGGAAAAAGAAGAAAAGACAAACTTCTCGTTGCATGCAGCACCTACCCTGTGTGGCAACTTCACAACTTCAGCCGCTGGCAAAAAATAATAATTTGCAGTGCAAGTTGCTTGCTTTTATTTTTCATTTTGTTTTTTTTTTTTTTTTGTTATCTGTTCTCTTTTTTTGTACCACTTTTTATTTAACCGCTTTGCCGTTGCCTGGTTTTATGTGTTTTTTTATATGTAGCTGCGCATACCTTTTCCTGCTGCTGCAATTTTTCTCGCCGATTTTCACACATATACGAGCAAATAGACACATAGACAGTCAGACAGACAGACAGACACAGAGACCGACAGACACTTGGGCGTGGACATGGCCAGCAGCAGAGCTGAGACTGAGGCTGAGGCTGAAGCTGGCGCTCGTGTTGTTTGGCGCCATTATTAATAAAGTTCACGAATGCAATGAGCGCCAAGCTGAGCGCATTATGAGTGAGTTTGCCAACACACACACACCCACACACATGCACACTATCATCTGGGCTTGTCTGCATTCCGCAGTGTAAGTCAGCTGCAGCTTCAAAATGCATTTGCCAGCAAAACTTTAAAGTTGACTACTTAATACTCTATTAAAAACATTCGTAAATTTGGGAACTTTAAATAAGGCTCGTTTATGTTGCATTTAGAGTTAAGCTAATATACAAATTATTTTTAACCCTTGGCAATTTTCAAGCAGAGCATTAAGGCTTCGGTTATGCCAATCGACTTTTGTCATAATATTTGCAAATTATACCGCGCTCGCTGAACGCCTTCTTTTTGCTCTAGCCGACGTTGTGTTATCTGTTACTGTAACTGTGGCAAATTCAACCACAGACAGCCACACACCCACTCACACACACACACACACACACACTCACTCACACGCATGCGAACAGGCACACACTTGTAATTCCGCCTAGGTGCATTGCAGCCCAAAGTGTTTCTGTTTCATGCCCATTGCAACAGTTGCAACTTGCAACGGCAATGCCACTAGTGCACACACAAACACAGGCACACACACACAAACACAGGCACACACACACAAACACACACACACACACGTGTATAGGCCGTTTGGCTGTGTGCTGAGTTGTTGGCTGGTTGGTTGATGCGCCTCGAGTTCTGTCGAGTGCGGCTTTTGTGGGAAAAATTAAAAATTTCGAGTGGGCCGCAAGTGGTTTCAAGGATTTGCATTAAGCGCATGCAACCAACCCACCCCCGCCCCGCCCATCGGGTAGAGATTGCAGAGCCTTCATATCCTTCAACTCATCCCATTCTCCAGCCCGCCCCGCACCGCCCCTAGGCTCAGAGGCACATTAACGATATGTTGGGCTGTTGCCTGATGTTTCTCTGTGGCTTCGGAGTCGAGGACGCGGACTCGGATTGTGGTTCTCTTTCTTTCTGGCGGCTTATACTTTAATGGCTGTTCGTCAAAGCGAGCAATTTGCTACAGATACCAACTGAATTATCGCTATATAACTTGCTCACCAAAAATTAGTTGCAATATTATGGAGAACAACAGCAAATGGAATGATAATAGAAAAGCTCTTCAATAACACAGTAATTTACTGTAATCTTCAAGCCTTACCTGAACATTTGAAAATCGCAGAGAAAGGCAATGTTTAAGATGCGGACTAAACGAGCCAGCCATAGAGTAAGTGGGAGAAAGAAGTAAAAGCGGGAGAACGGTTGGAAATCAATTGAAAAACTGAAGAAGCTGACAGAAAAGAGTCCATCTGAAAGAAAGAAAGAAAAAATAGTAATGAATGAAAATAAAATGCAGAAAGGTAAGTTTATGTAACTCTTTTGCTGCAGTGATACTTCAATTTAAAGGTAGCAATGCTCTATTTATTATGTGCGTAATTAAACAACTCAGGTAAATAATCGTATGTTTTTCAGCAATTTCTAGCGCTCTCGAGCTGCCCTCCACGTACGTCGAAATGAGTGGCCCAGTAGTACGACCTGCGCCCACATTCAACAGACAGGACAAGAGAGACAGACATGACTGACATGAGGTATTCATATGAGTGTATTCGTATGGATATCAACTGCTCTCGGCTGCATTCCCAGCAATTACACACAGCTCAGACTCACAAAAACCTTTGCACGGCCCACTAAGCACACTTGTCAGTTTTGTCTTGTAACTGTCTCTATAGCTGGCTCGCTCTAACGTTCTCTACCTCTCACTCTCTGCCTGTCCCTTTCTTAGCTGCTGTATATTTTTTATGTAGCTGTTTCGGCTGTTGTTGTTGTTGTTTTTGTTGTTGTGCTTATTCTAAGTCTGTGTCTGTTCTTGTTCGACTACTGTTGCCTCTTCTTGTTGCTGTTGTTTTGTATTTGCGAAGCGCTTCAGTCGACTTGACACACACACACACACACACACATACACCTTTGCTTACCACTCACATGTGCACTGCACAAGTATAAATGCTATTTTTATTTATTTTTGTCTTTGTTGCCTGCAAGTACTTTGAATCAAACCAAGCCCCCTCTTCCCTGCCTGCCCGCCACCAAAGAGCTTGTGAAAAATTTCATAATAAAGTTGTTGAACTATTTTTCATAGCATAGTTTTAGGAGCCCAGCGCACTTAAGCGTATTAAAAGAGCCCTCACCCCCGCGCCGCTTTTGAACAATATATTCTATGTCGAATGCAAATGCCAAATAATAATCGGCATCAGCTTAAAGTCAAGAATAATAGAGCAAAAAATGAAAAAGTGAAAATGAGTGCTTTGCACTCGGACTACGTGTAATTAAGTTGGCATCAAGGACGTGCATAAGTGTGTACATATATGTGTGTGTGTGTGTGTGGCACGCTTCAGGGCACTTTAAATTGCGCTCGCCCAAAGAGAAACAAATGGCTCAGCACCACAACATGTCCAGTTGTAGCAGGACTCTCTCCAAAGTGCGCTGAAGGGGGGTATTTCAAGGGACATGCACGTACTTCCTAATCCTTTTCTGTTTTCAATTTTTTTTTTTTCTGTGACTCGTTCACGATTCGCGTCGCCTGCTGCACATGCGGGCCGCAGAGGCCAAACAAACAAATCGACTGGCGAAAACGAGTGAAAAAGGCCAGAGTTGTAGCCAAGGGCTGGGCAGGCACAGAGTTGCCCACAACGTGCGACGAAATCAAAAAGTTTGAAACAATTTCGTCGTAAATCTTCGAACATAGTTTTACACAAGCGCAGGCAGGCAGAAACGGTCGGACAGCAACAAAAACACATAAAAGCAAGAACGTTGCAGTCGGCTGTATTCGACAGCGCAATACTCGCATAACCAACCAAAATATGTTATTCAGTAAAAAAAATATTTAATATCACTCTAGATGACAAATCATGATCAAAGTGCCATCAAACATGAAAATCTGTTCAATTTTGACAAAGTTATGTCAGTTTAAAATATGAGAGCTATGGACTCCGAGACCTTTATATGTCAAAAAATTATATTGCATGAACCGAATATACTCTTTTCACTTTGTGAACGAGTATAAATTGAAAACAACAATGGTATTGCTAGAAGAGAGAGAGAGACAGAGAGTGGGGGGAACAGCCGGAAAAAGCGGGCAAACAGAGAATTTTGTGTGCTGTACACGCTGAAATTGAGCTTAGAAAAAAGCATATGGATGTGAAAATGGTCACACTTTAATCAACCCAAAACAGGCGCTGATCCAATGTTGTCACAGAACGGTCACACTGCGCTGCTATTGGTGGCATGCAACCACACTTTAAAGTAGTTAAAAAATGGGATTCCAAAACGTTGCCCCAGAAGCGCTGTCAAACTCTTAAGTAGCTGCCAAAGCTGTTGAAAAGCGCCCGCAGCCCAAGGCACAGCACAAAAGGCAAAAGGCAAAAGGCAGCAGGCAAACAGCATGTGGGCGTGGCGCAACACCCTCAACACACACAAACACACACACACACGCATATAGTATAGTAAGCCCCATGCTAACCGCAAAACTAAGCTGACTGCAAAATAAAACTGTAAAATCCGTAACGAACAAATAAAACGTTTAAAATGCTCACAAAATCAGTTGCTGACAATGTCCAGTTGGCCCCTCCCCTCCCCAGCACGCCGCCCACAGACCCTGTCTGAGGTTTGTGGCCAACTTTAAACTGCCAACATGCCATGCCGCTTGCCTGTCAGCATGTGTGTGTGTGCGGGTGTGTGTGTCTATGGGTGGGTGGCAAGTGTAACTAATGCTTGGACAGTGGCACTAATTTAATTACGAAAAACGCAAAAGTGTCGCCCAACGCCACATTCTGCAGCTAATGCAACCGCTGGCCGCTTGCTGCTCGCTACTTGCTACTTGCTGCTTGCCACTTGCCCATTTGCTTTATTGCCACAAATTGTCCTGAAGGGGCATTTTTTGGCATTTGTTTGCCGGCAAGAAACTCTGTGCCACAAGACAGCGGCAAAGAGCATACACCAAAAAGACTCGTGTAATTGTGTGATACTCCAGACGGACTTGCCTGGCGTCCTCTCTCTCTCACTCTTTTGCTCTCTTCCTCTTTCAGTCTAGAAACCAGGGCCTATCAGTGTCTTCCCAGGGCCACTCATTTACAGCGGGTTTCCTAATGGGCCCGCAAATGTCACACAAAAACTGTGTCTCATTGCAGCGGGCAGAAAAGGAAGTGGAACTACCGTTGGTGTTATCGATCTTATACAAAAATTCAATTAAATTTAAGTTAAATTTTTGATTAAGCTAACTCAAACATTTTTGTTTGAATATAATATTCAACTTCACATTTTCATTTCATTATTTTTTGATTCAGATGAGTTTTCCCAAAACAGTTTGAGGTCTGCTTAAACTCTTATTCCATAGATGTTGCTGGTACGTGGTATATAGAAGTCAACAACCGTTAGTTTTTATTTGTGCGGTGGCACTTGGTAGATTACAATTTGGCAGCCACTGTGTAAGTAGCATCCAAAACTCAGCTCGCATCGGGCGGGCATCAACTCATTAGGCCAGACACTTGCCAAAGGATTTAAGCAGTCAGTCGAGCAGTTTATATATGTGTGTCTGTGTGTGTTTGTGTGTGTGAGTCAGTCTCTGTGTATGGCAAATTAATTAATTTAAGTCTTTTACAATTGCAACTTGCAACTTGCCGCTTGCATTTGTCTGAGTTGGAGGCAGCAATAAAACATTAGACAATTGTCTGTCCTGCTCGCTCTGTGCTTGTTTCTATTTCTAATTCTATTGCAGTTTGCTGTTGCTATTGCTGTTGTTGCAGTTGCTGCAAACGAGGTTAAACATGCCGCACTCATGGGAAATGCCACACATGAATGCCGCACATGTACTGGCTGTGCATTCAATATTTTCCGGCAATTTTCCAGTCACAGTCTGAGGCAAAACGATCAGCGCCCAGCAGCAGCAGCAGCAAGTGTGTGCATGTGGCAAAGGGGGCGGGCAAAGGGGCGGGCGTTGCATGAAAAATCGATTTTCGTTCAAAATTAACAGGCCTCCAAAATGACAAACATTGGCACTCGAGCGCTCAATTTAGAGAGATGTGGCACAGCCAAAAGCCTTCAAGTCGTTTGCCGCGCAGGATATTGCATATTTGCACAAGCACACACACATACACACACACACACATATAGAACACACAGATAGGCAGACACAGTTTGCCAGGCGCCGCAAATGAAAAATGTTACTTTAAAGCGAATTGGAGTCCACAATTGGCACACGGACAGCATTTGCGGCACGTTGCAATGATGGAAGGTGGCAGGACGCTGGAAGAGGGGGGTCAGTGGGATCTGCTATTGCTGCTGTTGCTGCTGTTGCTGCTGTGCGGGCTGCTGCCTGCTGCCAGTCATTTCATACATTTTGGTTGCATTGCGCACACAGTTGCCACATGCAAAACGAAATTGCAATCGAGCGCATGTCAAAGGGCATAGGCACCAAGATCTGCCTGCCTGCCCCCCATTCCCCCCATTTGACATGGCAGCTAAATGTCCAGGCCTTTGTTGCTGCTGCTGCTGCTGATGCTGATGCTGGTGCTGGTGCTGCTGCAGTTCTATGGCAGCTCTCGCTTAAAGTGCACTTGTCCACATTGACACATGTGGGCGGGTCGCCTCTGTGAGACGGAAATGTGAAGCAAACAAATGTGTGTATGTGTGTGCCTGTGTGTGTGTGTATGTGTGTGCGTTTCAGAGAGAGGCCAAAAATGCAGTTGTTTCATTGTCACAATTGCCGTTGCCTAACAGCTGCCCACTCCCCGCTGCCGCTGCTGCAGTTGCATTTGCACTTTCCGTGGCTGCTGCTGCTGCTGCTGCCAGTGTTTGGCATTGTTGCCGTTTGCAATGCTCGACTCTGTTGCTGCGGAAGCCGGAAGTGGTATACATTCATGCAAAGACACAGCCTGCGTTTAATGTCCTGGCCATGTCCTGACCTGGCCAGAGCTCTGGCCAGCTCTAGCCCCAACGGATGTCGCTCATATGTAATGAAAAATCAATCAATGCAAAAAACATTTGCACACGGCCGTTTTCAGGACCTGCTTTCAAGCCGTTTTACTCTTCACTTTGATTGTAAGTGCGTAAAGATCAACTCGTGCCCTGAGTGCCAATTTTAAACAGAATTCGTTCACATCGAATAAATAGGATTATTCTTAGTTTGAAGCTGCGACAACTTCTGTTCAACTGCAAAGAATCATTAACTTAATATGTTTGTGTTTGTTTAAAACATTATTTAAATAATTTGATAGAATGTAGAGAAATATATGTAAAACTTAAATAAACAGAAATAAATAAACATTTACGATTAAGAGAACTTAAACTCAAATATAATTTAAGCTGTCTTTATGGACAACCGTTTATTGATCGCATGGCTGAAGAGCGTCTCAGTGTCAATTTCTGGCTAGCTCTTCAAGCCAGCCAACAATAATACCAAAACTCAAGCGCCAAGCACCAACGAAACCAAGGCTCCCCCCTCCGTCCCCCTTCCTTTGCACACAAAAGCAGCACTTTTATTACACATTCAGTGAACTAGGCAACGTTTCGTGAGCCAGGCAAATTCAGTTGGAAGAGCCAAAGGCAAAAGAGATGCAAGGAAACGTGCGACAGACCCGAAAGGCAGTTAAAAGACAAAAGAATTGCGACTGCCGCAACAACAATAACAACAACAATAAAACTGTAGACCATAGACGGTAAATTGAAATAAATGCAAGACGACTGTTAAAGTTGCCATCGCACGTTTCAATTGCGTTAGCAGGTGCCCCCCTGCCCCCACCACCCTCCCCTCGCTCACCTCTCTGTTAGCCAACAAAGCAGCAAATATCCACGAAGCGTTCCCAAGTAGCAGGCAACAACAATTTTTTGGGGGCTTATTAATAATGCAGAGGACGCAATTCAATGAATTTTTGACTCTACGCCACAACAAGGTAGACGGTGTGGCCAGAACGAAGGCAGGGTGTGCAGAGTGATGGAGGAGGGAGGGGGCACGCAGGAGCAGCACCGGAGAAGAAACATAATTTTGACTATCTGATGAACCTTTTAGTCTGGCAAGGGGTGTCCAGAGGGGAGCAAGAGGGGGGCAGCTGGATTTGGTAGCATCGTAACATGGCTGCTTAAACCTTTACATGCGACAAATTTACGACTTGAAATGTGACCGCAGCAGCAACAACAACGAAAGCAACCCAAAAACAGCACGGGGTAGATGTGTGAGGGGAAGTTTGTACAAATTTGTAGATACATATCCAGTTACATTTAGAGTTACAGTTACATATGTAGCTACTCCATCTGCATGTCGCTGTTTGCCCACTTTTAAGCGCATGTTAACCTTTCGTCCCACACCCACAGCAACAACAACAACAAAAATAACAACAACTGTAACAGCAGCAACAACAAACAGTTCACTGTCCATTACATAAATATTTTATTTCAATAAAACGTGAGCAGTTTTTATGAATTTCATCGGCATTTCATGCAAAGAATTTTGCACTTTACTGTCGCTTAGTGGCATCGTTCGTGTTTTTGTTAGTGTTTTACATAGATTCGAGAACATGCTGTTGCCAACATACCCTGTAAACAATGATAACAAAGGTTGACTATTTTGATTTAATAATGTGTTGCTCGAAAGCAATAAATATACCCAACAAAATTTAAAACACGAAAGTTATAAGTTGATCTAAAAACAAAATATCTAAAATTCAAAATTAACAAAGATTATTTGATTTGTAGTATTTATTTAAAGCTAAACAAGAAGTATCTTTTAGTCGAACTCAAACGTTGACATGTTGTTGTTCTTTGTTGTTGTTGTTTCAAAGGGTTTATTTTCCAATGGAACATCTGAATTTGTGTGTGCGTGTGTGTGTGTGTGTGTGTGTATTTTACGTGGGTACGCATGCATAGCCTGTCGCTGTCCATTGATGTATGAAGCATTTGATTGAATTGACAGCACACACATACACACACAGTCTCCATAGCCAACAGCTGCCTCCATCGCCTTGGCCAACACCTGTGGGCCAATCGAGCACATATCGCATATCGGCAGTGACGCTGCTGGCCATAAAAACGAAAACCAAAAAAAAAGAAGCATATGTCATAAATTTTCAACGCTTTTTTACATTTTAAGCGCCCCTTTGTCTGTGTGTGTGTGTGCGTCCGTGTGTGTGTAGATTGGCTGTGCCCTCCACTTGTTTTTATGCGCATTAAGTTAATTGAAAAACGCGCAAACGTACATGAAGCTCATTTGCTTGCCTTTTGATTGGGCTTGTTAACAAAAACAAAGAAACTGGGCTAAATTTTGTATGTATATTGCCGTCTGTCTGTGTGTGTCTATGAATGTGTTTGTGTATGTGTCTGTGTGTTTATTGTGCATTTGTTTGCCTTATGGGCAATGAACGAAAACATTAATCTCCGTTTGCCATTGGCCAAGGACAACAAAAATATACCGCAAATGCTACAATGCCAGCTAATGCACACACACACACAGTCTAAATGTGTATCTGTGTGTGTATGTGAGCACTTCCTGGTTGCATAAGCCTGTCCCCTCTCTCCCTCCTTTTCTCTGCCACTCTCGTCCATTCCTTCTCTGGCTCATTCTCTCATTCTGCTAAACAAGCAAACGTGGCGAGTGGCTGCGCTTATGCCTGGGAAAATTGAAAATTTTTTAATCTCTGTCGAAAAGCGGAAACACGCAACACAACAGCAACAACAACAACAGCAAAAACAACGACAATAGCGACAGACAACGTTGACAGTCGACCACAGTCGGCATTGATGTATAGCGCTGGCATTTGTGGGGTCCTGTGACGGGGCAGATGTCCTGGGTCCTGCCCAGCGGGCGGCTAACAAGCCAACAGCAGGACACGCAAATTGAAAATGAGACGGCCGCCTAGCCCCGCTCAAAAACTGACAGCCATTGACCGCCCACCTGCCACGCCCCCCACCGCACATATATTTAATAGCGCTCTACATACTTAAATCGCAACAAAAAGCGAAAGCGGCAGAAAAAACCAAAAGATACTTTTGCTCATTTTACAAATTGGTTTAAAATATATTTAAATTGTGTTGCCTACTTTTATGCGCGCAGGCGTTGCCAGAATAATTCAAGAACAATTTACGGCAAAATAGGGCAGCAATATGACGTAGTCTTTGTGGCCGTATCACCGGCAAGAAAAACACACAGAAATAGGCGGGAGGAGGAGGGGATAAAGGTGATGGCTTGATGAGTAAAATAAATTATTTAAATGTTAAGTTACAAATTCAAAATTCAAAACAAAGTTCTTTGGAATTTGGGTCAGATTCCAAATCAGAAAAGTAAAGAGCTTTCAATTATTCAATGATTATTATCTTTCGGGCTAATTTATCTAAATGACTGAAAACGTTATTAACGGTAATTTATCTCATTAAATTTCGGCAGCTGCTATGTTCCCCAAACTGAAAAGAAACGAATTCAAATTCGTTTTGGAAAGCACATTAAATAAAGAGACTGGAAAGAAAAAAATATGATTAATATATACTCGGAAAATCAAATATCTGCTTAAAGAAGAGATGTGAGCTTATTTATATTTAAATTACCATTACTTGTGAATATGTATATATTACTAATAATTTTCTTAAAATAATTATTATTATTATTGCATTCCTTGACTAGTTTGTTTTTTATTGAATCAATTTAATTTTACTTATGTGTCCATCCATCATTTTCCATCTCTTTTATAAAGATGCCCTTGGAAAGTATATTACGTATTAGCACTCATTTTCTAAATTTCCCTTACAGCGTTCCACATTTCCGGCATGCTCAGCACTTTTCCGGCAACGCAACACAAAAAAAAAGTGGCCCCAACCATAATGACATCTTGGCCCTAATGCCATCAAATGTCGCTTTTGACGCGTTTCGCGATTTTGCCTCGCCAAAGTCAAAGTTGAAAGCATGAAATGGAGCTGACAACCCCGTTTGAGCCAATGCAAAAGCTGGCAACACTTTGTGTAGATTCGCGTTAATTGCAGCCACAGCGCAAAACTGTTGCAAACGCCATTAAAAAAAACCGAGCGCGATTTTTTTGCGAAATATTGTCAGCATTTGACTGGCAATTGAGCGTGGCGCAAGCACAAAGAAGGCAAACATGTCGCACATTATCCTCATTGGTTTTCGGCCAGAAGTTGGCTTTCCATGACCATAAACGGCAATTGCTGACCATTTGAATTTCTTTGGCAATGATAGCTGCAATAGCCAAGAGTCAAAAGGCTCATTTCGAATTCAATCTAATAATTAACACGGCCATAAAAAGCACACGGGCCTGGCTGAGTTCATTCATTATGTAAACACGGCTCACCCCCATCTCTCTTTTCTCCTTCATACTCTCTCTCTCTCTTTCATTCGCTTTTCCTATTGTCCCTTTGTTGCAGCCTTTAAAGTTGAAACTTTTCGTCAGTGAAACTCATTTAAGCCAAACAAACATTTGTAGTCTTAATTTTCGTGGCTCATCATAAACTTGGTAACATCAGTCCCGCCCCTGAATAACGGCCGCCCCTTTCTCCTTATCCCCTCACCCAAAATGCCTGCTCGCCTCCAGTTTAAAGCTGCTGTCAGTTGTGGGCAACGCTTTGTTAATGATTTTCATTAAATTCTTACGCCTTTTGTCCACATTGTTGGTGGCTTGCTTCAAGGCATTAAACATACACGCACACACACACTCGCACACACACTCGCACACACACTCGCACACACACATACAGTGCACAGACAAACAGGCGCAGCGCTTTCCCAGTTTGCAGTTAACTTTGTGTTTTTATCGTTATTTGTGTTGAACACGCATACTTAACACCAACAGAAACCGACACACACCCACGCACACCCAAACACACACACACACACACATTGGCTGTGCCGCTTCTTGGCACACACACAATATGGCCAAATTCTCATCAAAATTTAATGCTGAAATTAACAAATCTGTTTACAAATTTATTAAAACCTTCGCACAGTTCGCTCATTTGACTGCCTGCTGTGTGTTGGTGGCTGGGGGGAGATGGGGGGTGAACGGGTGAGGGGGTGAAATATGTTCTCTCTGTTGCAAAGGGTGGGTTTTTAATGGCTGGCATCAGCATCATCATCATGCAAAATGCTATTCTCAGCTGATGTCATTCACTTTACCCCTTTAAAAGCGCAAATTTAAGAGGGATGTGTGTGTGTGTGTGCGTGTGTGTGTGTGTGTGTGTATGTATGTGTGGAATCTGTGTTTGTGAGTGTTGTGATTGTTTTTGGTTGAATTCAAATACAACTGCCTCGCCTAAGCACGGAAATTATGAATGTGATGCTTTTAGTTTTACTAGTTTATAAAGTTAAATATCCGTCTTACTGTCCGGTCCGATTTTAAATATTTCCACCACCCCATTGAAGAGAAACTTGGAATTTTATAATTCTTTTACAATTTTATATCTCTTTTGAAATCTGAACACATACGTTGTTAGGATGTAGCTAAGGATTAGAATTATGTTGATTGTCGGTTGCTCAACGTGTAATTCAATTGACAATGACAACAATAATGACAACAACAAAAGCGCATGCCAATGCATAACGGTAATTATTCAATATGCAAACATGCAAACGGCAGCGATTAACATATTATAACTCACACAACAGAAACAAACAACACACACACGCACACAAACAACAACAATAATAGGTGTCAAAGTATAAATGTGTGTTCGTGTGTGTGTGTGTGTGCGTGTTTATTTAATTGTGTGTGAGTTGCGTCGGCGGCGTTTTGCATAATTTCCCGAAAATTTCTATGATGAGCATTTCATCAATTGATGAGTGGCGGCATGTTTATTTGATCAGTCTGCTGTCGGATGGGGGGAGGGGCGGGGTCCAAAATCAACTCATAATAGTGTTCAGAGACGGATAATGATGTGCAAAACCAATTGATTTCGGTCAGTCGGTAAACAACGCTGAAAACAAACGTTGAAACCAACTAATTAACCAAAGCGTTAATCAAAATGCAACAGCCGAGAAAATTAAAAAGAATAGAAATATACAAAAATGTTACACTTGATCAAATTTTGGCAGTTGAGAATATGGGTCAGCTGTGACCAAGTTATATAGTTCCGTTAATTTTTAGTTACTATATACATATGCTAAGAGACGTTTCTTGGAATTCGAAATTGAGCTTTGTGTGTGGCCCAAAATTGCTGTTGTAAATATATATTATAAATATAAAAAGAATGTTTTTCATATAAATTTAAAACAATATTAAGTTTGCAAGTTTCCCATCATTTATATTTCTGTAGCTTATAATTTATAAGGATAACTTAACTTAAGCACTTTATGGCCACAATTCAGACAAAAAGTCAAGTGGGTAACGGGCTTAAGCCCAGGCGGCTTAAACACTTAATCAGTTAATTGTTGCTCTGCAGCAAGATGGGCAGCTGGACACGAGTGCGATTTTTTAATTAACAGCGCCATTTACACAGCATTACGACATGCGTACAATGGCACCAACACCAACAACAACAACACACACACACAGGCACAACAAAAACAAAAAAAATGGCCGTTATCACGCCACAATAACCTCAAAATTTATTCACTTTATTGATAATGCAATAAATCGCAGCCAGTGGGCGTTGCTGTGCGGCTGTGTGTGTGCGTGTGTGTGTGTGTGCGTGTGCATTTGCAATGGCCGTCTGCAACTGTGTATACCCTGGTGTGTGTGCGTTCGCAATTTTTTCATAGCATATTTCGGGCTGGCGCATATTTTTCATGTTTGCATATTTCATTTCAATTTTATTTCTTGCCGACACACTCACGTGTATCTGTGTGTGAATGTGTGTGTGTATTTACATGCACTGTAAAATATGCCATGAAAATCAACAAAAATGCATACACAGCAAACACACACCCACACACCCAAATACACACATTTGCAGCACGTGAATATGAGCCTCAGTTTGCAGTTTTCAGTTTGCAGCAATCGTAAAATTCTCACGCTGCATGCCACCAACGAAAAAAAAAGAAACGAAACAAAAAAATATATATATGAGTGCAATTGTATTTCGATTTTATTGCTTTTGTCTTTTAGAAAAGCGGTGGGGCGCTGTAGGCAGCGGGGCCTATGACAAGCGGACAGTTGCAATATTTTCGTTTCATTTTCAGCGCATGTGTTGATAAGACAACAGCAGGCTCAAATATTCGGCCGAAAGAGAGACGGAGAGGGAGCGTGAGGGGAGAGTGAGGTAGGATGGCTTAAAGGGCAGACAAGCATGTCGCCTTACATACGCCTGCTCGTTACAATATCCGTTTCCGCTGGGTGAGAATACCGACCACAGTCATTTGATGGCTAGCTCGGGTCACCCTGTGACCAGAACAAATTGCTCTATGTGTTTATTAGCCAAAAAGCTCAAGGCTTTAAAGCTGGCTGGCTGCTGTGCCTTGCATTTGGCCTGGTCGGTCACACTTTATTAGACAAGCAGCCAGCTAGCTAGTTGCAACAGGGTCCGGCTCCTGCCCCAGCTGCACGCAATTCGCACTTCCGGTTACAGTCCATTTAGGAGCACCATATTGCGGTGTTGCTGTTGGCACTTTTGCGCATATTTTGCAAAATCATTACTTAAATACACACAGAAAGAGAGAGAGAGACAGAGAGGGAGAGAGAGTGCAAAGGAGCAGGGACAGCTAGTGGAAGACTGTGTGGCAGGCGGCGAGTGGCCGGTGAACTGCCAAGTTGTTGGCTGTCCCCCGTTCGCCTTTTTGGCTCGTTTGCTTTTGGCCAGTTTTAAAATGCATTTTCGTTATTTGCCGTGCAGCTGCGTCGCAGCACCAGCCACAATCCTTTTTCTTTTTTGTAAACCTTGTGGAGAGGGTATTACAATATTGTCACAAAGTGTGTGACACATTCAGCAAGACAACCCATTAACTCTATTTTATATGTATGTAAAAAGTTCTTAAAGGAAACTCTTTATATTAGCTATCCAGCTTTGACTTGACTCTTACACTTAATTACAAATTTATCGAATCGGATTACTATTTTATATATCTCTTTCAAAGTTCTCTGTTTAAAGACCAAATACGATTGTGTGGCAAAGCTAAATAAATATTCGATAGCCCAGTTAAAGTTCTGGCTAAAACCAGATGCAAAAAAGTTGCACTTAATATTTCAAATGACGTGGGAATAAATCTTTGCGGGATTTTACAGAGCTTTCGAGTTATTTGTTTTGAAATTCCTGCTAGAGTATTTAAACTTCGTCACATTGAACATAAATCTTTTTAGCCATTTTTTTTGCAGCTTTTGCTGCACCTTGTTGCAGTTTAGCTGGCGCTTAATTTATGAGCTTCATTTGCGTAGCTGAGCCGGCGCTTAAATTCAACAATTATCGCAGAAAGATTCTGCAGCAACAAATTGGCGGCCATCATGAATATGCATATTCCCATAGAGGGGGGCGGCCTTAAAAATGGCCAAAGTCATGGCGGGCTAGCGATTTCAGTGGTTGGCGCTTTTGCCATTGTTATCGTGTGTTATAGTGTGTGTTTACCTGGCACAGGTGCGAAGCTGCTAATCCATAATACATCCAGTCTGCCACCGAAGCACTCTGCCCACCAATCATCAATATTGACCATTAGATTAGCTGCTAAGTTCCCAATGAGTAGCCCGATGAGTAGCCGATTGACTTATTCCACAATTATATTTACACTAGCCCGAAATGCTGTTAGCTGCTGCCGCCGTTAAGTGTGAAAAAATGCCAAGTGAAAGAAATGAAATGCAAAGAAATTGGGAAGAAGATGTTTAAGAAAATAAAATTTAAAAAAAACGAAATAAAAGATGCCCGGCTCAGTGCTGGCAATTAGCGCCGTCTCCGAAATCTAACACCTTGTCAAAGTGAAAGGGCCAACGCTGCTTGGCTCATTGTGGGTGGGGCAACATCTTAATGCTGCCAATTGCGCGTTTTATGCATCCACACTGCCGTCTCTAAGCAAATCCCCCCCAGCAACAAAAAACAATAACAACAACAAAAAAAAATGGGTGAGTGCGTAACTGAATAAACAGCTCTCTGAACTCTGCTATTTGTTATCGTTCTGGCTTATGGCTCATGAGTACACACACTTACGCAAACACACACACACACTCGCACACACTAGTATTTGTGTTTGCTAGGGGCGTCCCACAACTATTTAGCCCCATTACGCCAACCTGGCTAAAAGCTGCTTAACTTTAATCACACTAATTACACAGCTAAAAGGATAATCGTGTCGCTGACCGCAACAAGTTTCAGATTTGCTATTTGTTTCAGATTTCAGATTACTAATGCTCTGCAAACTATATATTTATTTATTTTATTGGGTTTTTTTTTGGCAAGAATGTTTGTGCAACGAGTTCAGAAAATTCCCTCCTCATTACAATTCTTATTTAACCGGCTTTTCACTTACTCAGTAAATGTAAACGCCACCAATTCAGTTCTATTTTAAGATTTCATTTGCATAATCGTCCATCACTCTTTCCGTATGAGCAGAGACCTGAAAACAATATATATTCGTTATAGCCTGGCTCAAAAGTGAACCGATTTTCACGTTTGATGGCATTTTTGTCATATTTTGCCATATAGATCAATTATACATTTAAAATACATATATGCATTTATCAAATTCAACATTTTTTAATCTTTTAATTTTCCAGTTTTGTTCTATCACCAGCTTTAAATTTTGCACTCATGAACAGGCAAAACCACAAGTTAAATCAACACACAAAGCCCAAATAATAGTTAAACTTGAAATGATTCCAGCTTTCCAACAAATTTATGTTTAATTGTCAGTCATTTAAAAATAAATAAATATACAAAGACCCGACCAAACATTGGGTTTGTTGAGCAATAAGAAAAACTTATGGCTTAAATAGTTTTTTGTTTGTGTTGTGTGGTATTATTTACTGCTACTTTAGTTGTGGTGGTGCACGTTGACGGGCTGTGGCAAGAGTATGTCGAGTAGATTGAGTTTCGTTCGGAAATCGTTTTCACTTTAGTTTATTAAATTCTATGCACAGATGCTATGGCGAAAATGTGGCTTAATCTAATGGCCGCTTAACTGGGCAGGCGATAAGTCAAGCTGAAGCCCGTCTCCTGGGCGGGATCGAGTGTCATCTCGTCGCTGGAGAAGTGCAGCATGTACGGAGGCGATGCTGAGTGGTTAAATGAGAAGCATAAAGAGCAGGTCAAGGATGGAAAAGCAGGCTGCACTTACCGTAGACGATGAAGTTGTTGTTGGTGCCGCAGTAGTAGGTGGGCTGATAGGCCGCATTCTTGGCCAGCAAGGACTGCGGTATCATCAGGTAATCCTCCTGTCTGCCCGCCGTATGCACCGTAGCATGGCACGCCTCATCGTAGCCCTCGCCCTCGCCCGTCTGCAGCGACATGACCACCTGGGTGAAGCTGTATCTGTGAACGAGCAAGAGGGAAAGTGTGATAAAGGAATGGTTTTAAGCTGAGCGCAAGGACTCACTCAATCATGCGGACATTCGGCGTCGACTTGATGCAAATGGTGTAGCTGGTGTCCGGCATATATGGGCTGCCCAGGTTCGGCTGGTAGTTAAAGCTGCGTATGGTCCCCGTCAGCTCCGTGTAATACTGCTGACAGCCGGCGGGCGCCAGCAGGTCGTAGTCGGCGTGGTGCGAGGCAAAGATGCTGCGCAGATCCTGCAGGCTGTTCGCATTGGCCCCGAAGCCGCCCAGCGTGGTCGACTTGCGTTTGCTGCTCGGCTGTGGCGCCTCCAGCTGGGTGACTATCAGCCGCCAGTTGGTCTGCGGCCAGCGCGTGGGCACCGCAAAGGTCAGCGTGATCTGATCGATGCCCGCGGCCACATTGAACGGAAGATACAAATGCTGGTCGGCGTTGAGGCCGCACAGCTTGAAGCTGCCCGCCTCAAAGTAGTCCTGGCACTCGAAGATGCGATCGTCGGTGGCACTGGCCGTTGGCTGCTGCAGCTCGAACTGCTCAAAGTCGATGCGCAGCTGTTGCACATTGGCGCTGTATGCCTCGATTGTGTACTGGCACAGGTTGCTGCTGGGAAACGAGGCCGGATTCCGGATGATGGTGCGCTTCAGACGCGTCGTGGTGCCACAGGCCATGTTAGCTATGGTAAAAGAAAAGACAATTTTACACATACACACGCTTCACCCAGTTCTCCTCACTTACTCTCACAGCAGACGCCGTAGGTGCCGCAATAGCCGTTGACTGTGCCACCCTGACGCATGCACTTGAAGCGCGTCAGGCAGGTGCCGGTGGCGCCACCGTTTGTTGTGCAGCTGTCCGCTAGCGTGTTGCGGCGTCGCGCCTGCCGCCACATGCCCGGCTCGGTGGGCTCCTCTGTCCGATTCAGTTGTGGCACGAACGTTGTTGTTGTGGCTGCCACCACAACATCATGTTGCGCCCAGGCGCAGGCGCACGCGCCCACCAAATAGAACCAGGTCAAAGCTTGCATAATCCTTGTGCAATAGTTGAGTTCGTGTCTCCTTCGGATTGTTGTTCTTGTAGCTACTATTGTTGATTGTTATTGCTGCTGACGCCTACACTTTCACATTTACTCTGAGCGTGCGTCTGCGCGCCGCAGCCGCTTTTATATGACGCCAGCGATGGCAGCGACGCCGGCGTCAACGTCGACGCCAGCGTCGGTTGCTGATGTGATTTTCGTGTTAGAAGCACATTGTGTCAATATTTGGTAAGCAAGAATCAAAGAGTGGCAAAAGCCCGGCGCATTGGTCACTGCTGCTACGGTCAACTAGCAGTCATTAAGAATATGAATATCCAAAAGTATCCAAATATGTTGGGGCCAGTCATTGAACCTCGATTCCCAGCCGTGTCGTGCTCCAACTAAATAAAAGCCCTCTAACTGGGTTATGTTTACACCGAGCACACAATCTCCCGGCGTGGAATTACTTGCGATGATGTCAAAAAGTGAAAAGTTGCTACACATTCCAATAATGTTACCGATAAATTGATGTGTGAATATGACAGAAGAAATTATCAATCAATCACAATTGCTTATCAGCCAATAAAATTGCACAATCCTCAATTAATGTCGCCGATAAATGCAACAAGATAAAAACGATACAGAAAATGCATGGGAAATAAAAAAACAAAATCAAATCTAAAATATTTTCAATAGTAATAGTAAATAATGTTCGTATTGTCAACTGTTAACTTGAAATTTGATTAAATTTAAATATTTTTTGTACACTTTATTTTTTTCTTTGTTTATTCAATTGTTTGTTTTCGTATTCGCATTCCTAAAATATGCCTAATTTCCCATTTTAGCAGACAATAATTAAAGAAAGTTGTCTGGCTTTTAGCCGATAGCTTTAAATAGCTCTTTGGCAACGGTATTCCGTGGACAATTTATCAACACTAACATTGTTATAGTATAATATTCTTATATTACCATTGCGCCACCTGCACACATTTGTCATTTGGCATTAACGTGAATTCTAATTGGAAATGTTTGCCAAATTGCAACGATGCGAATTCCCATACAGACCCCCCCGCGTGTGTGATAACACTTATCGATTTCTTATCGAGGCGCCGCGACAATGCTAATTAACCCCACTGAAGAAGCAGCAATCGCAGCCATAAAAGCCCCACGTTCGACGCCAGAGACTCCAAATTGAAAAATGAACGGCTACATTGCGGTTCTCTTGTTCGGAACGCTGCTCGGCGTGGGCGTGCAGGCGGCATCTGTCGCCACGCCCACCTGCGGCGGAAGCACCTCCTCGAAGGACATCAAGCTGGTGAAGCCGACGAATCCACCACGCGAGTGCGAGTACAAAATCAATGCGTACAGCAAATACGTTTGCCAGCTGCGCATCGACTTCGCCATGACGCTCGCCCAGCCGACGCTAGAGGAGCAGGGCCAGACGGGCCTGAGGACGGCCGAGTGCAACGTGGACTTCTTCGAGGTGAACGGTCTGCGCCTGTGCGGCGTGGAGACCTGGCAGCACATCTATGTGCCTTTTAATGCCACCGCCGGCGTGTCGCGCGTCGATCTGCTCATCTCGCTGGCGAATCGCGCCGGAGGCGCCAATCTGCCCACGCCCGAGTGGGATATGGTGGTCACGCAGCTGGAGTGTCCAGCTGGCGGATCCGTTCGCGAGTTGTCGGAGCCGCAGGCGCGCAGCACTTCGTTCACGGATGGGTTCCTGATCGCACCACCCGGCTGCCTGCAGTACTTCCCGCAGGCCAAGGGCGTGGTGAAGTCCTTCAACTACAACGACGGCAATGGCATTTATCCCTCGCACCTGAACTACGCCATCTGCTTCAGACGCACAGAAACAACATCTGCACTCACGTGAGTTCGGGAACGGTAGTTCGAGGATTGATTGGATTTCCATTCAAGGGCTTCCATCTTTACAGCATTCGTTCGTATTTCTTCCATGTGGGCGCCGAAGCCTCGGCGAGCACCTTGCTGACAGACAGCTCCTGTTATCGCAGCGGCAGCTCCAGTGTTGACAACGCCGATTTTCTGATGGTGCCACAGGCCAAGCTCGTGGAGAGCAACGAACGCGCCACCTACTTCTGTGGCGCCACGCAACGCGATGTGGTCATCAGCAGTAAGTTTTTCCAGCCGAAAGCTCTCAGAGAAGCTTGTACCCCAATACACACAAACGCTTTCTCTTTATGGCAGGCAACAACCCGGGTCCTTTGCTGGTGCTCTTCAACAGCGATGAAATCTACGAGTCCAACGAGGCGGGCTTCGCCTTTACCTACACTGTGGAGTGAAAAAGCTCTGTGAATGATTCTAGAATACGCTTAAAGTGTTGTACCAATAAATTGAAAGCCTTGGCAACTGAATTTGTTATAGCAGAAGTTTTGATAATTTAATGCAGCCACCTGGACGCTATCTTGTCCTATCAATTATAGATACCCACATATATTCGCGCAGATATCAAGCCTTATCGCTGATAATTACGACAGATAAACTATGTACACAATCTCAAGCGGCGTTACAATTTGTGTGTCAACTTGTCTAGAAACAAGAAAACCACTTGATAAAATAAAGAAACGAAAACACATCAAGAGCTCATTTCAGTTTACAGCTCCACAAAATAAATAAAGTACGGCAGCAGTTTAATAATAGAAAATTGATAATGTTTTTAATTTATGACGCTCGTTCACATTTGAATTAGACTACAATTAGAAATCGTAGATTGTGTTTAAAGTATTGTCTGTGATTTACGTACTGCGAGAGGCTAAAAATAAAATTAAAAAAATAATTAGAACTTATACAAACAATACGCATAGTGAGGCCTTATCAGCAATCAGTACAAAATAATTAAATGGTACAGCTACAGATCTTAGCAGAATCCATAAAGTCATTAATAAAATCACATATATCGAAAAAAAATTGGCTAAGTTAGTTTTTATTTATCTCGCTTAGCTTTTTCGTTCACGCAACTGTTAAAATCAAAGCGCGCGCCAACGAAACTGTTAAGCTTAAAGTGAGCATGTTAAGCCCAAGTGGTGCTGTTACAGAAACACACGCCACCCAATGGGAAATTGGGTGCGCACAGCTCGAACAGCCGGCCGGCGCAATTGTTGCGTGGCCTTTGCATGCTTCTGTGGCATCTGCGGATTTCAGTTGCCGTTCAACAGCCGCGAATTCCGAACGTTCCACGCGGACGTGCTGCACAACCGAACCGTTCGCCTTGATGTGGCGCGCAACTTTGAATAGCGCGACAAGTTCAAGTGCTTAATTAAACTGACAATTTGATCAAATGCGAATTTACACAAATCAAGATAATATCCAATGTTCAAGTACATAAAAGATATTCTTGTGAAATACAAAAACAAGTACGGTTAAAAATGAACAAAGGCCATTAAAAAAAAAAGAAAAAAGAAAAAAGAAAAAAACGGACCGATTTGTTATCGCCCGGTGTAGTGCGTGCCGCTTAAAAGCCAATTTAAGTGGCAGGCATTTAATCAAGTCACAACTCGAGTTGAGACTGCGGCGCAGCATTGTCGCAGCAGAAGCGACGCAGCGACGTCCTTGGCATGCCACTGTGTATGGCGTTGCCACCACCCCCTCCTCGCGGGGCAACAACTCCCAGCTCTTGGATCCAGTGTTGAGGAGCAGTTGCCGTTTGCCGTTGGCATCGAGCTCCATTCTGAGCCCCGCCCGCCGGCGCGCACATTCACAAAATTCCCAGTGAAAACATTGCCATAAATTAACAACTAATTCAATTAACTGCTGACAGCGTCGACTGCAGTCAGGACACAGCGACTTTCTCTCTCCTCCTCCGCCTCCGCCTCCTCCAGCAGACTGCAATTCCATCCAGCATTCCATTTCGGTAAGTTGTTCAACAATGAAGCCTACACACATGGGCGGCAAACTGAGTGTGGGCGTGTGTGCAATTTTGAAGCAAGTAAAAAAAAATTATAGAAAAAAAAAATGCGACACCTCTTTTTTGCCCTTTTCAAATTGTATGCAAATTTTCGGCTGAGCGACCTTTACTTTTTTTGTGTGGCACACAGAACTGGGCTGCATAAATCAAAGCCAAGTTTTGAACTGTTTAACTTTTGACCATTTGACACGCCCACCTCTTGAGAGTTGCACGTTGCCAGGCCATAAATCTTTGCCACAATCGAACACGCACACGTCGCTTTTTAATTGTTCAAAATTTAAAGCAATCGACGGAAAATTGGCGTACTAAGAATTCATCGAGAAACCGAGGAGCGATGATTTCACGCCGCGCCACCATATTTATCATTTATCATTGTGGCACGATCATGATGTATCTGCAACCATTTGTCACCGCGCGCCGAAACAAGTTGAGCCTAACGAGCGTAAACGTAGCCGAAAGTAAATACAATTTGCTGGCCAACATGCCGTTTATTGTCTATTTGACATTAGGCGCTTACCTGGCGCTGCCAGAGCCCCCTCCGCACCCCAAAACCCCTGCGTAACCATGCAGTTCTACACGCGGAGAAAACAGCGAAATTCTAATGAAGTTTTGGTTCTGGAAATGTTTAAAATCAAAAAAAAAATAATTAAAACCTTTTTACTTCGCATACTTGAATTAAGTGTTCTCTGTTAAATTAAGTGCAATGTTCTTGTTTGTGTCTCTCAGTGTATTCCTCTTTATGTACTTTGTTGCAGGCAAGCTATCAGTTGCCTTTTTACTTACTATTTATCAGTTTAGTTTAAACAATAAAACTTGGCAGCAGGAAAAATCCACACGAGTCTTGGCCAAAATGCGACGTGTTGTTGACTGCATTTTCTGGCTCTGTGTGTGGGTTGGTCGCCTTATGTTGTTGTTGCTGTTGTTGTTGTTATTGCTGTGTACGTGGTCGCTAATGCAACCGCAATAAGTAAATAATAGCAGACCCTAGATTTATTTATCATATAATAGATAAACAGGCCAGAATTCGCATCGCTTTAGGTATAAAAGTAGGCAAATAATTTAATTATATGCACATGGATTTATAGTACCAGGAAATGAGCTTTTCTTTTACCAAAAACAGCAAACAAACTGAGTCAGCTGACTTAAATTGCAGTTGTGCTAGTTGGTGAACAAAAATTATTTCAACTGAATTACATTTAGTTGTCTTGAGAGCATTCATAGATAAGAATTTGTTATACTTATTTATATATAAGATTAATCAAAGTGTTGCGACGTTATCGGATTTTCCTTGACTTGGCATTAACTGAGGGCAGCCTCAGCGTCTGAGCTTTGATTATTTGTAATTAAAAGTAATTAGAGCTGTGATTGCCAATTTGACATAAAAAAAAACATAAGTTTGTTTAAAATAAATATCTATATATATATACTAATTGCTGCATCAATTGAATCTGCGCCAGGGATTAAATATTTGTATAAGTAAATCAGCTAATAATACTATTTATATTGACAATGGTAATTTAAAGCAGAACAAATGTCTAAATAAATATTTATTGGTTTGTATTTCGGTTGAAAATCAAATAACAAGCCACAATGTATTGTATTCTTCCTGTTTGGAATAGTACTATTGCGGCCTTATCCATTGCACGTTGAACTTCATTGATGGGCATCTAAATCTTGATTATCTTTTTGGCTCGAAGCCAAAGCAGATTTTTGGCAATAATTTTTCTCACTGGGCGTTTTAATCATTACAGGTTTCTCATCGCGGATAAACAATGTTTATTGCCTGAAGCATTTTCAATTAATTGCAATAGCTCGCATCTATTTTCGGCTGTAAACATCAAAACCGCATTTTCCGTCAAATTGTTGAAACTGAAATTTTCACTCGCCAACAAAAAAATCCCAAAAAAAAAGAGATCTAAACAAATAAAAAGTTTGGCGCGCAAAAATTCGTCTATTGATTGAAATTGAATTGTGCGCCGAGCGATGCCAGAATTCATTCAATGTTGATTAGGATTGAGGAGAGCGATCATCTGGGCGGGGGGCAACCACTCGTAATCGTCTTCGTCAATCAGAAATGAGCGTTGACGGCGCAGCTGGTCAGTTGCTGCTTTTGGCCAGAAGCTAGCAAAAAGGCGCAAATTATAGTTAAAATTAAAATGAATTGTTATTAGTGACCATAAAGAATTACAATGCAAAAAGGCAAAAGGTAGGCGGGAAAAAACGCGCGCGAAACGCAAGCGAAACGCGCGTGCGCCGCACTGACTCACCCAACGGTGGGGCAGGTTTTTAAATGGACAACGTGCTACGTGCAACAGTTGCGTGACAAACAGACAGATAGACAGACAAACAGAAAGACAGACAAACAAACAGGTAGACTAACTGACAGACAGGTAAACAAACTACACAACTAATGTGACTCTTACATGGCCAACTGTGTGCGGGTTCAATTAACGCTGAGACAAGATGCAGCTCTGACAGGCCAACAAGAAAGAGTGAGAAAGGTAGACAGAGAGAGAGAGGGCTTAATAGAGGGAAGTGGAACCCGCCACGCCTTTATAAGGCAACACAGCAAATCGCCAATCAGCCGAACTGGCAGAAAAAGTTGTTAATTGGAATTTAACAAGCACTAAAAGCGTCTAATGGAATAAATGCCCAGGAATAGGCCTAAGACCCGTGCTCTCTCCCCTGAAGATGAGTTGTATTCCCAGTGGTCGTTCCCGGCTACCGTTACCAGTTTGCCCACTCAATCGCCGCCGTAAATTTACTCTGACAGCCGCCTCTTTTTGTTGTTGCTGTAGTTGTTGTTGTTATTATCGTGTCAGCAAATGTAGAAATTAAGTTTTGTCTCAACCGATGCTGCAACTGAAGCTGCTGGCTGCTGGCAGCTGGACAGGCATCACCATCAGCAGTCGCAACAGTCGCCATGTGCCTGTCCCTGTTTCTGTCAGCATCATTTACGTGCCGCCAACAGCACAAAACAATCAACTTATTTGTCCGCACCGCTAAGCATTTCAAAGCCAAGCAGCTGCGTTGCTTGCCTTGCCGCAAACTCAACGCTGATAGCAAAGCCCGTCCCGATTCAGATTCCGATTCCGATTGCGATCCCGGTCTCAGCGGACGACTTGGAACAGAACTGGCCAAGCAATGACCATTTCCAGCCGTCGCAATTCTATGCAGCGCATTCCGCTGTCCGAAGCAGAAGCATTCAATCGTCGGGCTGCTCAAATAAGCAGCTAATAGATTAGCTCAACTCTCAAATAGTAATTGTGGCACAATCTGAAAGTAATTGTTTCCATTTGCCCGAAAATGCAAATAACAAAATAATTCCACTTTCAAGTCACGTCGCAAAAACAAACCTGAAAGTTCACTCCGAAATATGAAAAATAATTGTTAATGTTTAAATGTCCGAAGTAATTAAGTTAACTCTAAAAAAAACACAATTTTAATTAATTAACCTAGCAGTGTTATATGGTACTTGAGTAATTAGACTAGATACTGCAAGTAATTTAATTACTTTGATTACATTTAAAGGTTAACTGATACAACAAATGTTTATTCTTACCCTGAATAACTTATTCAAACCTCATAAAAAAAGGAATAGAGTATTTAGTCATATATGTGGATAGTTTCTTAATTTGTACATTTAATTACTGTTTCCGCGCTGTGTCCCAAAAATAAAAGCACTTACGAAATGAAAGCGTTTTCTTCTAATCAGAAAGTAAGGCAAGAATTCATCATAGAAACGGGCAAGTTTTTCTTCTAGAATTTTATGTGGCATGAACTTTTGCTGATTTGTTTATGCTGTTGTTGTTGCTGTTGTTGCTGTTGTTGCCACTGCCTTTGACAGGCCACTGAAGGCAACGTGAGCTCTGCTTTGTGGGCAAGCAGAATTCTGATGTGGCACATGAAGGTGACAGCTCATGCCACAGGCATAGTGCACGTTTTTGGCTGCTGTCAGCGCTAATGAAGCAGCAACAAGAAACAAACAACACAACACAACAAAGTACAACAACAACAGCTGCAAAAGGTGCAACATCAAAAACTGCACATGTCACACGTGCCGCATCTTTTGATAAGCCCAAAGGCAGTCAACTGGTTTTAGCATCAAAGCCAAAGTCAAAGCCACGCCAGCAGCTGTGCTCATCTCTGCCTGCTTCCCCTCAGCCCCCGCCAACTGCCGCGTTCAATTTGGGGCCGCGCGAGCAACATTAATCAATTGCGCGCTCAGCAGGACCCGCACGAAGTTGCACTGCCCGTCACAGGCCGTAGTCATGGCCTGGCCTAGACCAGTGCTGGCCATAAATAACTGGCCTGGCTAGCTGCTTGGCTGCCTGCCTGCCTGCTCAGCCAACACCTGTTGCCACGTTGTACGCACTTTGTCGCCCTGGTGGCCACTTCCGTTTGCCGTTGCGCCTTCTGCTCGCTATCCGATGCGAAAAGATGATTTGCAGCGTCTTTTAACAACGAACACTGATATGCTTTTTAGATAATGCCACAGCAGCTAGGGCCAAGCAGCAAAATGAGGGGAATGAGGGAACTTTCGCGCGCCACAATGTTTTACATGTCACGCTACCAAGCCCATAAATCACGTGCGAATTTCACAGCACCTCCCCAGCCCTCCCCCGCTCACTCTTGTTAGACACTTGTTGCCGCTTGGCACCACTGAAGAAGAAGCCGCCGCTAATGCTTTGAGCTCTGGCAAGACAATTGCTCAAGCTGTTGATTGACACATCAGAGTGTGACACACTCCCACACACACACACGTACACACACACACTCATTCACTGTTGGCCTTATCAAGTCTCTAAACGCAAACCGGAAGTGGCACGTCAAACATCATTCGGCATTTTGGCCGACGCGTTGACAGCTGCTAATCAAAATAGCGGCAAAAGTAGAAGCGAAATGACTTTTTAAATTTCAGTGTAATCCCCACACGAATGTTCTTTTAGGCACGGCTCCAGAAATTGCAACAACAACAACAGCAACAACAACAGCTGCAGCATTTGGCGTGCGAAATTGAAATTAAATGATGCATATGTGGTGTGTGGGGTGTGTGTGTGTCTGTGTGTGAATAGAGGGGGCGTCTTCAGACATTGACAAACTATGCCAAATGTGTCAATATAGAAAATTGCAATAAACCAATGGAAATAAATTGCATTTTCCACAAATTGCAGCAAAGCTTTTTGTTCTCTATTATTTAAAGTTTCGTTTTTAGATAAGTTTTTACTAAAAATTTGTTATAAAATTAACTGAATTGCTTTAATTGTATTTACTGGAAATGAAAATTTAATGAATTTGTTGTCTGCATATTAAAATTGATATTTGTTTGGAAATTAAAAATAGTAATATATGCAAATATTTATTTGATAATTTTAATGTGAAATTGTTTTGTGATTAAAAAAAGGTGAATAAATATCTAATTATTTTCCGCCCAATGGCAAACAAATAAAATAAATGTGAAACAGTATTTTTTCCCCCATTTTGAAATACAATTTAAAGTAGACAATTCGAGAGTAAATCGTTCACAAATTCTGACAAAGTCTGACTTAAGAGCTTATTCTAAACGGAACTGGCTTAGAATCGTGCTATTTCCTGATTTGCATGCAACGCGTTGCCTGACTTTTTGTCTTGAATGTGGCAAAGCCATTTGACCCAGTCCCGGTCCTAGTCACACTCCCACACCCACACCCACAACCACACACACACACCCAAAGCTAAAGCCAATTGCAAACTGAATGCAAATGAAGACATTTACTCATGGGTCTCTCAGGTTTGTTTGGGTCTTTTGCATTTGAATGCGTAAATCAGGTTAGTGTTTTGGCAAACCTGGCGACAATATGCGGCGTATGCGCAATATTTATGTGATGTTGCACGCTGCTTCACTGCGTGGCTGGCTGACTGCCTGACAGAGCACATGTGGCAGTGTTCCAAGTGAGCCGCCGGCGCGTGGCATAAATAAACGCATTTGCAGCAGCAGCAGCAGCTTCTTGTGCACGCTGAGTGCAACTCAAAGGCAGACAACATGAAAATTGCATTAGACCAGGGCAGGCACCCACACACACACACACACACACACCCCACCAACCCCTTTTTGAAAACGTGCAATTAAAAAACTGTACACAACATAATTAAAAAACTGACAACGGCAGCGAGTGAAATGCCACTCGGTAGAAATTGTAATTTTGTATCTGAACGAATGACCAACATTCGAAAACGCAAACAATGAGCATGTTGCCGCTTTTAGCCAAATCTTTGGCACTGCCGTAGCTTGTTTTTTAGCATAATGACTAATCTGCATGTTAACTGCTAACTGTGTTTCAGCTATTTAGTTGCTAATTAGTTGCCGGCGAAACACTCCGCAAAAAACAGACGGCTGTTAGCAAATGTGCAGCAACATTAATTAAAACCACAAAAACCATTGGCAAAAGATTTGCTTTCAATTAGAGAAACCCAAAAGTTTTGGCTTGCGGCTGGCAGACGCCACAACTTGCCTTCAACTTGCAACATTTGGCAGTGGAGTGATTGACAGGCGGCGAAACTTCCGTTAGAACTGCGACCTAGGCACACCTATATTACTGTTACACTCCGAGTTCCAGAGAACCAAAAACCAGAATGTGTGAAACGAAAATGGAGCAGTCAAAATTAAAGCCACAACGACAGCTGCTATTAATGTGCTGCAAGCTTTAATACCCTGTAAATAGATATAACATGTAACTAAAGTGGCTTGATGATGTCATATGCCTGCCATGCTTGGTCGATTGAATTTCCATATTTGTTAACAACTATAAAAACTAAAGATTCTCGTTAAACTAACCATTAAACAGACTTTTATATGGGCCTAAATACTAAAATACTTATTGGTAGCTGAATATTCCGAATTAGGGCTAACTAATAACTCGTTATATGGAAATGCATCTTAATTTCTAATGATTATGAATTATGATGAAAATCGTGACAAAGAAGAGAAGAATACAAAATATATTCTAGTTTATTTTACAACAATTGCCAGGATACCTCTTAGTCAATCAGTATGCGTAACAATGGTTCTACCAGGATTTCTGCGGACATACGAAATGTGAGCTAATGAGTTTGGGCCGACATATTGGGGTCTAGATGCATAAATAATGCAAAGTGTTTCACAACAGCACTTAAAGGGCAACGCGCGGACTGTTGGACAGACGGTCGGACCAGAAACGGACAGCAAATTGAGCAACTCATACGCCATGCTGTACGGGCCATGTCGAATGTCGAATGTGCCATTTGTAAATGCCTTAACAAATGTGCAACCACACACATGCTTGTGCCTGTCCCACAGACACATTTGATGGGTAGCAAGTGCTCCTGGTTGGTGGTTGGTGGTTGGGCGATTGTCTGTGGTTGTTTCTGTATATATACAAATATATATATTACATGTATTGAGTTGATATCCTTTTGGACTTACTCTGCACGCGATAGCAATCAAATCAGAGCACTGTTTACTTGTGCTATATATATATATATATTATATAGTAGCCATCAACTTTGAGAGGCTTTGTCTTGAGTAGGGGGTGCCGGAGGAGGTGGCTCGATAATTGGCTTTTTGTTTTTGTGCGAGTCCTTTAAGTTTTCGATTTGAAATTCGAAATTCGTGCCTGCGCATTACATTTTGCAGTTTGCCTTAGGCAAAGATTTGCCTTCGGACACATTTTTAATTAAATTCCACCACTGGCATTTTGGCTTTTGATTAAATATGCATAAACAGCAATTACTTGAAGTGTGCGCTACATAGAATATCCTTGCTGTTCTCGAGTGGCTCGATGTTGCCCACGTAATTTATGCTAAATTATTGCATATTATATCTATGAGCATTGCGGCCAGCCAGTTAACCAACTCTTAGAGTCCAGCTAGCTAGCTAGCTGAGCAGTCTCCGCAAAAAAGCCAAGAAACAACAAAATGCTAGATCCTTTTACCAGCGGTAACGGTTGCCAGCCACTGCAAATTAAAACGCTTAATTGAAGTTGTTGGTGCTGCCTTTTGTGAGCCTTTTCATGTCCCTTTTTTTCTAGCCGCCCATTTGGCTGGGCGCCCTTTGTGGCTGCAATATTGCAGGTAATTAAGGTGCCCCATCCCCCTGAATAAAAATAATCAGAAAACCCAACACCAACGTAATTTACTGTCTGAATTTCATTGTGGCGCGCTTCCTTTTCACGCTTTCACCCGCATCAAGTGGGCACTAGGACCCCGCCCACTAACAACTGGGTCGCCCATTGTGCTCCAAGGATTACATTTTTTGTTAATTTTATATGGACCCTTAGCCGCATCCAAGGCGGTTTCAGTGTGAAATGCTCAAGCAGCAAATCTTCAGCTCGAGAGCATTTCTTCAATTTGCTAATGGCAGCAGAAAGGACGCTCGTGAGACACCCTTTTGGATTATGAATTTTCGTTTTTTTTCGTTATTGATTTTCCAATGAATATTTATGACTCAAAGATAGCACATAAATAAAAATTGCTGGTGGCAACTGCTTGAAAAAATCTACAGCTATTATCGTGTTATTATCGAATGCGATAATATTTTATTGCTACTTTTATTCAAACATCAATTCATTAATAAAACAAAAAATATATGTATATAAAAACGTTGTAATTGGACGAATAATTGCATGAAGAGGGTATTTCTTAGTCTAACAACCTACACAACTGCACTTTAAATATTTTGAGAACTGCAACAAACTATGAATATTATTATAATAATCACAAAGTCAAGCTTAGACAATAGATGGACTGATTATTCAGTCAGGAGCTGCCTTTGCTACCTGGAATAGCCAATCAAAAATGGTTATGCATTCAAATGTTGCATTTAGTTAACCCACTTCGGAATGCATGCATGCGACATGTGTTGCATGCAACGTTGAAATATGCTAACAAAGAAACAAACATTCTACAGCTGCAGCAGCAACCAGAACTGATTCCGCTTATCTGCAAGGAGCGGCACGAGCTCCATTTTGTGGTCGAATCCGAGAGCAGCACAGTTCGCAATTCGTTGCTGGCGTTGCCAACGAGGGATTTGCCGTTTAATGGCCATAATTTGCTAGACACTGCACAGCACTGGCTCAATTATACGAGACTCTGTGTGTGGCAGCTTAGATTTGTACACCCTGTCAACATAATATAACTGGAGTGGGTATATTATAGTTGGGCAAATGGGGTGAAACAGTAAACAGAAAATGTTGAAATAAAGTTTATAAAGAATGGGTATCTACCAGTGCAGCAATCTCTTACATAATATTGTAGAGCTCCAGTTACAGGGTATCTATGATGACAAACAACCACCAAAGTGCTGCTATGGCTCTTCTACACAGTTGGCACTCCGCCTAATGGCACATAAGTTTCGCAAGCTTATTGAATTAGTCGGAACAACAGCAGCAGCAGCAGCAGCAGCAACGGGGGCAACAGCGGGCAATCTTGCAACCAAATCGCGAACGTCATTTTAATTGGCAGCCAGGCGAGCAAACGGAATTATCAGAATGTATCTCACAGATAGCAGGGAGCACCGGCAGCAAGGTTCAAAGCACAAAAGAGACTGAAATTCAATTGGCCAGCGGCCAAAAGGCAAAAGGCAAAAGGCAAATCAGATAAACCAAAATGCCAGGCACAACATAATGCGTTCCACTCGCTGGACAAGCGAGCGAACATTCAGAGCAACTGGTTTAGGGCACAACACACACACACACACACACATGCACAACATAACACACACAGCACTGAGAACACAACAAACGAATAACGAATATACACGGCTTGTAATGAGCTTGTGATTGTATCCGACAGATACATTTGTGTTACACACACACACAGACACAGATACACACGTGCCAGAAATATTTGTTTGTTGTTGCGCTCAGATTTATGCTCATGTTATTGTTGTTGCTATTGTCAAGCGCAGTTACTAATTAAATGTCCACACTGAGTACCAAGCACAAAAAGTGCCTAAATAAACATATATCGACTGGCAAATGCCCTGCAGCCTGTTTCGAGGCAAAGTATAATATACAAAATTGATTGAACTGTAAACATAAATATAATAATACAATAATTCCAACATAACATAAAATTCAAAGTATTTTTGAATAGTTTTTGAGTGATTAAAAAACTAGAATATATAAAAATATGCCTTATTCATATTTCCAGGGTATTGGTACACAAAAATTACACTTCACACAACTGGATTAATTATACCAATAAGCGCAATTTGATTAACTTCTGGTTGCAGTCTGTCGCCGGCAGCCGTAACTTTTGTTGCTCCTTGTTAATACAGTTAACAAAGTTCTGAGGACTTCTTTGGCAAACGAAGTGAAACTTTTGCGCAGCAAAGAAAGCACAGCGCATTCAATTGTCAGCGTGCTAAAGTATGCGTATCTGTATCTGCTGCGCCTGAAGAGATACTTATGTATCTGCAATCGCCAGCTTAAAGGACTTAATTAATTTTTAAGCCAAGTTCGTTCGCTGCACCTGACCATTTGTTGTTGTTGTTTTTATCGATTCTGATTAGATTCGAGCGGCATCTTTTGTAATTGCAGTTTTTGCTCGACCTACATTTAAGGTCAACTTTTCTGCAATGCGAACTTTTGGTTTTTCATTAAAAGTTTTCCTGCTTAAAACAATTACACGAGAACTTTATGTCAAGCAAAAGTTCAAGTTTAAACGGTACTTTCACTGGTTAATTGCTTAATTTACAGGAAAAAAATTAGGTATAAAAATAGAATTCAAATTTAATTTAATGTCCGTATAACAAGTTCCTTTAACAAGTAAGATTAAAATTATTTTTTTAGGTCTTTCCAATGAATAGAAGCTGAGATTTAGCATAGCTGATGAAGTCATTCCATGCAGCAATCGACTATTTCTATAATAAATATACAGCTTAATTGCCTGGAAAGGCACAATTTGATTGCCTTGTGAGACGACGGCAATTTAAAGTAAATCAAATCGCCATAAATCACAAACAAATTGAAATTTCACAAAAGCCAATAAAAAAAGTTTAAGCAGCAACAAGTCAACAAAACACTGCACAAACTTTTGTGCGCTTTGCTTAAGCTTATTGCAAGTAAAAGTCATGAAAAATTAGGCTGAAAAGGTCGCAGAACTCAAGGGAAGAAGAATTATGTAAAACGGACAGCTGCCAGCGAACGACTATTGTACGGCTATTGAGGCCATAACACTTCATTATGCAGATACACAAATAGAGTAAACCGCACATCGGCCCCTCTTCAACCCCCTTCCCCAGCAGCTTTCGGCGAGACAATAAACAGCAAAGTAGATTTCCATATGAATTGAGCAGCAATTGTCTAAAAAGGCCAAAGAAAATTGCGCACAAACGGGCGAAATGAATTGAGATGAGAGAGAAATACTTATGAAAATCAAACTGACTTTTATTGACATTAAACGGGTTGGCTGGCAAGGGTCAGGGTCAGGGTCGGGCCTGGTATTGGGATCGGGATTGGGCGCGAACAGAAGCTCGGCGAAAAGCAATTTAAGCCAACACTTTCAATAGTGGCAACTGGTTTTTGTGCGGCTGAGTGCAGCTGTCAATATGGGTGAAACCTCAAAATGCCACCCACACAACGTCCCCCTGCAGCCCCTGAAGCGCCACCTAAAAAGGGGTGGCAAGTCAATTGTAAAAGCATTTTAAACAAAACTCAACGAAACGTGCCAAAAATTGCTGATGGAAGGAAGAGTGCGTGTGCTGTTTGGACCCGGCTTGAAGTGTGTGTGTGTGTGTGTGTGTGTGTGTGTGTGTGTGTGTGTGTGTGTGTGTGTATAGTAAGAGGTGTAAGTGTGTGTGTGTGGCTTTTATGTGCCGTGTACAAGCAGCAGATAAATAATGTTATTATAGAGTACATTATTTGGACAAAGATCGGTGGCGTCGGCGCGTGAGCTGCCCTGAATAAAAGTAACGCCTGAAACAAATTATTTTCGCCTTGAACGGCATTAAATTATGTGGACTTTAATTGGATGAATTCTTCTTATATTATAAATAAGCTTCCATTGAAATAGCAAGGCAAATGAATATCCGTAAATTAGCTGGAAAGAAATTCAAATACCGAGGGTTGTATCAAACGTAACTGTTGTATATAAAACGTTATTAATTTGTTGACATAAAGTTCAACATCGATTTTCTTTGCTCGGCGCAACTTTAAAAGTACAAAAAACTGGAAAACTTTTAAGCGTGAAAGATGTTTTTTTTTCACATTTTGTTTTCTTTGTTCCTTTTTATTTAATTTACTGTTAAAGGCACCCTCGTAAAAACAACAATCAAAATCAAGCGCGAATTGTTTGCGTCTTGTCTTTCACACTAAGAGGCCTGTTGTCAAGTTGTCCGTACTTAAGCTAAGCTGCTGCGGCTTTGACAAGCCCCAACATTATCTATGCTGTAAAAACAAACCATTCGCAACCCTCACCTCCGCCCCCTCTGTAGAGCAAAAATGTGAAAAATCAAATACATAATATAAAAAAAAAATAAAAACGAAAGCGTGAAATGTTTTCTGTCAGCCAGAAATGAACTGCTTTGTAAAGGATATGCTTGCCAGGACAAATGTGTAGGTCTGACAGCTGTTTAGGCCCAACCACAGGCGTAACCATATCTGTATCTTTATGCGCACCTGTAACTGTATCTGTATCTGCAGCTGTATCTGTATCTGTAAGACGGTCGACTTTACAGACGCGTGTGCAATTAAAAAGAACAAACAACTTAGGCACAAGCAAAACATAAGCGAGCTCATTTTACAAACACATGCCACAACTTGTGGCAGCAAACATATGCAAATTTTTCCCACTCTGTCTCTCTCTCTCTCTCACTCGCTCCCTCCCTCTCTGTTTAGTCAAATTGTGCAATTGTTGGCTGGGATAACAAACTGAATGTGAAAGCGGCATTTAACACGTGTGGCACGTATTTCATTTTGAAAAGCCAGCCCAAACCCCCAAACTGGTCGGTTAGTTAAGCGAGAAGCAATGAACCTTGAGCGCATCGCCACACACACGGCGTATACGTAACAATGCCCAGCGACGAGTTGACAGGCGGGCGCATAAAAAACTAAAGGGAAAAATAACGCAGAATCTGTGGCACGTAGTACATAAGCATTTTCCTTTGCGAGCACAACAACAACAACAAAAAATATACGAGTAGGCGGTGCAGTAAATTGAGACAGAAAGCGTGGAACAAAGCCTGAATGTGGCACAAAGCAAGCTTGCAACTGGCTGCTGCAACTGGCTGCCTTTGAGCGTTCCACAGACATTGCAATGCAGCTTTAAGGCAACCGCTTTGACCTTTAACCCCGGATAACTTCTGCTCGAGTTGCGTAAGCGGCGCTTAAGCACCCTGTCTGTGGCTTATAAATTATTCCATTTCAGTTTTTAGCTCGTCAAACCACGCGAAAGGATGCCCCCGGGGAAACAGAGCAACAAACGAAACATAAAAGAACATGTGCTAAATAAATAAATTGCCTCTGCGAGTAATCTGCAGCAACAGTAATGGTAACAACAACGAAAACCATTTCTATCAATTTTTTATGGTCTTTACGAAGGGAGTCGGACGACTCTACTGATGCTGTCCCCTCAGACCTAATCCTCCCAGCGCACTCCACACACTCCGCATAAGGACAACTCTTTTTGTAGTTGTTGTGCTTGTTGTTATTGTTGTTGCCGCTGTGACATTGAACTGGGGATCCCAGCGAGTGTTTCAGGCATAGACACACATATTAATATATATGCATGTCCTGTGGCACATTTCCGGCGACTGGCTACCATTAAAGCGACGAGAGCTTCACATTCACTGCTCGCATTTTATGTGATATATTAGCTTCTTTGTGTGCACTTCTTTAAAAACGCGCAGACCATTTATAAATCAGCGGCACGCTTTCAAATTTCATATATGTTGCCATGACAGCTGCCAGTTGGGATTCTCGGTATTCACGCTTTAAAGAGCTCCCACATTGCGCGGACTTAAGTGTGCGCAGAAATACGTATATTTTATGATATGCGATTTGTCAGATATTAGGCTGTCCGCTGCCTGATAAGCGTCACTTTAAAAAAGGTTTTTCTTTATTTTTGTGCATGTTCAATGCGGCGTATGCGTAATATATTTTTAGCTTTTTGCCCACAACTTTGCGATGATTTATGCGTATTCAAATTGTCTTTAAATCTTAAAGTTCTGAATGAAGCTACGCAAGAACACAATAGAATCTCTTTTAATGTTGTTTTTTATGCTAATTATAACAAATACCATTATTTAAATTCGAAATTCTAAATTTTGAAAAAAATGTTTACGAAAATTAGTACAAAAATGCATGTTTGATATTGAATATATTTTAAATTGAAATAAAAATCCTAACATTGAATCTGACGTTATTTGGGTATATATTTCAAGTTAGTCAAGCAATTGCGTTGGTAGACAGACGAATAGCAAGACGGAAATTACAGAAACTCAATATACTCGTTTTCCTTCCTGAACGTGTGTAGAAAATTCTTTTTTATTTATTGGCAATACCCAAACTTAAATGGCATCACAACTCAAACTAAACACCACCCACAAAAAGAGATTTATAAAATGTTTTGCATTTACCACTTTATAGTTTTCAAAATGCATTTACAGCCTTTGTTGTTTGTTGTTGGAAAGCGTTTTGCAGCAGCGCATAATATTGCCGTTGGTAATACCTCAATATGTAATAACAATGGCAACAGTCGTTCAATTGCAAATGCAAATCCCTCTGGATATGCCAGCAAAAAAGAAATCAAAATATTGCAACATGTATTCAATTGACCCGTTGCAATATTTTACAAAATAAATCCCCCAGTTGATGCTGCTTTCAAAGTGAATATCTTGTCACACATATAAATGAACTAAGAGCTTATATCAAAACAAAAAGACAGAAAAATAAACAAGGCAATACAATAGCAGAAATACATTAGGGTATTTTGAATGACAAAGAATATATATATTCTATTTATTTATTATTTACTTACATTGTATTTTAAAAACATCATCTAAATCAATGCGAAACACAACTGATACTAAAATTTTAATACTTCTTGTTTAGGGTATATAAAAACAAACAGTATATAAAAAACCAGGGGATCAAATAAAAACGCACATCCACATCTCTTTTTAATACCTTTTCAAGGCCGTGCAGCTAAATTCAATTTTTATGAGTGTTGAAAAACATACAAGAATTGAAATTAATGATATTTTTAATTGCATTTAATGGCACCGTGAAAAGTACGGAATTGTTTATTTAAAGAAGCATACGCTTTTTTAAACACCCACATAAATCAGGGGAAAAGCTTTGTGGAAAATGGGAAAATGCATGGTAGACGTTTATGATTTATGTGCCCAATAAATTGGAAATAAAGTGATTTATTTAACAGTGCAAAATGCTAGAGTACTTGAAAGATTTCCCATAAACTATACATAGATGTTGAAAGTTTTGACAGCCAACGAATTGGAAATAACACACATTACACACACCCCACGCACCGCACACCTATCATCGAAACCAAACTCTGGTGTACTACGGTTTTCATTACTCATACGTCACATGGCCGTCAGCCGGAAATGCGTGCGGCATAAAAAGAAAAAACAACGAAAAATATCGAAAGCTTCTGTCAGAAGCAATGCAGGGCAAAAGCCAAAATAAATTTAATGCGCGCCGCTACCTTTTTTAATATGTGCTGCAATTCTCACATACATGCACATAAAAAAGATTTTAACATTGTTTTTCACTATGCGACGTGGCCCAAGAAACGCGATGCCGTGTGGTTGTGGTGGGGGGGGTGGAATGTGGCTGCACACAAAAATAGATGGTCGACACATGCAACGCCGAGTCGAAATGCTCGTACATTTGTTGTTTTATGTGTTGGACTTGCCGGTTTTATTGAAGGTTCCAACGAAAAAACACACACACGCACCCACACACACGCAATATTCACAAGTTGATGAGTATTTGCCTCCCAAAAAACCCACATTTTTGCCTAGGCTTTTTTTATTGCTAATTTCTGTTATTGCCTTGCGTGCGGCCTGTGTACACTCGTAAAAATATTTTTAATAGCACAGGCAGCGCCTGACACGCCTCCCCCCACCACTAAAGCGAACGCCCGCAAAGTAGGCGCTCTGCAAAGTAGGCTACGATATTTTTTGGGCGGACATTTAACGTATGCTCCATATCAATCGCTCAACTTTTCGGATTAACTTAAGTTTCTTGCTCTTATAAGTCAAGCCTCGTAGCAGCCCCGCCTACTCTAGCCCACTCTATTTGGCCAACTCGTTGCCGCACCCCGTAATCAACGCGCACAAGTTTGTCGCCTTGGACGCATAAAATTTAAGTGTTGCCAGGCCCGCTACCAACAAAATTGACAGCTCTTTTATGGCCAATGCCGGTTATTAACCAAATTTGTCTGCTCAGCTTAAGCTGCGAAGGCGCGTTGAACGCATAATAAATATATAAACATGCATTATAATCTTTATCAGGCAGGCAGCTCTTGTTGTTGTTGTTCTTGTTCTTGCCATAAAACGCTTAAAGTGCTACACACACAAGTGAAACATTGCCACTTTAGCCATTGCCACGCCCTGCATCCCTGTATCCTTCACACTTGCAACAATTCATTTCTGTGCGCATTTTCTACCTTTTCTCGATGGCGGTTTTAAGTGCAAGCTGCAATTTGCCTAAGCGATAAGATTACTAGCACCTATGAGTGTGTGTGTGCGTGTGAGTGTGTGTGTGTGTGTGGGTATTCATGCATGCGTTCATTTTGTAGCTAGTGCAAATACGCCACAATCGTATCTGCTTGGCTGAGCTCCTACTCCAACCTAACTGTATCGTCGTGCCACGCTTGATTGCGAGGATGTTTTGTGCGACAGAAAACCCCCTTTCAGCCCACCCCCTGCAATTTTCAGTTATTGGAAAATCTGTGCTCAGCTAACTGGTTTAACATTTAGCTGCTGCCCGTTGACTGTTTCGGCCATTGAGTTGCTTTGTCTCTGCCCATTTTGTGCGGGCTCCTTTCCGTCTCGCTCACATCCGGCTCAGCACCCAACCCAGCCTTATCGACCGCAGCAACTTGTGCAGTGCGAATATTTGCTCGGCACTAGATTCAGATAAATGCGTATGTGAGTGTGTATGGTGTGTGTGTGTGCTGTAGTGTTGGCAATGCGACACACTTATTTGCATGTTTGCCTAGCTGCCTTCAGTTGCACAAGGCTTTTTGTCCATTTGCACAAATGCAATCTTTCATTGGAATTTGGTGAAAATTTGTCAGCAATCAAATGAAATCAGATTTAAATGGATTTCTGCAAATTTCTCTGTGTAAAATATGACAAATTTATTTTACTGATTTCTAAAGTATTTCATGATTGTTTGATTTTAAATAAATTGTATTGAAATGTTATTGTATTTTATTTTTGACACATCAGCAATATTTCTTTGATAACAATTTTCTTTATTTTCTTAATTAAAAGACTCAACTGATGCTTTTATATAGTGAAAAGATCAACAACTAACAAATATAATAACCAAAAACCGGTATTTAAAATACATGAATACGTTCATTAAAGTTTCAAGCTACTCAATGATACTTTGTTAATTCATTTAAAACTTTTTCGCATGGCTCTCCACGGCACACTTATACGTAAATTGGTTTTTATGTTAACAGGCTCTTCTTTTAACTAATTCTTAGTTGGGCATTTCGAGGACAATTTAAATGTATTTAATTTATAGCGAACCATTTGCTCTGAATGTTTCGCCGACAACAATCAAAAATAATTGCATACTTTTGGGCGCGCAAATTAAAGAGCTTGGCCCACAGCTTTGTAAGGAAAATGCATGAATAAATTGTGCATTCGTAACGCGTTCACTGCGCTGAACCCACATTCATTTGGAATTGGCCGCAAAAGCAATTAAAATGTGGCTCAAACGAACTGTAAAACACAAAAATATGCGCGCATGCAATGAAGCGTGAATAGCACACACACACACACGTGTATAAATATATTGTATGTCTTTCGAGCTATAAAAGCTTTGCCTAGATTAAACCGCCATCCAAAAACCCATTTGGTCTGCGTATACATTAAAAGCCAGCTTTTGGTCGAAAAACTAATTTTCCTCACTTTGCAGCCCTTGTTCTTCTTTTTTGAATGCCGCGTTCGCAACATGGTTGATCAGAGCAGCAACAGCAACAGCACCACCACCACCACCACCACCACCACCATCAGCACCACCACTAGCGCTGCCAGCAGCGTCGCCGAAAGTGGACCCGATTTTGATGCACTGCGCGCCGCGTGCTATGCGCGTTTAAATAGCAGCCACCAGGTGGCAGGTGAGCCAACTTGCAAAGGGGGTTGCCTAACCCGCGACAGTTTGTTTATTAATCTTTGCGTATATTTTCAATAGGTTCCTATTGTGCGGGCACATTTGATGGCTGGCTGTGTTGGCCCGATACGACCGCCGGCACTTCCGCTTATGAGCTCTGCCCGGGTTTCATCACTGGCTTTGATCCGGCGCGTAAGTGACGCAATTTATTTTTGCTCCTGTTTATTGAATAGCATAAAACAACATCCGCTTTTCGCCATTTGGGTCCGGCCGAAGCTGACTTTGACAAGAGGCCAAGCGGAAAGCGAATACCGAAAAAACGCAAAACGAATTTATTATATATATTGAAAAGGCGACCCAGCCAAATGTCAGGCACAGTATCATAACGGAAACGGATATGCAGTGAAGGCAGAGCTAATGAGGGCAAAGAGTCAGAAAACAGAGGGAACACCACCGCAGGCCAAACACACACACATACACATACTCACACTTGCATAAATAAACCACAAACCAGGTGGGGTTTGCTAATTGGCCGCATCCCCTTGTGTGAGCGACTTTTAGGCCACATTTCCGATTCCCCCACTTTGCTCTGTTGTGTGATGCGTAAAGTAAAGCATGTTTTTTTTAATTTTTTTTTTTATTAAATTTATATTTGATTTTTTCTCATTTTACTGTTATCAAAAACCACAGATTTTTCAGCTTTGATTTTAAGTACACACATGCACAACATTGTGTGTGTGTACGTGTGTGTGTGCTGAGGCATAAAGCATCAGCTTCTGAGCGTTTTTACAACAGCTGCGGATTTTTTTCTACTCTCTCTTAAAATATTTGTCAAGTACCTCAGAGCTGTAAAAGCTGTTGTGCTTGTTTTTTATAGGTGAAAATCAATATCAGAAGTTTTAATGAACAATATGTTTTAATAAAAAACAACAACGCTTAGCAAATCATTCAAGTTCAATTCAAGTTTTCAAGTACCTTAAAAGTAATTTGTACAAATTGTTGGGTCAAGTTCTTGTTGAGTGCACAGACAGACAATGGGAAGCTCAACAAAGTCAGGTCAGAAAGTTGTGTAGCTGCCCATGGCAAAGGAGCTACTTAAACACTTAATTATTCTTTTAATACAATTTATTAATAATAGATTTTAAGTAATAAATACCTGACCCGACCACATTTTTAATAATTCATTCAAGAGAATTTTTCAATGAAAATATTTAAAATTATTGAAAGAAAATGTCAGCAAAATTTAACCAGTCTAAAAGCTATATTTTCCTCACTCAAAAAAATATAAATTAAAATCATAATTGTGCCAACATATCAACTTATAAATTAATTAGTTTGACCAATTTAATTAGCCATCAGTAACAATCTCTTTGTTAAATATCTACTCGAAAGTAATATTTAAAACGTTTTAAAATAAAGTTTAAACTTTTTGGCTATCAAAAACAAAAACCGCAAACTTTCAACTTTTAACCGCAGACACCTCACTTAATTAAATACGAACATGAAGAATCATGAACGAGCCATAAACCATGTAAAAGCGTTCCCTTTGCGAATAAACCGAGCGTTATTCGTATTGTTCCCTCGCAGGAGTTTTTTTTTTCTCCTTTTTTATTTTCTTGCTAACAAAAACAGCGCGTGAAATTTGAAAACAACAATAATGAATTATGCAAACTGAACAAGAGTTGTTTATCCACGAAAAACCAACAGACAAAAATTTAAACTAAATATGTGTAAAAAAGGAAAAGCGAAAACAGTGTACAAATTTGTAGAAGAGCTCAGCCTATAAAGTAAATATAACGAGGTTCTGTGTGGCAACTACTTATGGCATAAATTATGTGGCATGTCAAATTTTGTATGAATCGCAACAGGCCACGCCCACAAAGCCCATGCAACGGCGACGTCACGTGTCTGACCAAAAGTTGAATGACATTTTTGTGTGTTGTTTGTGCCAAAAAAAAAAGGCGCCTGGCACTAGAGGGGGCTGCAGTGGGACGAGGGGTGCGAGCTTGAAGAGTGTATTGTGTGTAACATTAAGCAAATGTGGCTTTTCTAACATTGGCCACTAGCTCGCCTGTGGCTGAGACAGAGCGCGCCTCGGGGTCGCCAGATTGTACAAGATTATGTGCTTTACACTGTGCTGCCATTAACTTTTATGGCACTTCCGTTAGGCGGATGTGGTTGGCAGTGGAAACAGTAGCATGAGCAATAGCAGCAGCAGCAAAAGTAGCAGCAGCCACAGCAGCAGCAGTAACTGTCTTGCTGTCTGAATTTTTTGCCACACAGAGCGTATACGTGATTTTTTTGACTCTGCGTGCTAAACGGCGATAAAAGCCAAGGGTAGAGCAGAAAAAGGGACATAGACAAAGAGGAATACAGTGAATAGAAAGGGACAAAACTTCACCTGTTAAATTCCCAACCAAATACAATCATCCCAACTCGTTGTTTGCCCCACTGACCAAAAACACGATTCCAATGGCCTCAACAATAGTTGCGGCTTTTGCTGATGTTCCTTCAACAAGTTCGATAACAGTTTTACAACAGCACGAGAATTGCATAACTCCGCTTAGCTGAGACAATTCTCATGCTACAGCAGGCACTTGAAACTTTTGAGAAAACCATTTTTATGGCCAATTTCAATTTAAGTTTTAGTCAACTGCTTATTTGGGGCACTATTGTTATTATTTGTACTTTCTCTATTGACAAGTTAGAAAGGAATTTCTATGAAAATATAATCAATATATATATATTATTATTTTGATATTTTGAACGCAATCTATTAGCTGCGGTCAAATCGATTACGTGGCCTATGCGCAATCAACACGTTTTAGTGTTTCAATTTAGTTGGCTAATCGAAAAATTAATGAAAATACAATTTTACATAAGCCACGGGGAAATGAGTTTATTTTAGAGCACGAAATTATTTATAATTAATGTTAATCACCCTCATAACCGAGCAGAGTTCTAAATTGCTGTTTTCGAATTTGCAGGATATGCGCACAAGGAGTGCGGCGAGGATGGCGAATGGTTTAAGCATCCTCTGACCAATAAAACCTGGTCAAATTATACGACATGTGTGAATTTAGACGCTTTGGAGGTAAGTTCTTCAGCTTAATTGAATCGAATTGCAGCTCTAACGGTTCATTTGCAGCGTAATCACAATGTTAGCCTCATCTATGAGGTTGGCTACACCATCTCCCTGCTGGCCATACTCCTGTCGCTGGCCATCTTGGGCTATTTCAAGTAAGTATTTGCGACCATCTACTGCATCAATTAGCTGCAGTCTTAGTTTATCTCTACTACAGTCCCACTTGCACTACGATAATCCATCTGCTACTTCTTCTTCTTCTTTTTCCACACAAAGTGACAGTTGAAAACCACTCAGAGCTAATGAGCCTCACTTTTCATCTGCCGTTTCACGTTATGGCCGCTTTGGCGCTTGGCGCCAAATTTTATTGTTTAACTAAGGATGCCGAATGCTCCTTTAATCAACTGGGCAATGTTGTGTGTGTGTGTGTGTGTCTGTCATTGCACTTTTACTTCGTTGCGCTCATTTAATCGGTCACACTTGACGTCGGAAATGAGAAAATATTTGCTTTCTTACCCTGGCCCTAATCCTGCCCCCCCTGCCGTCACCTATCTACTGTTATTGCCTGCTGTGTCGTACGTCAACTGTGTATTAGATTGTGTGTATGTCTTCTTCAAACAGGATATCGATTAATTTCCACTTGTCTGCAGCACAATTAGTGCTCTCGGCTTCTTTATTATCAGCTCAGACAAAGACACAGCCAGAGCTTTGGCTAAAACGGCAGAAAAATGTGGCACGGAATGTGCCAAGAAATTTCATTGGAACAAAAAAGTTACCTACTTCAGTTTATTGTGTTTTTAATTTTGTGTATATTTTACTTGAGTTAAATTTAAATTTTAATTTTTTTGAAAACTAAGTTTTACAAAATGTGAGCTGGAAATCGAGATTTTGTGTACATTTTCTCCCTTTCAATGCAATCAATCAATCTATGCCAATGGTTGGGCAAATTTTTGCAGTAAAATCTAAAAGTTGCCATTGCAGTCACACATTTGGCAAATAACTGGTGAGCAATGCATACAAAGAGCTCAGTTCCAAATTTGCATGGCATTCATTAATTCAACAGATGCAGCATGATTTCATTAATATGCAGCATTGTTTTTTGGTCAACTGCCAAATGCAGCAGAACTGAACCGAACAAAACAAAACAAAACAAAACAGAACGAAACGAAACGGAACTCAATTGAGCTGAGATTACGTACGGTCAGTGTTGACATTCAAGTGAACTTTATAGACACCCCAAATCCCTTCACTTGGGCTCTCTTTCGTTCTCTCTCTGTCTCTCTCCTCATTCACTTTACCCTTTGCCAAATACATGTCAATATTTGTTTTTTGGAATTCTGGCTTAAAATAACATTTGGTGAAACCACACTGGGAGCTAGTAAAAGTGTTGCACTTGATGGTGCTCACTGGTAGATAAACCTTAAAAACCATACAGTTCACATAAGTTACAAATAACAACAACAATATCAATCTATGAGATCATATAGAGATGAATTAGTTTATAAGATCGACTCACCTTTTGATAGAGTCGAATATCCCTTTTTTAATGAGATAGCATCTCCACTTGCATAATGCACACAAATGTATGTCGTTCACTTGCAGATCCCTGAAATGCGCCCGCATCACGCTGCACATGAACCTGTTCAGTTCATTTGCCGCAAACAGTTCGCTCTGGCTCATTTGGTATCTGGTGGTGGTGCCCAATTCGGAACTCGTCCAGCTCAGTCCGGTAAGCATGCATCGCTCTGATTTGTCGAACTCAAACCAAATATCGAAACCGCATCTAAACACCCTCGCGCTGTCTCACTCTCGCAAACTGTTTATTTCAGGGCTATTGCGTCGCACTGCACATAATTCTACACTATTTTCTGCTGACGAACTACTCGTGGATGCTGTGCGAGGGGTTCTACCTGCACACGGTGCTGGTGGCCGCGTTTATATCGGAGAAAAAGCTGGTCAAATGGTTGATAGCCTTCGGCTGGTGTTCGCCGGCCATTGTCATATGTATCTATGCACTGGCGCGAGGTCTCACGGGCAGCCGGGAACAAAATCTACAGTAAGTGCATGATGTCAGCATGTGTGTGTGTGTGGTTGGCTAAATTGATTGTGCACACGCATACTTGCAGGATGATTTGCAAACTCAAATCAAATCAATTGTGAACCAGCTCTTTTGCAATTCATTAGATCTGAATCTGATAAGACTCCTCTCTCCCTCTCTCTTTTTCCATCTCTAACTTACCAACAGCTGCTGGATGACTGACACGGGCTTCAACTTCATTCTGATAGTGCCCGTCTGCATTTCAATATTCCTCAATTTGCTATTCCTTTGCAACATTGTGCGCGTCGTCATGCTCAAGCTGAATGCCCCGGCCAGCATTCAGGGCAGCTGCGGGCCCTCACGCACTGTCCTCCAGGCGTTTCGGTAAGTTGTGCGCTTTGAGAGCTGGAAAACAAAGTGAAATCCAGAACTTAAAAGACTTCAATTCAATAATAAGTAATTTGGGTTGGCAGCTAAATAAAAGGCCGATGGGCCCGCGGGGCGTATGCGTAATAAACTTTTCGTTTCTCAGCGTTATTTTACTTTGCTCAGTTTTGTTCGTCGCGCAATTCGCTGGGCTACGTTCGAAAGTTTCCTTTTTGCGTAATTTTACATTTTAAATTACGCATACGCCGCGTTGACTTGCATTTTAATACGCTCGTCGACAACGAATTATACACAAGTATAAGCATTATTACAATCCTCGCTCTCTCCCTCTGGACTTCCGTGTTGCCTTTTACAGAGCCACGCTGCTGCTGGTGCCGCTGCTTGGCCTCCAGTATATGCTTACGCCGTTTCGTCCTGACCCAGAGCATCCCTGGGAGTACACATACCAAGTCATCTCCGCCTTCACGGCCTCATTTCAAGTAAGTAATTCCATTTTTTTCTTACCATTTTGAATACGGCACTGAATGTAGGGTATGTTTGGGTTGAGTCAAGTAATTTTAGTTTAGTTTAATAATTTCATAATTTAAATTCTATTTTCATTTTTAGTAAGAATTCATTATTATATTTTATACACTGCATTTCCATTACAACTGAATAGGGCATTTTATAGTCCATCAAGCCGCTCAGCTGCACTTTTGCGCCCCAGCTTTTAATATTGTTTTATGACCTCCGCACAGGTTGAACACCTTATGCTGTTAGTGTATGTAAATTTATCTCAGCTGCTTCGAGATTAACTCAAATCCACACGCTCGGAATTTGCACGGAGCTCAATTTTCGTTTAAGACGAAGAAAATATTCTTATTTAATTGGCTAAAAATTTGCTGACTTAGCCAACAGATATTTGCCATAATTTATGCAAATAAGCCAAAGTCCATGTCTGAGCTTGTTTATTGCAAGCCCCAACCAAAAATTATTAAAATGCCAGGCACATGCCCACCTCACCCCCTTCTCGCTCCCCAGAGCAGGCAAATCTCAGCTCATTTAACTGCGACCGAATTGAAGCTTCCCAAGGATGGGCGGTGGGTTCAAATCAATGTACAAAATTATTTCACATTGGAATTTCGTTAGATATTTTTCGTAACGTAGATAAAATTTGACAAAGGAACGCAAAACTCTGCCGTCAACTCGTACATAAAATTCACCGTACAAATAAATGTACAAATAAAATTAAAAGTAATAGAATAAGAGTAAAGCTGGGTAAATGCGCGTGAACGCATAAAAGGAAATTAAGCTACAACTCCTTCTTTTTCAGTTTACGCTCAGATCCTATCAACTATAAAAACAAAGCTGGGCAGAATTCCAATGGCTGCGGTTGCTGCGAATAAATTCTAGATTTCCATGTCTTGTGCGCCTTGAGGCGTGGCTGTGCGCTGCAGTTGAATTGCAGTTACACAACTTCAACAAGAAGTGCAGAAAAACAAGTGAAATTTGCTGTGCATGGGAAATTCTGACGGCACAGATAACCTTTATAGCTATCAGCGAAGATTTCTTAAATAGAATGTGAATTTTTAAGCAAATGTTAAAAAATTTTAGATTTTCTTCTAAATTTTATAATGGTAAAACTTTTGAAACGTATCAACAGATTTTAAAAAAGTATACCTCGTTTCTATCGAAAGTCTAAGTCTGTCAAAAGTTCACTCAGCCATATGCTACCCCATTACGCCGTTTACATACTCAAGGGTAGAAAAGCACAGCGCGTTGTTTATCTGCAACTTTTCTTCGCTCGTTGGCAGCCAAAAATAAAAAAATAAAAAAAAATCGAGTGACAAATACAAAAGCAAAATACTTTTGTTCAAATGTTTTTAAAGCCAGTAAGCAGCAACTTTTTATTTTTATTTTTTATTTTTTTTATTTATTGTTTGCTTCGCAAATTGCAAAGTTTTCTTCAACTGGTGAAAGACACTCACTTCCATGGCACGGATATAATTTGGATTTATTGTGCCAGCTGCACTGCGCGAGTCTCGTAAAAGATTGGGTACAACTTTTAAGCGCCATAAAGTGTATGGTATAAAGTGTATATGAGATGATTTCATTTACCGCAGACTCCGCATTAAGAAGACCGCAACTTACACGGACTAACCCAAAACAAAAAAAGGAACCACGAATGGGAATCGAGATGTTCCCTGTTTACTGTAAACAACAATCATTTGAAATAGTTATGAAATATGCAACGTATAGTCCTTGCATAAAGTTTTTAGCGTAAACAATAAAAGTTTGTCGTAAAAAGTAAGGTCATACAGTAAAAATAAATTGGAAAATTCCAAGCAGGGAAAGAGCAGAGCAACATGTAGATTATAGTTTATGTTTTGAGTATTGAGTTAAAGATATGATATTTTCTTATTCACAACAAATTTGTTATATATTTTTATATATTTTCATAATTATTTTTTTAACTTTAAATTTGGGTCAAAAGCATTTTATTTACTGAGAAATATAATTTAAGCTTTGTCCCATAGCCTTGAGCTGGCGACTAAAATTCCACTGTTAATCGCAAAAATAAAATGCATTGTTCAGTGCATCATCTTGGTCCTGGGTTTTCGCTAAATGTCAAGAGAACAGAAAATAAAACAAACAACAACAAAAAAATTCATGACGTTTATGAGGACAGCAATTAGAGCCAAGTTCTTAGCAGCAACAAGTATTTAATTTTATTTTATTTTCCGTTAACCCATTAAATGCCGCAGCTGGAATTTCAATAAAGCTTAAAAGAATTTGTCGGGAAAACAAGCGCACATGAGCATCGAGCAGCTGTTTGGGTATCCCTATCCCTGGTCCTGTTCCTTGCTGACGCAGCTTTTGTTATTTTTAAATAAATTGAATTGAAAACTTTGAGCCAAACGTCACATGCTCTCAACACGGCCCAACAGCCACTTTGGCTGTCTACTTTGCTAATTAGTTTTGCAAACACTTTGCACTTTCGCCTCCGATAGGGGCCACTCTTTGGTCTCCACTCAAGTAATTAGCAAATCATTGTCTGCGCCGACAACTAAGAGCTATATGTCATGCAAATCACAACTGGATATTGTCTCCCACTTCAATTTCTGGCTGTTAACTTACGAGCTGCCGGAGATGAGTAATGGCAAACATCAGTCTGAATAATAACTAGCTAAATATTATTCAAGCTACATAAAGTGAGCTCAGCTGTGGGAATTATTAGAGACAAAGCCGCCGAGATAAAAGAGAATAGGATAGGTACAGAGGCAAAGAAAATCTTTATAAATGAGCAACCGCTGCAAAGGGCAACAAAATATGAATATATAAAGTGAACGCAATACCGAGTTGACTTAAAATCACCCTGTGTTCCAGTCGGGGATTTATATTTGGATTTACAAGCTTTTGGACTTTAATGCTTAGATAACAATTGTTACAGAAGATTGGATTTTTGCCAAAGTGGCCTTGAATCCCTGCTTTGAGGCAATGATTTAATTGAAAATGAAATCTAAACCAGACTGGGATCAAATTCACGCAGTTAGAAAAGATGCTATATAGAGAAGAATCTCTCACTTCATTAAAGACAAAAGTATTAAATTTATGGACAAGAAACTAGCCAAAGGCACAATTATGTAAATAGAAGCAATTAAGAGCTGCCTTTTTGAGAAAAAAATTCAAAGAACTGAATTGTGATGGTATTTAGAAGGTATCGAAGATGGTCAACAGTATGTCTGCCTGATTGAGTTAAGGAGCGGTCCTGAACGTGTGTGTGCACTGGCAATCAAATGAAGCCTTTTTGCCAATTTCATTTATATGCAGGCGATGTGTGAATAAGCAATCCAGAAAAGCAAGCAAACACATACACCCACACACACAATAACAAACAACTGAAACAGGCAACTGACTGATGCGAGCCTCAGATACAAATACTTTCCGAGACACAAAAACAGATACAGATACAGTTATAGGCAGTGGGCAGAAATTGAATTGGCAATTGTTGAGCCACGCCGAAAACGGCAAATAAACAAAATTGCATTAGACATAAGTAGAATTTAGGCGCCTGCACGAAATCCAATAAAAACTGCGACCCGGTTGGGTTCGCTCGCAACAATAATAACAATAACAAAAATAATAATAATAATTTTCTCACACTTTTGCTCGCATTTCTCTCTCGTTTCTGTAGGGTCTGTGCGTGGCGACATTGTTCTGCTTCTTCAATGGCGAGGTGATTGCGCAAGTGAAGCGCAAGTGGCGGACATTCTGCTTCAGCAATCGGCCGCGCACCAACTCCTATACAGCCACTCAGGTCTCGGTAAGATTTCATATGAGCTTCACATGCTTTTTGCCTTTTTAATTGAAACAACACGGGTTACGGCGCGTATGAGTAATATAACAATAATTGATAAACACACCCACAAACCCAATTGGCAAAGACACCCACACTCTCACACAAACACACACTTTTGCACTAACTTTGCGCTTTGCTGTTGTTAAACGCTTGTTAAGCATACGCCATGTTGTGCGCAACACACAAAAGAAAAAAAATAACAAAAATGCAGCGCACCGTTTTCCAAACCTGCCCAACCATCATGATAGCAAATTCTCAGTTCTTCTGATTGTAGTTCGTGCGCTGTGGTCCGCCAGTGCCTGGCGAGGAGAAAGTATGACTAAAGGACCTGTCGGCAGCGGCCAAGCGACGCGCCTCCTCAGCGCCCCAGCAACAACACCAGCAACAGCAGCAGCGGGAACGGGAGCGGGAGCAGCAACAGCAGCGGGTGCGCAGCCAGAGCATGGCATTGACAGGCTCCGCCCGCCTTATCGATGGTTGGCGCCATAAACTACACTTCCTGCGGCGCCCGAACATCGACAATGCCCACCAGCGACAGCCGCTGATGGAGGAAACAGCTGGCAATTCGCAGCTGCAACTAACAGCCAATATGCAGGCGGAGGTGGCCAAGCCGACGCTGATGACGACAATAGCAGAAGATGCCGCCGAACCAACAACAGCAACAGCAACAACATCAGCAACAGCAACGAGCAACACAGCTGAGCAGCAGCAGCAAAATGGCAGAGGCACCGGCATGGGTATGGATTTGGGTGCAGGCGTTGGTGTTGTCATTGTCAGCATGGACGCGAAGACGCACCCTGGCCAACAGCATATAGCCGATGAGGCGCTTTAAGCCTGGTCACTAACCAATTTTCAATTTGTCTAGCCTGCACAAACCGAAGTCACAAACAGCTTGTTATGAAATCTCATAGTCTAAGCCAATTTTAAGTAGCTACCCGCCCAAAAAAAGATGACTACAAGTGTAAACCAAACAAGTTAAAGCACCCCACCCACAAAATAAAAACCAAAAAAAACCCCTACTCCAACCAGGTATTAAAATAAAAAAGTAAATAAAACTGATGGTTAACCTAATTAGCATCAAAATTAAGCTAGGATATCAGGTTCTGTATTTCAATTTCGCAGCAATTGCAGAGAGTAGTGTTGGAAAACGTGTTAAAAATAAATTGGGGTACAAAAAGCTATCGATAAACAGCTATCGATATTTATTATTTAAGCATTTACGAAATGTACTCAATAATTTATTAAACTACATTTATGATTAAGTTTTTTTAAATGTTCTCAATTGAATATTGACAGTGAAATTCAAAACTTGAACAAAACATCCTCTCGTTAGACAACCCAACAAGTATGCTGCATAAGAGTTAAATATATCGTTGTAATAGAATTAAGTCTACAAACTATCTATCTATAAATCAAACTATTATATGATTATTAAGAATTTATATGGATATCAAATATCATTGTTGTCTTAAGTGTTACGTGTCTCTAATTACGATAATTGCATATGTGGCTAAATATTTGTATGTGGTAAGCTGAGCTTTCTAACATTTTAACTAAAGCGCTTTATGTTTCCGCCAATTTAGATATATGCTTCGAAATCTGTGTATATGAAATAAAAAAATATATATGATGTATGTATATGTATATGTGTGTGAATAAAAAATGAAACCAAATTGACTATCATTGAGTATTTGGAATCGGAGTGGGAATTGTTGACTTTAAGTTTCATGTTCACTACAAAACTTCCATCATTAAATTTCTCATATTGAAATAAGTATTACTAAGTATGGAAGCTTCTAAATGTCTGTTAATTAGTCAACTTTTACGCTTGTGTTGCCAATTTATGAAATTAACTCTGGCCAACAATAAAGCACTGCCACCTCTTGACATGAATTCCGGCCCTAAAGTGAAGCCCTTGAGCTCTTACCAGTCCGACGGACTGTGCGGAATTGTACTTGTATAGGATGATAAATTCCGCTGGCCTGGTCCATTGTTTATTGCCGCGCTAATTTTGTCGACAACGCAACAGTAACCACAACAACAACAACAACAACGAGAACCACTTGTCGGCGGAAATATGGTGTGGGAAATTGTCAGAATTATGTTTGACATTTATTGAAACTTATTTGTACAAAAGTTGACTTTTTGCTGTGTTCCGCCGCGTTGCCAATGGCATTTTGCAGCCATGTTGTTTTAATGTACTCTTAATGATGTTGCTGATTGTGCGGCTGGTTACCATGGCATGCCGCATGTTGCACGTTGAGTGCAACCAGCTAACTGCTGCTACACATTTTGCCCATGTTTTATGGAAGTTAAACAACGCGTTAAGTGCCGTTTTATTGCCCTGTTACAAATTTTGCAAATTGTTCGCGCCCATAAAGCCAAAGACGTGTAACGCATACGCACCGTGCGCCAAATATGCAAAACTTTACTCATCAAACCTTCAAATGGTTTGCTTAATTGAGTGTGTTTGTGTGTGTATGTGTGCATGAGTGTGTGTGTGTGTGTGAGTGTGTGAGTGTGTTGATTTTTACGTGTGTTAGTTAAGTGCATGAGATGTCTTAAGCACCGGCAGCTATAGAAAACGCATTTGCAGCTTGCAAAAAATATTCTTTTTTTGAGATACTCAAACGCAGCACTCACAAAGGATTCAGCACTCGAGCGAGCACTCACGGCAACCTGAACTAGACACCTTTGGGCCAAGTGCGCTTCAGACGGACAATCAAGCTGCTACTTCTTTTGCAGATGTAATCCACAAGCTCAAAAAGTTTTCTGATAGCAAAGAAATTTGAATTAAATGTATCTGAGAAATATATATATATTTTCAATTTAAAGACAAATTAATTGTGTTCTTATCTGAATTAACAATATTTTTGAAATTTAAAAGAGTTGAACCAAAAATGATGTAAAAGATGCGTAGGTAAGAAAATATTATGTGCACTAACTTAAGGCAGTTTTTGAGCAAAGTTTAAAAGCGAAAATTAATCAGAAGAGAACGCTGTCTTTTAAATAAGTTAAAGAATATGCACTTGCAAATGAAAGCCAAAGTTGCGCATACGCCCTGTGTTGCAGCTGCTAAGAGCTGTTTTGCAGCTGGCACATTTGCATAATGAATCCAATTAAAAGTTGGCTGCCTGCCAGCCGCAGACAACGATACCTATAGCTAATGACGAGCGCCGCCTTGTTGTTGTTTATTCCTATTGCGTCTTGTCCTTGCGTAGCAGCTCCTGTTTGGCCAACAACTGTATGCGCTGCCCGACAATTCCCAGCGGTTTGCGTGGCACCAGATGACAAGTTGATTGCCTGCCAGAATAATAAAGACAAAAAAAAGCATATTTGTAAATCGACACAGATTGGCTGCTCAACTGAGAGGATGTCCTCACTTGTAGATGATTTTCTCACGATCCGCCCAGGGCCAGGTGCGCTCCAGTTTATCCAGTTTGAAAAGAAGCTGCAAAATTGTGTCAATGTCAAATAATGTTAAGCGTGTGTCCCTAATGAGGCGCCGCATTGATTGCTTTTACCTTTTGTGATTCGGTTGGAGAAGCAGTTGCTGTTGTTGCTGTTGGTGTTGTTGTGGGTGGCGCCTCCAGCGTGCAGCTGGGCGTCGGCGTTGGCGTCGCTGCACGCACCTTTGAAGTGTCGGTCGCATTGTGTGGCGCCTCCAGCTGCGGGCCAAGTGTCAAATCACACACACCTTCGGCATCGCTGATGCGCAGCTTGGGCACATTTCGCAGATTCCACGTGTAGGTAGTGCTTAAGAAATCGCTGTCGTCCTCAATCTGATGCTCATTGTCATCCTCGTCTTCATCATCGTTATCGCTGGAACTGATATTTAATGCGTTACCCTGTGCAGGCACTGCAGGCAATTTCATATAATAAACTGTCTTGTGAGCTGCCAGATTGTCTTCTTCTTCTTCATCCACATCAACATCCTCATCTTCCTCTCTGCACTCGTCCCTGTCATTCTCTGGCTCATCACTCAGCTCATTTGTCGCATAATTGACTTCCGAGGCATAATCCGATTCCGGCGTGAAATCCTTTAGCTGCTTTGATTCACGACGTTGTTCCAGCCCAGCCTCATCATCCGGCACCTGCACCAGATCATCCTCGTCCTGCTCCCCATCCGTATCCTGCTCGCTATCCACCTGCTCCAACAGCTCATAGTCGAGCGCATCCTCATCGTAGGAGCATTTGCGCTGCATGTAGGACAGCTCCTCGGAGCGCAGGGATTGCGAGACGGTGGCCAGCGTCGAGGTTAGAATTTTGGGTATCTCAGCTATCGCCGAGAGTTTGCGCTGCATTTCGAGCAACCGCAACTCAATCGATTTGGGCAACACGCGGCCTGCACGAGAAGCAAGCGATGACAAGGACACTCTGGCTTCATGGTATGGTTTATGATTTTATTGAAAATAAAAACACACACACACACACACAAACACATACAAAAACAAATGAGAACATTGCAGTCGGATGTAACCGACAGCGCAATACTCGTTCACAGCGTAATATCAATTAAAATGCCCTTGAATCTTATAACCAATGCAAAATCAATATATAGGCCAAATTATGATTAGAATTAAAACTATAAATTCCGAATTCTACATTTTGGGGTAGTACATACCGTTTTGACAAAAAAACAATTTATTTTTTAAACTGAATATATTTTGAATGTAGAATCAATATTTAGGACAAATCATGATCAAAATGCCATCAAACGTAAAAATCTGCTTATTTTTGACAAAGTTATGGGGGTTTGATATATGGGAGCTATGGAATCTGACACTTTACATGTCAAAATTTTTGTCGATTTTGGGATGATTTTTGACCAAAAATTTGACCCCTCCAAAATCACTTTAAATGATGTTTTTTATGCTAATTATGACAAATAAAATCGATTAAAACTATAAATTCGGGATTCTAAATTTTGAAAAAAAATTTTTTCCAAAATTCATAAGGGGGGACCCTTTGCTTTTTTGACCAAAAATCCAAAAAAAATATATTTTCAAAACTGAATATATTTTGAATGTAGAATCAATATTTAGGACAAATCATGATCAAAATGCCATCAAACGTGAAAATCGGTTCACTTTTGACAAAGTTATGGGGGTTTGATATACGGGAGCTATGGGATCTGAGAACTTTACATGTCAAAATTTTTGTCGATTTTGGGATGATTTTTGACCAAAAATTTGACCCCTCCAAAATCACTTTAAATGATGTTTTTTATGCTAATTATGACAAATAAAATCGATTAAAACTATAAATTCGGGATTCTAAATTTTGAAAAAAAATTTTTTCCAAAATTCATAAGGGGGGACCCTTTGCTTTTTTGACCAAAAATCCAAAAAAAATATATTTTCAAAACTGAATATATTTTGAATGTAGAATCAATATTTAGGACAAATCATGGCCAAAATGCCATCAAACGTGAAAATCGGCTAATTTTTGACAAAGTTATGGGGGTTTGATATACGGGAGCTATGGGATCTGAGAACTTTACATGTCAAAATTTTTGTCGATTTTGGGATGATTTTTGACCAAAAATTTGACCCCTGCAAAATCACTTTAAATGATGTTTTTTATGCTAATTATGACAAATAAAATCGATTAAAACTATAAATTCAGGATTCTAAATTTTGAAAAAAAATTTTTTTCCAAAATTCATAAGGGGGGACCCTTTGCTTTTTTGACCAAAAATCCAAAAAAAATATATTTTCAAAACTGAATATATTTTGAATGTAGAATCAATATTTAGGACAAATCATGGCCAAAATGCCATCAAACGTGAAAATCGGCTAATTTTTGACAAAGTTATGGGGGTTTGATATACGGGAGCTATGGGATCTGAGAACTTTACATGTCAAAATTTTTGTCGATTTTGGGATGATTTTTGACCAAAAATTTGACCCCTCCAAAATCACTTTAAATGATGTTTTTTATGCTAATTATGACAAATAAAATCGATTAAAACTATAAATTCAGGATTCTAAATTTTGAAAAAAAATTTTTTTCCAAAATTGATAAGGGGGGACCCTTTGCTTTTTTGACCAAAAATCCAAAAAAAATATATTTTCAAAACTGAATATATTTTGAATGTAGAATCAATATTTAGGACAAATCATGGCCAAAATGCCATCAAACGTGAAAATCGGCAAATTTTTGACAAAGTTATGGGGGTTTGATATACGGGAGCTATGGGATCCGAGAACTTTACATGTCAAAATTTTTGTCGATTTTGGGATGATTTTTGACCAAAAATTTGACACCCCCAAAATCACTTTAAATTATGTTTTTTATGCTAATTATGACAAATAAAATCGATTAAAACTATAAATTCGGGATTCTAAATTTTGAAAAAAAAATTTTTTCCAAAATTCATAAGGGGGGACCCTTTGCTTTTTTGACCAAAAATCCAAAAAAAATATATTTTCAAAACTGAATATATTTTGAATGTAGAATCAATATTTAGGACAAATCATGGCCAAAATGCCATCAAACGTGAAAATCGGCTAATTTTTGACAAAGTTATGGGGGTTTGATATACGGGAGCTATGGGATCTGAGAACTTTACATGTCAAAATTTTTGTCGATTTTGGGATGATTTTTGACCAAAAATTTGACCCCTCCAAAATCACTTTAAATGATGTTTTTTATGCTAATTATGACAAATAAAATCGATTAAAACTATAAATTCAGGATTCTAAATTTTTAAAAAAAATTTTTTTCCAAAATTGATAAGGGGGGACCCTTTGCTTTTTTGACCAAAAATCCAAAAAAAATATATTTTCAAAACTGAATATATTTTGAATGTAGAATCAATATTTAGGACAAATCATGGCCAAAATGCCATCAAACGTGAAAATCGGCTAATTTTTGACAAAGTTATAGGGGTTTGATATACGGGAGCTATGGACTTCGAGAACTTTACTTTGATTTTTGACCAAAAATGTACACGCTCACGAATTAAAATCCTTACATTTAATCTGACGTGTTTACCACGAGTATTTATTTAGAGTTTTAAGTCTCCAACTTTAATGGCGGCGAAAGCAATTGCGTTGATTCGGACAGACGGACGAGTAGTAAGACGAACATTGCAAAAATCCAATAAACTCTTTCCACTTTGTGAACGGGTATAATAAATACAAATCCAAATACAAATACAAATACAAATACAAATACAAACATGTGCTTAAGATTTATGTACATGAATAGAAAGCAAAAAACATTGCAGGCGTTAATGGGTGCGAGGGGAGGTGCGGATTGCGGGGACTAGCTGTGGCCATCACTTCGATTTGGATGCGCTGGGCAGCGCCATCAGCATATTCTCAATGGTGCTGCTACGCAGCTCCTCATTATCGCCGACTTCCGCAAAGAAGCGCTTAATATTCCGTATAATGCGATGATGGGGCAGCTCCTTCGCATTTGACGGGTAGTGGCAAGACGAGCGCGAGAGCGAGAGAGAGAGAGAGAACAGATAAACCGTGTTTTGGTGTTAATATCATTTGGAATGTCAATGGCGATTTTTTATTGTAGTTATTGTTAGTGTTGTTGTTGTTGTTGGCATTCACCTGTTCCTCTTCGTCGGAGGACTCGTCCTCGCTCAATTCAATGATCACCTCGTTGCCCTCCTCATCGAGTTGGGTTTTGGTTTTCTTTTTCTTGGGCTTGGGCGGCTCGGGCGGCTCTTGCCACATAATTGGATGCCAACAACGCGAGCCAAGCAATGGGGTTGGGGTGAAGTCTACAAAAAGATACAAACAAAATTTTTTGTTTTTTCTTTGCTCGTGATGTGAGATCACAGGATGCAACACAAAACATGCCGATACTTAACAGGGACGGGAAATGCAACTGGAAAAAGGGACAGGACATGCTGGCTAGTAACAATTGCAGAGGACTCACCCTTCGGTGGTGGCATTGGCTTGGGCACACGCATCACAATGGACTTCTCCTCGCCGGGCTCGAATCTGCCCGTGGGATCCTCCTCCTCCATGCTGTGCAGATTGCATAATTAAGATATATTTGATGCATATGTTTAGTGGGTATTTTTATTGGCTAAGTGGGGCAGGCAACCTACTTGCGCATGAGGAACTGCACCTTCTTGGGCGTAGCGTTGATGCGCTCGTGTGCCTGGGCCAGTGTCAGCTGCGTTGCGTCCTCTTCGTTGATCTCGAGTATTATATCGCCCAGACGTACACCCGATTTGTCAGCTACACCATCCGGTGTTACCTGCAAAATCGTTTTAGTTTAGTCATATCTTTCATACTACTACTACTACTACTACTACTATATATACCCTGGGAAGTCGCTACTACTTTCGCTTTCACGTACCGAACGAGGCAACAGTCAACGCGCAATTGATCGAAAATGTTGCGTAGTTCGAGTTTAGGTCGCCCAAATACTTATACTATATATGATATATGACAGACAGATTCAGATGGCTGAGAGTTCGACCACATATATATAAGAATATGTATATATAGTTATGCATACATATATGTAAATTTGTTCCCAAAACACAATGAGATACTTGTTGCATGTATATGTCTGCTTTAATATATAGTCTGCTTTAAATGTGCGCTACAACAGAGCTGTTAGGCCTATAAGCTATTATATTTATGCATGCCCTATAAAACTTAACCCCATGTTTTTGTTCTTAAACTCATTTAACATTTTACAAATAAATTTTGTAATTTTCATCATCACAAATGTGTTTTTTGGTTTCATTCGAGTTGCATGCCACTTCGTCGATGCTGCGTTCGTGTAGCGCAAACGCAGCGGCACAAAACAATTTATATTTTGCTGCTTAACTGAAAGGCAGACGTCAAAACCGAGATACATAGAAACATTAGGCAGAAACAGTGCTAACCCAAATATTGTGAATTTCCTCCGCTCAAGAGTAAAAGCAATTGAAACGAGCACGAAGCGTTGCCAATTTCCCCTGTCTCTTCGACTGTGCCCCGCTCTTTGTCTTTTGTCAGCCACACGACAATTGTCGCTCATACGCCCCATCGCACTGGCGGCGGCAAAGTAAAATATTCATTTCGCTGGCTGCGTTGATTTCGTCATAGCCAAATAGCTCGTTGTTGTTATTCTTCTTCTTGTTGTTTTTGTTTGCTTTTGGCGTGCTACCAAAAAAGGGACGCGCAATGACGAAATGAAAATTGCAGCTGTCGCATCGCCAGACAAAAGCATCGATGGGAAATTGGAAGTTGCCACGCCAAAAGGAATATGATGCTGCCACAGTTGTTGATGTTCTCAGGATTGGGTATGTTTGTGTGTGTGTTTGGGGTGTGGTGGGGTGGGGGGTAGCCACGATTTATGCATAGTTAACCGGGCGGAAGAAACGTACCTGAAATACGGTTAAGGGCATGTGAAATTCAGCGCCGCCGGTTATCAGAAAGCCCCATTTGGTATCATCTTTGGAATCGTAGGCATCCGATTCCACATCGAATGCGGGAAAGCCGTCCGTATCGCCGATGCCGCAGGACACCTTGATAATGGGCGCATTTTTCTTGGTCTCTGGCATGGACCACTGTATACCCACGGGCTCGGGCATCGTGTTTTTGTTGACCCTCTTCTTTTTTCTTGGTTTCTTGGTGCTGCTCCCTTTGTTTGTTTATGTTTCTTTCTTTTTATTTCTGTTGAGTTGCTTCTTGCTGTTGCTCTTTTCTTTTTGCGTGTCTGCTCGTTTTATTTATAAATCTTTGCGTACGCTCTCTTTTCTCTCTCTCTCTCACTCTCTTTTCTCTCTCTGTCTCTCTCTTGTTATCTTCCTCTCGTCTTTCTTTTTATAAACTTTGTTGCAATAGTTTTTCTTTTGGATTTGTTTTTTTATTGCTGCGCCTGTCAAAATTCACCTGCCAAAAAAATAACTCGTGCAAAATATTTTTCTTTTGTGTATTTTATGCCGGCTTTTTGCTCGCGGCTGGTCAATGACTCTGTAAAAATGGCTAGAATTTACCGTTAATGCAACTACTTTGTTGCATCTCTTATATAATCATCGTGCACGCATTGCACAATGCATTAAACCAATTAGGAAAATAATTCACTTTTCTGCAATACTTTTTTCCTTTGAAACGCAGATTTACGACTCAGCCACTTTCGGCAGCCGCACAATTTTTATATGTTTAATTATGACAGCGATTTCTAAAGCGCAAACTTAATGGGAGTCTGTGCGCTTAGCTCGTTCGGCTCTGCGCTTTTCCACAGTTTTCTTTGGCTTCCACACGATTGCACACGACTCGGCCAACTAAAACTAAAAGCGCTAAAATAATTTCGAGAAGTTTGCCTTTGTGGTGCATTCGCTTTTTTATAGTTGCCGCATCGCGATGGATGTTGCTTTTATTATACCTTACCCCCAATGGGGTAGATTAGATGGTGGAATGTGAAAAGAAAATGTAAATTATTATAAGAAATAATTTTTTTAAATATTATATTTAACTACTACTATTACTTTTTTGAGGTTAACTTTATACTCGCTATGAATCAGTTTCAACTGGGTTATATATCGTTAAAAAACTAGGTTGCACTTGTTTAGCATTAAAGCTTAAGAACTTCATGTAGATTCATACACATGTATCGGGTATATCACAGTCGTATCTCATTTGTGATGTGTGATGAACATTGGGCTAGGTCCATGAAAAGTTTTAGTCGCGTGTAAGTTGTTGCTAAGTTTTTCAGGTTTTTTTTTAGCTGACAACGCTTTAGTTAGAATGTTCTTTTTCAGTAAATATTCCAAGTATTTATTTTGTGCTCGTGAATAGTTTGCACGTTTAAACTGAATGATATTATTGACTAATTTACGATAATGTCAGTATTATTTATTTGGAAGAGTACATTTAATTTTCTCTGAAATAGGCAATTGGGTTTTATTAATGTATGTTTTTTACTGCTGATTATTTTGATATGAACTCAATTATTTTGTTTGTTTATTCAGACGTGTGTCGCTTATCAGTTTAATGTCAAAGGGAATTCACAAGAATATATATTATTTATAAATGCCATTTTTGAACTTAAAAATAAATGAATAATTATTATACTACACAGTTAAAAAAAAGTACCCAAATTGTATATACATATATATTACAAACATAATAATATTTGAAATAATATCTCTGCTCACTATATTATGACGCGCTGTTAATACTTGTAAATCATCAATACTATTTATAAATATTCTATATCAAAAGCGTGCGTATAAATAAATCAGGCACTTCTCCCCGAGGTCAACAACATTGCTATTCAAAATACCCTTAGTCTCGATAGAGCCCAAAATATTCAAATACTCTCCAAACAGCGAATCCTAATCAGCCGGACACGAAGCCCGCCCACAGCTGCTGCCACATTTCTTGATGCAGGACGACAACAACAATAACTACTGATAAGATACAAGTTTGACATTTTCAGATTTTGACTTTTATTTGCTAGTTTTAAGAATACGAATATTAAATATATGAAGTTTCAATTATTCCACATAGGTGGTCTCATTGTTAACCTCATTGGAGTTGACCTCGAGCACCTCACAGCCCTGGGCATAATCCTCCATGGTGAGATAGGTCGCACTGTCTATCGCCTCCGGGTCGAGTTGCTCGCTGGTATTTTCTTTTGCGGCCGCCTCCTCCTGCGCCGTCTGTGATTGCTGATGTGGCTCGTGGCCATTTTCTGCAGATGAGATGTTTAAATTCTCACCAGCTGATCGCCGCTTGCGAGCTTGGATTGGCTTCTCCTCCGACGAGCTATCAGATATATCCTGCTGCTCGGTCTCCGTCTGGTCTGCGCCAACTTCCATTGAGGAGCCACTTGAATCGGCATCTCGCCTCCTGCGTACTTTTGGCTTCTCCTCCTCCGATGAGCTGTTGGACTTATCCTGCGTATGCTCCTGCCCCTGACCACCTTTGCCAGCTTCTTCGGATGAGCCGCTTGAATCCTTACCAGCTGCTCGCCTTTCACGCCCAGCATGCTTGTGTCCCAGGTGCTCGTGCGCCAGCTCATCGGCATGCATGTGCCCGCCGCAGCCGCTGCCGCTGCCTATTTTGTCGGGATCCTCAATGGGCATGCGACGTAGACGCTGATGCTCGGGGTTAACTGCCTCATCCGGCATGTCGTGGCCACTCAGCAGCTGGAGCAGCTGCTCATCGGTCTCGCCCGTCTCCACGATATCATCCAGAGTCACTGGCAATGCCAATGCATTATTTAGCATCAGCGCCGCCAACACTGCCGTGTACATCCACATGTGCATCTCGCTCAGATAGCTGCTACAACTAACTGTTAATCCTTTTGGAATTGTGTGTTCTGCCCACTTTCTGGTTGCTCGCGCTGCGACTCGTCTTCCTCAACTGACTGGCGAGGCTGTCCACAGTTTCTTATGAACCTTGCCGCCGCACACTTATTATCACTCTGATTTGCCATTTGTTGATAGACACAGCTGGCACTGCCTCCGATTCCAATTGAAGCAACATCGATTAGTATTCAATCTGCAACTGATGCAAATGCGACAGAGAGAGAGAGAGAGAGAGAGAGAGAGAATCTGTATCGAGAATTGTATCATGACTTGATGATCAGTATGATTTTGATACCCTTCATGAAAATACTGTGATGAATCCCTAGCTATTAGTTAACTTTTTCAAAATCTGATTTTAAAGTTGTTTTTACACAAGTGATGAAAAATAAATTTAAAATTGTAATTAAAAAAAAACGATTTTTATATATTTCGGTTTTATTAACGGTTGAAGCGTATTATAACTGTCAGCAAGAGCATTTCAAAGTCATCAATTGCCACAAATCTTTTCAGTCTTATGCATTTTTCGGAATGCGCAATTTATAATAGGGAGACTGAACGCAGTCTGTGTGCAAATTTCAAACTTGACTTGCATAATAAATACAAATTGAGCTGCTTCTCTGTAAAGCTGATAGCGCAGATCAGCAAAGATCAACTGAACTAACTGAACACGCAATTTGCGATTATTGACGCGACCAGACGAGAAACATTAAAAACAAACAACACGAAACTGGCAAATTGTTGAGCTAAAAACCAACATAAATTAAAAAAATATATACTTTACGAGAATTAAGATTAAAAACAAACAAAAAATGATAAAATCAACGTGATGCTGCTCACGTTCAATAAAAAGCGGCTAATCTAACTGTACAACTGTTAAAGAAACTCTTAGATTGCAAAGTATCTTATTGGTACAATGCCTCGCTTGTTATGCGAATCCCGCTTGTCCTTGGGCATTAAGCTGACACTTGCGCCTTTTTGGCAACATAAAACTAGACACCAGCCAACCGAAAATGATATAAAAGCCGAGCACGGCAATAACAGTCCAAAAGGGTGCTAAGAAGTGCGAAATTAAAAGCAAATATTTAACAGCTTTAAGAGCCAAAGCCTTCAAACCTTGAAGCTTATAGAAAAAAAAAGATAAAAAAAATGTATTCATAGAAAGGCTGATTAAATTTAATTCCCAAGCGCAAAAGCTCGCTGAGTATTCATATTCCCCATTGCATAAGTTGAAAACATCAAAAAGCCAAGTGACAAAATGAAACAAACTGGAATGAAACGAAATTCAATGAAATGAAACATAACCAAAAGAAATGAAGTGAAGAAGCTACTGCATAATTTAAGTGAATTTAAAATTTATATTTACGCCTCGCTATTTATACCCTGGCAAACGGCCAAAGGATTATGGGTTATTTAGGTTCGCAGCTGAAAGAAAACACTTTTAACCATTAAGTAAATTTGCTGTAAATTGATCTTAATTTTCTACATTTCAATTCAAAATAATCCTTAAACACAATGGAATTAAAATGTATATTTTTTTTGTAAAATCAAAAACAGCTTTTGTTAACCGAAAACAATTCTGCTCATTTTTTTATTATTAAAAGGGCATTAAACTTTGATCAAATACTTACAATAACAATTTCGGTAAAGCTGTATATATTCTCTCACTAAATATTTAGTGTTTATTTGAAAAAATTGCATACTTTTAGGGTTACTCTGAAATAGTTGTAGAATATATTTTAAACCAAATTTTTCAATTTTTGTTTTAGAAGTCGAAGAAAAGAGTAAAAGCAATGCTAGGCAGTGCAAGCGTACCAGAAACAAAAAAATGCATTTTACGTATATTTTATATGCAAATTGAGATTTGTTCGAAAGCGGCAACGCGCACTGCAACATTTTATGCAAATCAACTGGCACCTGATGTCCTAACAAAATATTTGCCTCGTCCTAAAATTCTCCTCCAGTCTCCTTCTTCTTTTTTTCTCTCTTTGAGTTGTTTTTGTCATATTTATTAAAAATTTATCAATGTCATGAATTTGCCATGCCATCAATCAACTTTAAAGCAGCAAAGATTTGCTTAGGCAGAATATTTTGAGTGGGACCATAAAATGAAGCGGCCACTCGTTGCTTTAAGATAAAAAGCATAAAAAAAGGTTTTCGGTATATATATTTATATATATTGCTTGCTAGTTGCAACAGCGTTTAAAATTAACCAATCTTCATTTACGCAACACAAAAACAGTTTGTCTCTATTCCTCGTTGTTTTCATTCGAATTGCTTTTGATTTAAATGTTACTTTAAATGTTTCTTTAATATAACACAGACAACAAACAGAACAGACATATAAAAATAACACGAAATCCCAAAAAAAATACACTACACTCACAACAACTACACTCATCCATGGATAACGACACAAATGTTAAGACAGATGAAGCCAGTGAAGCCGTTACAATCGATGCAAATCCAGAAGGTGAGGAGCTTCCCGATGGCGTTAACGATGAACCGATAACGGAAGTGGTCGAAGAACCGAAGGAATCCATAGAAATCCCTGAAAGAGTGCGGTACGATGATGAACCCCAAATGGATGCCGAAAAGATAGCGCGAAAGGCTCGTTTAAAGGAAAATCTTAAGCAACGTTTTACAATTGGCGAGCATGAAGCCGAAATCATCTTAGCCGATAATCAAGGCGAAGAGGGGCAGGAGGAGGAAGTGGAAAAACAGATAGAATCAGTTGAGGACTTATCGAGATCCTCAAGTGACGAATCCATTGCCGGTAAGCACAAAAAAAAAGGGAGATTGGAAGAATCAGTGCACAGCTTGATAGAAGAAGAAGATATTGATATTGAAAATATGTTTACCGAGGACGATGACGATGACGATGACGATGACGATGACGCGGACGCGGAACGTGCCCCTCCCAAAGGGGATACAATCAAGGCGAAAGATGATTTTCTAACCACTTTGGATATGCCATCGTTATCAGATATATCCGAAGAGCATGACTTTGTTGCAGAGCAACTGATACGCAAATCGCGTCAAGCGATGTCTATTCAGGGTAGTGTTCAAATCGACGAAGGTCGATTTGTAAATTCCTTAACTGGGGAATATGAACCGAGCAAGAGCAGCTCGAGCACACAATCCATAGAATCGGATGATACTGTACAAAGCACTGAAAGCGATCTTGATTTCGAAGATGATATTTCGCTTGAATTGAAGCCCCCGCCCAAGAAGAAGAATTTGAAGTATTTATAAAGTTCCAAGGTAGCATCATTCAAAATGAGGAATTACCCGGTGATGGAGAAGCAATTGCGGCTGAAAAACATAAGCGTGAAATACTTAAAGTAGCACTAGATTTTCTCTATGAACTCTTCAATAATGTGGTTGACGATGTGGAAAATATTAATGCTGATAATTTACTGAAACATCAATTGGATAAGGAAAAGTTGCATAAACATTTGACCGATCTGAAGGATAAGTATCTCGTAGAGAAAGATATCAACAAATACCTGAACGCTAAAATGTCGGAATATTACAAGCGCCTGCGAAACTTACGTGATTTTGCAAGTTTAGATCCGGAGATTGATGAAAAGGAACGGGTCAGATATCGGGAAGCCCAAAAATTGTTGGACTTTAGAACCAAACTCGCCGCAGAAACAAAGCATAAGAATGCCATCCTCATGACCAGTGTATTGTTGGACCTGGCATATATAACAAATATTTGCATGTACACAGAAGAGCATTTAGAGAATGTAATAACCCGAACTCTGGCCAGCAAATCTGACTATCTCAAACATGTCGTCGACCGCGAGCTGAGACTTATGGCCCAGAAGCGTAATGAAATCAGCGATACACGCCTATATCTGATCACAAGGAAGCACACACTGGGACGGATCGTTGATGTAAGTATTACTTCTATGATAAATAGTTACTTACTACATATATATATATATATATATATATATACCATCTTATACCCTATATATGCAGAAAATCACTAAGTTGGAAACAATCAACGAGGACCTTTGCATGGACGACTTCATCAGCATTCAGAATCAGGTGGTGGCATTGGATAAAAAAATCGAAGGTAACGCAAAATACCTTCTCATAATATCTCAGCCTAATCTCAAAACTCTCCAACTCAGAACGCAACAGTGAGCTGAAAAAGTTGCGCTACAATTACCACTCGGAGCTGCATGTGACGCAGCACAATCGTGAGAAGGCTCTGGCACTGGCCAGCAAACTGAAGATTAGCCAGACGACTCTAAAAGAGCTGCAGGACAAACAGCGCCAATTGCGTGAAAGTCTTTATGCGGCCAAGTTGGTGCGCAGCAATATACGAAAGCGGCAATCGGAGCTCACGTTTCAGGGCGGGCTGTTGTCCATGCCAGGTCTGATGTTCGACTACGATGAGACCGTGGAAAAAGTAATGACAAAGCAGGCCAATCTGATAGAATTGAAGGAAACTTTCAAGCGTGTCAGCCAACGCATCACGGAATTGGAAACACGTTGCACCTAAAAACATCAAACACCAATAACAGCTTTAAATAAATAAGTCAAATAGTTCAATCCATGGAAAAATACAAATTGCTTATTATTTTAGATTAGACGCCAATCACCATCGAGATACCCTTTTTAAAAATTATACTAATATAAATATTTTTAAGAAATATTTTTCTAGGTTGACACAGTTGTACATTCAATAACATAAATAATTCTATTTAAAACGACAAGCTACAAAAACAATATATATAAATAAAGAAAACAGAATTATGATTTCCTATATATCAAACGGAGACCTACATCATGCATTATATATTATTGCCATGAAAATGACAACAAATCTTTTTATGAAACAAACATCATAAAGATATATCTGCACATTTTCAGTGTCAAGTTTGATTGTTTATGTTTGTTTTTCTCTTCTTATAGTTTCATAATTATTTGAACGAAAATCGTTTATATATAAATATAGGAAAAATTCATGTATATATATGCATGTTATTCTGCCTTAAATAAGCAATTGCGGAAATTATTGAACTGTAAACAAATGCAAAAATTTAGGCACGCGTTTTCTTGTTTTTATATCTTTTGGAAATATATAAATCAGATTTTAATTTATATATATGCTTGTAAAGGACATAAACCAATGGTCAGCAAGCTTGCAGCTTGGACATGATAGTAGGAATTATTTTAAATTAAAATAGTAAAAATGTTAATTGGAAAATCTTTTTCAAAAAATATATTTATAATATATATATAAATAAATACGTTATTTTTAAACATTTTCATGTTCTTTGTGAAAGAAACATAGAAACAAACAATAGTTTATTGCAGAAATAAAAGGGTATAAATTCATTCGAGACTACAAAGTATTCGTTATTATTTATTATTTGATATTCTCTTTTTTTTCTTGTGGAAATTTGCTCAGTAATTAAAAATGCAAAGAATTTATATTTAGAAAAGATTTGCTAGCAATTAGCAAAAACTAATGAAGTACATTTTTCATTTGCGTTCTAAACAAGTGTTCATACCGCAAAAATGTGAAAAAGAAATTTCAAAAAAATAATTAGAAATATTCTTGTGCATAAATCAAGATACAAGCAAAGGAATTACCAGCTGCAACGAAATTAAATGGGGGCGTGAAATACTGAAAATGTCTTGGACCTTTCAGGCATGGGGCCATATTTAATTTTCAATGTCGTATCACACCTGCAAACGGGCAAATTTAACGGTTTCGCTTGCCAAAAAATAAACTAAAATGTAGGAAAATGAATTTAATTTTAAAGAATTAATCATAATAAAAACCCAAGAAAAATGGATAATAAATTAATGTTTTTGCTCAAAGTATATTATATATAAATGTATATGTATATAGAATGTTATATAGCTATATAACTGGATAAAAGTAGCTGTCTGCAATGACCTCAACACGCTTCAGTGGAATTTTTTGCACACACTTGTAAAACGGCCTGTTTATGTTTTCAGCGCTATACAGGTATATATATACATATACATATATATGTATATGTGTGTATATTACTTATTGAGGTACCAGCCATATTTAGAACGCACATATATAAACACATGTGGATGTATACGCAAATAGACAGATATAGATAGATAGATGAATAAATAAAAGAGACACCCACACAAACGCAACACTTTCTAGCTGAAGGTTATAAGTAGATGTGATTAGAAATGCGCTGCTGGAATTGATTTCGATTTCGATTTGGATGTTGACTTGGGCACAGTTTAATGGCCGCAACGCGTGTTGTTTTTTTGTTTTTTTTAAATAGTTGGCGTTCGCATTTACGTTTTCTCCACATTATCATCATCTCTTTATTTTGTATAAATAAACTTAGGCGTATACTTAATATAAGGCGCATCGACAAGCCCTTTGGTGTTGTGTGTGCAATGTGTGCAGTTTTGCATTTGTGTGAGTGTTTTTTTTTTTGTTTTTGTTTTTTTGTGAGTATGTTTTGTGTGAGGAATAGTTTTGGTGGTTTAATGTTTTGGTTTGTAAACTTAACAATTAAACATAGATGTAATTTAAAAACAAATTAGAAAGACAGACAGAAAGTAGAAGACAACTCCGCGATGCGAGCTATGCATTTACTTGCCGAGCAAGATCTTGCGGCCGGCGCCAATGTTCTGGCCAGCCTGGGTGGCGCCCTTGTTGGAGCCAGCCTGCAGGCCAACGATGGTTTGGCCAGCCTTCAGCTGTTCCTCGCTGAAGTCGCGCTTGCACTCATCGGCGGGCTTGGGGCCCAGGAAGGGGCCCTTGAAGTCGGCGTGCTTGTAGCACTGCAATATTATTGAACAGTCGGTCAGTCAATCAATCAAACTCAATGGATTCAATCGATATAATGGTACTTACAGCACGGCCGATAGCGAAAATGGTGTTGGTCACATTGGCAATATCCTTCTTCTCGTACAGATCAACGGTCTGGAAGACATCGATATCGGCAACACCGTAATCCTTAATGCCCTTCTGGAAGTTGTTGATGTTCTCCATGAACTTGAACTGGCCGCCGGAGGAGTTGATCTTGGCAACAGCGCCGGGCTGCAGTTTGTTGATGAGATTGCACAGCACCTGGCCGTCCTTCAGCACATCCTCGTATGCCTGACCAGCGGGGAATTTCTCACCGAGAATGGACTCAATCCATTCCTGGGCCTCTTTGTCCATCTCGGGATTGCGTTTGCCGGCAATCTACAACCATGATTAAATTATGAAAAACAAATTTTTATTATAATTTTTTCAACACTTTTTTACACTTTTTTGTGCTTGCATATTATTTTTAATTTTATAGTTTTGCATATATGTATATCTATATTTTTTTTTTGCATCACTTTTATTCACCTTGGCACGAACAGCACGTTCTAGAGACATTTTTGAGGTTTATTTTTGGGTGGGAGTAGTCGGTTTATAAGATCTTCACCAAAGCTATTGCAAGCCTACACTGATGCCAGGCCACAGGGCGTATGCGGCTTATAAAGCGCGAGAGCAAGAGATGTTCGAGTTGATCAGAAAACACACACACAAATACGCGCACAGCATGTTCAAGAATTTTCCAAAAATATATCCGAATTCGGAGTCGTCTATACGAACGAATGCTGCTGCGATATTGTGGGCAAGGCGTGGGTGTGGACTGTACTTGTGTGTGTGCTAGTGTGTGTGTGTGTTTGTGTGTGTTTGTGAGCAATTTATTTCTCACTGCTCCGATTTTGAGCGTCGCCATCTCGCATGAGTCGTGCGTTTTAATTTTAGACCAGACCATCCAAAAACTTAACAAAAATCAATTTCAATAATTTTTCACACATATTGTGAAAATAGACGCGCGCCCCTAAGTAAAATTTTACAAGCTGCCGCTGCCGCTGCTTCTTCTTCTTATTCTTATTAATACTTTTGTTGTTCCTATAATCCAATTAGCGCATATATAATACACACAATATCATCATACTTTGTGTTTATAATAAAAATTTCCACTTTTCCACACTATTCGGACTTATCATATGCGCCATTTGGCCAGCTGTCCGGCTGCATTTTTTTCGGAATGCATTGGATCATGCTTAAAATTGGCTATGAGTGTTGAATCTTTTAGCATTTAATAGTTTTTTTTCTTATTATTTATAAAAATTCTGAAAGGATTAAAATTAAGTTTTATTTATTGTTGGCCTTGGATATACCATCAAATTTGATATATCTGATTATTCAAATACAATTTACTTTAAGGCAACACAAACACAAACATTTATAATCAAAAAAAAACTAATTTTATGGACTCCGAAAAGCCTGTAGTCAGTAATCTTTTAGCTGACAATAGCCTTGTAGTCACAGAATCCGATTCGGAGTCTGAAACGGACATTTTCGAAGTGCTCGCAAATGATATCGAATTTGATGAAGAAGGTAAAGAAGAGATAGTTAAAAATGAAATATCAAAAGATCAGCAGCAAGAGGATGATAAAATTAAAAACATAACAGAAAACACGGAAAATTTGGAAGCCATTGCCGAAAATAAAACTTTTAGTGTGGGGGAATCCCAAACAGAGAAATTGCTGCGGGCAGAACGAAGAGCGCGTCTGAAGAATGCACGAAATATTCGTTTCAAAACTGGCGTATCCGAAAACTCCTTACAAGTTCAAGAAATAATCGAAAATCCAGATGAATTACACACAGAACTTCAATTACCGAATAACAAGCCCAACTCTTCGACAATTGAAGTTAATAGAATCGATTCGGAAAGTGAAGAAACCGCCGAAATTGAGTTGCTATTTGACGAGGACGATGACGATGATGAGGAGGACGATGATATGCTAAGGACGCCAAAGGGGGATACAATCAAAGCCAAAATGGATTTCTTAAAGTTTTTCGAAATACCCTCATTGTCGGATATTTCGGAGGACACGGAAGAAAAGTGATAAATTTCTGTTTAATAGCGTGTTTTCCCAGTCGTTTTATAATTTATTATTTAACAGTAAAATAAGCGAATGCCGTTGTGCTTTTTTTAAGACATATGCCTGAATAACATTCAATAATTACAGCTATAAAAGCTATAAAAATGTAATTATTACAAGATAATTTGAATAAGGTGGGGTACATGCCATTAATATTTACATAAATCTTAAAATGGAAAACAACTTTTTAAAGCACAAGGTCAAAGTCACTTTTATGTCCAGGCAGTTAATTTAATTTATATGCTTGGCGTTATTGATAAACGCTTGAGGGCGCTCAACAGAAATTTAAATTATGTCAAAATGCCTAATGAACAAAAAAACTGAATTCCCTATCTTAGGCTTGTCGAAGACTGAATTCTCTTTTTAAAATATTAATTATATTGTATGATAAAGAAATTAAAATTAGGAAAAACTAATAAAATTCCTCCAATTAAAATTTAATACCCACCTATGAATAATTTTAATTTATTATATATATAAAAGAAATAGTCATTTATAACATGACAACATACCATTAATTAAAAGCTCATCAAAAACATGAAAAATTCTAAATTGTTCTAAATATAAAATTTTTATAAATATAATTTTTGTAAAGGAAGCTTTTTTTCAAATTGATAAGTAATAATTAAATTAAAATCATTTTATTTTGTTTTTATTCTATATATAAATTGCATTAGAAATGTGTACTTTATGAGTCACATATCACCTATACTTTTATTGTAAGAGTAAATAATACACAGGAAAATTTTCGGAGCACGTCTGGCAGGGAGATTTTGAATGTTTGGAATGCCGAGACAGTCAAAGTGCAAAGTGCCCTTAATAAGTGGTAATATTTTATTCATAATAACAACAAAGTCAGAAATAACATACATTTGGCAAAGGCCACCACAATGCGAACCACGCACCAACAACAAAATAAGTAAATGGGAAAACAAAAACACAAAAAGCTCTGACTGTGTGACCTTGCCAGTCGCGGTCTTCGAGAACACGCGCTGCGATAACATTTGCCGCTAGAGTGGATACAATTTCGATAACTGTCGCTGGCATACGCGTATAAGGCGCACAAACGTCGCAAAAATTGCGCTCTGGGTTGGATCTATTTTTATGCTTCGGTGCTTTGGCACATTGAACAGGTGGAAAAAAAAAGGTGGCCGAAATAGTTGCGCTGCGTCAGCATTTGAGATTTTCCAGGCGTCGTCTCTCAATGCGCGGGGGCTATTGGACTCTCTGTTGGCAGATTGAGTTGTTGGACGTGTGTGGGGGGTAGGGAAGGGGAAAGGGGTGGCTGCTGTTGTTTTTCACACATTCTCGCCGCATGGCGTGTTGGTTTATTTTTACGGCCGCTGTGGGCCAAGGCGGTCTAGTCGTAGGGCCATGCACCGTTTGGGACTCCACTTTCAGAGCTGGACCCCAAGGCAGCAATTTTTTAATTAACAAAATTTGGTTTTTGGCCACGGCCAAAGCATTACCCGGCCCACTGTAATTTAATTTAAGTGAATTACATTCGCCTTTTGGCACTGGCCGACTACACATTTAATGAACGCCCCGCGGATGCATTGAACATTTTTATTACACTTCCATAAAAATAATTCGCATTGCCTTTGCTCTAAATAATTGATACGAAAAATTCATTCTCGAATGGTTTAAGTGAAAAACAAAATTCAATAATTGAATTACAATTGTGCAAGCGGAAAAACAATTTCGAATTATAATCAAAAGCGAAATAATTTAATATGCAGCCAATAAATTGGTCGAATACTCTGATTTAAGTGTGAAAATAGTATTGTAGTTAACTTGATTAAAAAGTTAAGTAACTTAAATTTAAATGAAGTTGCAAACTGCAGATTAAATATATATTTACTGTTATACGTACTATAAAAGAGCTAGATTAAAAACGTGCAACTTTTTCTCTTTTTGCAAAAACGGTGTAAGAACATAGTTTCTTAGCCGCTCTGACGAGCACTTAACTTGGCCAACATAAACAGCAAGTTAGCCGCTTCAACACTTGCCGGGCCTGTTGTTGTTTGTTCAGTAAATTTGATTTGCAGTCGACTGGGAGAACATTTCGAGCCAGTGGGCTTAGACTTAGGCCTAGCACTCCATGCTAAATGCGCTGGGATTACTTTCGCATAAATCAACATAAGAATGTAACAAAGGAACGGCCAAAATGGCCAGCGCAATAAGCGGCAAACAATAGCCAACTAGAGTTGGATGAACATTAAATACCCTTACACTTAAATAACAGAAGAGCTTCTCGCAATTTCCACCTCGGTATCCCCTCAAAAAACTATATTAGCCAAATATAAATATAGCAAATTTTTAAGATACCCACTAAATAAATAGGGTATCAAGTTGGGAAACCCAACAAATGAAGTCAAGCGAAAATGAGTTCAATGCGTTGGCTTTTCTCCTAAGGGGGGGATGCTCGCCTATTTACGCTCTTTTGGGGTCTAATGCCACTTGTGGCTATTGTTTAAAGTAGCTGCACAGCGTATTTCCGTTGCTTTTTACAGCACGGAAACGGAAATGAAGTCAAGAATTCACACTTGTCTCTTGACTTTGGCCACAAAACGGGATTTGTTTTTTTTTTCTTCCTTTTTTTTATTATTTTTCTTTTGTATTAATAAACAGAAAAAAAAGAAAATTATTTGGCAAAATAGTTGTCATTGCAGACAGTCGGCTATAAATAGCCGCATTATTTATTTTAAATGTCGACTGATGCTTAACATTTAATTGGAAAAACTCGCGACTCAATGTCGTCATCGCGCTATAAAAATAAACGCGACGCATCGCGTATACGCCGTGTTGGCCAAATGCTAAATCACAGACAACGATGCGGTGAAGCTGGCTATTGATATTTATACTTTGCTCACAGTTTTCTTGACGTCGGTTCTTCCAGTTATATTCTTTTCATTTCGCAATTACAATTTTATGAGCATTCGTAAAAAGTTTGTTTGCATATTTAATCAACATATATTTTTTACCCTTTTTCGCGCGAAAAATTCTGTGCACACATTTCGCCTTTCATTCGTTTGTTGACAGTAATTTTAATTATTTATACTTTTGTTCTATTCCGTTTCTGACTTTATCTTTTTTTCTCGTTTTGCTTAATGTTGTGGCTTTTATTATGAGTCTGCCGCATCCTTTGAACTTGACTTGTTTTTCACTTGTTTTGTGTTTGCCTTGGTTTTTGTCTGACAGACCGACATTTTATTTGGCCAACACAGCCTGAGTCTGTATTGCTTGAAAAACCTCTAATTACGAATTCCACGCAAAGGAAAAAGGTTGCCCCAAATTCAATATTATTGGCGCTCATTCAAGCTTAAAGCAGATAAAATTAGGGAGAGAAAAAAGCGAATACAGGTATTAATTGGCCAAAAAAGCGGAAAGTCAAAAGATGTTTGCATACCCTGTAGATGGTACAAAAGGGAGTTAAAGTTATATATAACAATAGTATATAGATAGTTATATATAGTTTATATTGCCTGTTGCCATACCAACTAAATTACGATAAACAACCTTTGTTTTTATTGCATAGCGCTAATCTGTTGTGATTACAGGATATCAGTTAGTCGAGTAATTTCTAATCAAACATACTTTCTTATTTTTTGCTGCCACTTTAATCAATAATTCAGAAGCGACTGAATTTCAATTTGTTGCCACACCAAAAATCTGGTAGTTTGGCCAACTCATTGGCAGGGGGGGAAAATTGGAAGCGGGAAAATCTTTTGGCGAAACTCGTCTGACCCAAATAGAATCAACAAATGTTGCTTAAAGTGCTGATGGAATGCTTTGACCATAAAACTTTGTCAATATATCCGAAACGTACGCATCCTTGGTGGTGGGTGGTGCGGTGGCTTAGATGTGAATAGGCCAAGTGAACATGGTCGGGACCAACAGCTGGGTCTAGTTAATAGGCAGCAGCATTAAATGTGATCTTAGACTCAACACGAAAGGTCTCCGATTCGGCAAATTGACTCAAAGGTGTTGGAATAATCAGAGAAGAAGAAGCAGCAGAGACAGAAGCAGAAGCAAAACCAGAGGCAGCAGTGGCGAAGGCTGAAACAGAGGCGAATTGTTTTTGGGCATCGCATTGCGACTTCAAAGCAACATTTTACACATAAATCAATTTGCGAAATGTACTTTTCAACATTAAGCTCAAGTTGCAGATCCCCAAAATTCGCTTGCTTACCTCCTGCCCCTCACCCCTTTCTTCTATTTCTGTTACGACAGCCAGAGAAGTTTGAAGAGGCCAACAACAAAATTGTTGTTGTTGGTGTCGCTTGTCATTATAACTCGATTTGCAGCACAAAGGAGTCAATGCCAGCACATATCCCCTTACCCACCCCACCCATCACTTGTAATTTATTAACATTATAATTTTGACTCATTATGCGCTTAATTATAGCAGGTCTTGACAAAAGGCGTTGCCTGCTTTTAGGCGTTTGTTTTCGATTGTTTTCGCCGCTTTCTGCGCCCAATTTATGCACTCACAACTTTTACACTTGTCAATTTGCTGAGCATAATTTCATTTTAAAATAACTTAAGTACAAAAACAAAACATAATTTTTTACACAGCGAACTGCTGTAGAACATTTTGGTAGAAATTCAACTTTCATTTCCAGTCGATGCGCTCGGCCACATTCCACTTTTTTTGTGCGTTCGCCGTATACTCACCTCCCGCCCGTTATTCCTTTGCCCTTGACTGCTTTTTGCAGAAGCGTCGAATATCCATAAATAAAATCAGTCGACGGCAGTTTGGCTTTTAATCGAGTTCAATATGAAATGCAAACAACGGCGGATGAAATAAATACATAACAAATATATAAAAACAAGCAAGTTCGATGTAATCGACAGTTCAATACTCTTTCACAGTTTAACAACAGATTTCGCACCCAAAATTTGTTACCAAAAAATTTAAAAAAAAAAATATTATTTGCCATACAGCTTATAATTTAAATGTCAAATTAATCTAGGCGACAAACCTTGTCCACATTTGCACAAGCTAAATATACTCTTTTCATTTATTTAACGAGTATAAAAGCGCATGTTTGTGTGAAATACCTGTATTCCCTTCAACTTTTAATAATAAATGCATATTTATACATTTTTAAATACAATTATATTAATTATTGATATTACTACAATAAAGGTAGGTATTCAAATTGGAAAAGTGTTATGATAACTTTGTCAAAACTTAACTGATTTTCTCGATTGATGGCAATTTGATCATGATTTGTTCAATATATTAATTGTATATTTAAAATATATTGATTTTTGAAAAAAAAATTTTTTTGAATTTTTTGGTCAAAAAAGCAAAGGGTCCCCCCTTATGAATTTTCGAAAAAAAAATTTTTCAAAATTTAGAATTCCGAATTTATAGTTTTAATCGATTTTATTTGTCACAATTAGCATAAAAAACATCATTTAAAGTGATTTTGGGGGGGTCAAATTTTTGTTCAAAAATCATCCCAAAATCGACAAAAATTTTGACATGTAAAGCTGTCAGATTCCATAGCTCCCATATATCATATAACATATAACATATATCATATTTTCACGTTTGATGGCATTTTGATCATGATTTGTCATAAGTATTGATTCTACATTCAAAATATATTCATTTTTGAAAATAAATTTTTTTTTGATTTTTTGGTCAAAAAGCAAAGGGTCCCCCCTTATGAATTTTGAAAAAAAAAATTTTTCAAAATTTAGAATTCCGAATTTATAGTTTTAATCGATTTTATTTGTCACAATTAGCATAAAAAACATCATTTAATGTGATTTTGGGGGGGTCAAATTTTTGGTCAAAAATCATCCCAAAATCGACAAAAATTTTGACATGTAAAGCTTTCAGATTCCATAGCTCCCATATATCAAACCCCCATAACTTTGTCAAAAATTAGCCGATTTTCACGTTTGATGGCATTTTGGCCATGATTTGTCCTAAATATTGATTCTACATTCAAAATATTTTCATTTTTGAAAATAAATTTTTTTTTTGATTTTTTGGTCAAAAAAGCAAAGGGTCCCCCTTATGAATTTTGGAAAACAATTTTTTTTTAAAATTTAGAATTGCGAGTTTATAGATTTAATCGATTTTATTTGTCACAATTAGCATAAAAAACATCATTTAAAGTGATTTTGGGGGGTCAAATTTTTGGTCAAAAATCATCCCAAAATCGACAAAAATTTTGACATGTAAAGCTGTCAGATCCCATAGCTCCCATATATCAAACCCCCATAACTTTGTCAAAAGTGAACCGATTTTCACGTTTGATGGCATTTTGGCCATGATTTGTCCTAAATATTGATTCTACATTCAAAATATATTCATTTTTGAAAATAAATTTTTTTTGGATTTTTTTGTCAAAAAAGCAAAGGGTCCCCCCTTATCAATTTTGGAAAAAAAAATTTTTCAAAATTTAGAATTCCGAATTTATAGTTTTAATCGATTTTATTTGTCACAATTAGCATAAAAAACATCATTTAAAGTGATTTTGGGGGGGTCAAATTTTTGGTCAAAAATCATCCCAAAATCGACAAAAATTTTGACATGTAAAGCTGTCAGATTCCATAGCTCCCATATATCAAACCCCCATAACTTTGTCAAAAGTGAGCAGATTTTCATGTTTGATGGCATTTTGATCATGATTTGTCCTAAATATTGATTCTACATTCAAAATATATTCATTTTTGAAAATAAATTTTTTTTTTGATTTTTTGGTCAAAAAAGCAAAGGGTCCCCCCTTATGAATTTTGGAAACAAATTTTTTTTTTAATTTAGAATTGCGAGTTTATAGATTTAATCGATTTTTTTTGTCACAATTAGCATAAAAAACATCATTTAAAGTGATTTTGGGGGGTCAAATTTTTGGTCAAAAATCATCCCAAAATCGACAAACATTTTGACATGTAAAGTTCTCAGATCCCATAGCTCCCATATATCAAACCCCCATAACTTTGTCAAAAGTGAACCGATTTTCACGTTTGATGGCATTTTGGCCATGATTTGTCCTAAATATTGATTCTACATTCAAAATATATTCATTTTTGAAAATAAATTTTTTTTGGATTTTTTGGTCAAAAAAGCAAAGGGGACCCCTTATCAGTTTTGGAAAAAAAATTTTTTTCAAAATTTAGAATTCCGAATTTATAGTTTTAATCGATTTTATTTGTCACAATTAGCATAAAAAACATAATTTAAAGTGATTTTGGGGGGGTCAAATTTTTGGTCAAAAATCATCCCAAAATCGACAAAAATTTTGACATGTAAAGCTGTCAGATTCCATAGCTCCCATATATCAAACCCCCATAACTTTGTCAAAAGTGAACCGATTTTCACGTTTGATGGCATTTTGGCCATGATTTGTCCTAAATATTGATGCTAAATTTAAAACTTTTGCAGTATTGAAAATAAGACATATATGATAATAGCATAGGTTATCTGAATAAATTTAATAATATACAAATATATAAAAATATAAGTTGAATTTAGCTTCTTAAATCCATTCTGCAAAGTATAGTGATATATGTATATATATACAATATTCATTTGTAAGATTTGACCATGAGCTAAACAAGCGTCTGTTCACGGGTACAAATAATGGTTGGGATCCAGCTCGGCAAATTGAAAAACTTGCGGTCTTAAAAGTTTGCTGCGTGCCCCACAGCAGATTTTGTGCACAAAACAAATCGTGTTGCAGCTGCAGCTGCAGCTGTTGTTGCACTCACCGACAGTTGATGGCGAAAGGTCAACGAGTAGCAGCACCTGAGATTGTCATGGGCAAAAGTACAGGAACGGAAACAGAAATGGGCACAGTCAGGAAGGAAGGATTTGGACGTGCTTACAAACTTTCGAGTTGGGTGCGCTTCATCATGGCCAATATGCCATTAATTACTTGGGGGCTGCGTGCAGTTAACGCCACGTACTTGAACCGTTACCCTTATCAAATTTGGCGTACTCATTATGGCCATTAGGCATGACATGCTGTCGTCGGTCCGTACGCAAATATTGGCCAACATTTCGAGTGCAAACAAAACGCGTAACCCTTGAAATAAACATGCGCCACAGTTGGTTCAAATATCATTAGCGGGTTTATATACATATATATATGTCCTTTAAGCAAACAGCCTAATTACTGTAATTTTTAATATTCAAAGAAAGAATCCCGTTTCTGTAATAGTAATAAGTATTAAATGGGTTAGTATGACGCATCACTCATCCGATCCCTTTTCAGAATCTTGCTTGGGAAACTCGAATTTGCCAAGTTGCTCGACGATGTTGCGCAATTTTTCCAAGCCCAGACTGTTTACTTCGTAGGCATCCAATTGCTGCATCGTGGCGAACCAGCGCTGCAGTCGCGGCCAACGTGCAGCGCTCGCTGTCGCCGCCACCGGAAACATGAGATTCACGGTACTCATTGTGGTCACAATGGATATATCGGCAAGCGTAAGCTAAAAAGCAAGCATAGAGCAAAACTCAATTAAACGGCGACCACAGCGACATGTACGGCATTTTGTGGTTTTAGCTTTGCTAGCTCACCTGGTCGCCAGCCATGTACGGCTGCTCGGTTAGGTACTGCTCCATGATGCCATACGCCTCGCTCAGCTTGCGCTCGTGGTAGGCCACGTCCACGTTGGCGTACTGCCGGCGCACGAGCTCTGACTGGAAGTTGGGAAGGGGCAGGGTATTAGTGGGTATAGCTCACAATTAAGACGCAGCTAAGCACCATTAAATCACTGTCACGACGAAACAGGAACGAGCACTCAAAGAACAGGCGATTAAGCACCTTCATTCGTGCAGTGTAATCCTTGGGCCACAGTTTGTTGTCGGCATCAAATTGCTCGACGAGATGTATGAGTATTACGTGACTGTCGGTGAGCACCAGGTCATTGTGCACCAGAGTGGGCACGCTATGCTGCGGATTTAACTAAATTACAGGGTATTTGAGTTTGAGCTCTGCATAAGATTTGCATGACTTACCGCCAAGAAGTCTTTCTCGAATTGACTCCTTTTGAAAAGATCGACGAAGCGCAGCTCCACATTAATATTCAGCATTTTGATTAGCATGAGACAACTTCGCACCGGCGGACTGCGATCATCGTAATATAAGATCGGTGTCGTCATGATACCCCAACGAAATGCAAGCCAGGTAAACAGCGAAGTATGCGAATGCAAGCAGCGCCAGCGAGCAACTGAAACACGGCTGTGAAATGTCGACTGCGATATAAGAAGATAAGCCAGAATCCAAAGAAGACGGAGAGAGAGAGAGAGAGAGCGCGACAAAGATCATCGGGGGATACTTACACTGAGCTCGATCAAACTGTAGTTCAAATACTAATATGTTATCACTTATAACAGCACATTTTACTTCAGTTCACATCAAGCCATAAAGAATATAATAAAATGTAATTAATAAAATATAATTACATTTCAAATTGAATTTTACAGTTTTTGCGGAACAGCTTTCGTTGAATGTGGAGCAACTTTCCTGCAGTATTTATATCAGCCAGCCGCCACAGTGAATCAGCGCACTTCGGTCACACTGCTTGCGCCACTTGATTAGCGACTTATAAATTGCAGTTTTTAAAATAATTCGTTTTAACTGAAAGTGAAGAGGATTTGGGCCCAAATCACGCACCATGTACCTAACGCGCCAGTTAAGACAGCTGCCCCGTTCCAGTTTTACGCGTCACATCGCCAGCGGCAATGGTACACATTACACAACCGCTGCGCCGCCGGCGGCAGAGCACATTGAAATTCCCAAACGCATTGAGCGTTCGCCCACAGATCTGCTACAGGCGTTGGCCAGCACAGTGGGTCGTGATTCGACGGCAGCGCACTACAAATACCACGACGATCCCTTTCTGATACCTGTGTCGAATGTGGCCAAGCGTACATATGCGCTGTCCAAGGAGGCAGGTCGCAAAGCCGCCAATTGGATTAAAGAAGAACACCGCGAGTTGTTTATGGTGAGTGGTTGATTTGAAAGGTATCACGAACTAAAAATGCTTACATTGCTTCCATGGTAGCACCAAGAAGCTCAACCGGCCATTGAAAAGTTTGCGCCATCCATGGTCTATACAGAGGAATCTGAGGTGGACGCGAACACGCTGCAGCAACTGATTGCTCAAGGCGAGCTGGCAGACGCTGTTCTGGTATACAATTTACTGGAACAGAAGAGCATTGCGGTCAGTGACGCACTGAAGCAAAGTCTTTTGGAACTGGTGTGCTTCTACAACAACCAAGAGCCGCTGCCGGAGGAGTACTTAGAAGAGCGGTGGTTCATGCAGAACAGTCGGCGACGTGAGCGCCATGCTAAAACATGGAAGGATGGAGACTTGGCTGAGAAACTCTATGCCGCCATCGAGCCAAAGACGCCGCAATCCTATGCAGCGCTCATACGCGGCATGGCCAAGTATTTGCAGTGTGAGCGAGCGTTTGCATTACTGCAGGAGGCCAACGAGAGACGAATGCAGCTGGACACGAATACCTACAATGCCGTCATTCAGATAGCCAGCTTTCTCAAGGAGTCGGCCGATCAGCGATGGCAGCTGTGCACGGATCTGCTGCAGCAAATGGCCGAACAGCAGCTGCATCCCAATCTGGGCACGCTGAATGCGCTGCTCGAGTGCATCAGCTCGTTTGGCAACTTCAAATTGGCGCGTAGCTCGGCGCTGAAGGTGTTGTCCGAATTCAAGCAACTCGGCGTCACGCCTAGCCTGGGCACGTATTACTACCTCCTCATTATCTTCTGTCGGGAGCGCGCACCCGTCTCGCATGTCATTGTAGATATTCTGAACGACATTGGCGGCAAGGAGTTCAAGATTGAGCATCCCAAGGATACGTATTTCTTTGCCACGGCAATGGATGTGTGCCGCAATCATTTGCACGACAAGGCGCTGGCCAAGAAGGTGGACGAGCTGCTTCACACGGGTAACAACTACGACCTGATTGGGGACTCCTTCAAGGAAGGCATCTACTATCGCAACTACCTGGCGCTGCTGTGTCAGACAGAGTCGATTGAAGATTTTATGCGGACGTACGATCTGCTAGTGCCCAACATCTACATACCCGAGCCGGGAATTATGGAGGAGATACTCCGAGCCATAGAAATCAGTGGTGCCGTGGATCAAGTGCCGCGCATCTGGTCCGACATGGTCATCTTCGATCATACGCATCGCGAGAGCCTGCTCCTTTATGTACTCCGCATAATGGTTAACAATCGGCCAAACGCTGAGCTACCTGCACATCAGCAGCTGCCGGAGCAGTGCGCCAAGGTGGCGCTGGACATGTACAACAAAATTGAGGAATCGGCGAAACGCGTCCGTAAGGTTTCCTTCACCGGCCAAATGCTGGGCGACATTCTAACGCTGCTCGTCCGCGGCAACAGCAACTTTGAGCAGGCCAGCGAGGTGTTCGCCTACATTGACAAGCAGCAGCATCGCATTCCCGGCACGCCCGCTGAGAGCGCTTTGTTCGAGTATGTGGAGGCGGCTGTGCTGAACAAAGCACCCAGCCAGGCGCTGATCGCTCTGCAATACGCCGTGGAGAACAATATGGTAACGAGTGCGCTTGCAAAGCGCATTCACGAGGGTTTTACTCTCAACGAAGTGCATTTGGCCAAGTTGAAGTCGCTTGTCGGCGAGGGCTTCCTAGAAAAATAAAAACACCGAACGTTATATAAATCCCTAAGTTCGTTTTGTATTTGCAATAAATACAGATTTGAAATAAATGCAAGAAATGCATACTAATACTAAAATTCGAGTTTTGTGCTTAATGAGAGTTTTCTTAAAAAGTTCATGACTAGAATGAGATTCAATCCTCCTTTGGGCCGGGCTGCCAATCGATGCCATCGTGGGGAAGTTCACTACGCACGAACGGCGACAGCCAGGTCAAATACTTGCGCTTGCCGAGCACCAATTCTATGTTGGCACGCAGACCGAGATTATATGTGTTGCTCATGCGTTCCTTCATCACAGCCCCACGCCGAAAAATGGGCGAATGATAGGTGAGCAATAGTGCGCACATGGCACATCCCAAGATATTCGCTTCGTATATTATCAGATACACATTGTTCCAGCTGCTAAAAATTGACAGGCTTACAGCGGGCACAATCAATGTGAGGAGGGAGAACGGCCTGAAGAACGTCTCGAAATGCACATGCCACAGATAAATGCTGGCAGTGATGACAATATACAATGAGCCCAGACCCATGTACACCACAAAGTAAAGGAAATAGCGATAATTGTGATGTCCAATGCAGCAGCAGGTGAAGCGACAGTGATGATCCCGCTTAAGCACGCACACTTTACACGTATCGCAGTGCCAGGAACGTGGCGGTACTAGCGCCTGACAGCTTTCGCACATATGCCAACGACTGAGCTCAATGGGATCAAGCGGTGGCCTAAGTATGCACCCTGCAAATAAAGACTGTTACAATTGACTTTAACCACCTTAATGTACAGGTACTTACTATTTATTGATGTGTCTACTAGCATGCAGGCCAGCGCATTTGACGTTATATTAAATATACAGAAGATTCCAGCTAACCACACCACTGTGTACCAAAAGCTGCCCACATCGTGCAGTTCCGGCAAAAGAACCGTCAGATGAAATATGTACGTTAATGGCACAAAAACAACAATCAGCGTAAAGCATGCCAGGTCGGCAAACGTACGTGGAAGTAAGTTGCGATTCACGGGACGCAAAATCATTTTTAATTTAATAAACTTAATAAAATTTTTGGACAGAAAAAGCGTAAAATTATTTGGAACCGTGCGGTGTACTTATATTAATATATAAACAATCTCTATGACTGCTTTTCGAAACTGCTGAATTAAAATGAGTTGCATTGCTATAACTACATATCGATAGTAATTTCTATCGAATATTATTTCGTATGCGTGCATGAGAGGTGCTGAATTCAAACGATGCTTATGACCCTGTAGTCACAGAGTCCAATTTCTTCAGTTTCTTAAATTATTATAAACACTTGATTATATGTGTATTATTATTTTTATTTTATTCTATTATACTGTCAATACTGTATTCATGTTAAGCCGGTTGCTTTTATGAGTTACTAGCTTTTACCTGCAGTTATAAAATGGCAGGATTAACCTTCTCTTATTCTGTTACTTTTACTTATTTAGTCCCAGTATGACAACGTTCAATGAACACCCTACCTCAATAAAGTTACAAAATGTTTGCCCGCGCTACGTTTAGGTGTATAGTGACAGAGTGGCAGCACATACATTCCTACCTCAATAGGTCTTTCGCTACAGAATCTGAGTGACTCAGCGTGACTAGAGTTTCAGTGCTCATCTCTATAAAGAGCTGTTTGTGTGAGCGCATATAAAGAAGAAGAAAAAGTAGCGTAGAGAGAGAGTGCAAAATTACGCTGTGTGGCTAATCAAAAATATTGAAACCATAAAGCATTCCAAATGGTACGGTAGTAATATCGTATCAGTCGTTTTCATTGCATAGCCCACTGAACACCTACAACTATACACGAGCACGGTAACTGAAGACAATGAATCGACGAGGTGCGCAGCTGGCATTTTTAACAACAACAACATTATTGTTATGCACACTGGAATTGATCGCTGCTGGTGTCCCACTGAACCGATACGAGGCTGTCTTGAAACAGCAATCCGCGCCGGTGGACGAGGAGCTCGGTCTGTACGATGATAACGACAAGGTGGTCAAGCTAACAGTTGGCAACTTCAATGATACGGTGCTGGAGCAGAATCGCGGCGCGCTCGTCGAGTTCTACAACACATATTGTGGACATTGCAGGCGCTTCGCACCCACGTACAAGCAGGTGGCTGAGCAGCTGGAGGCTTGGCGGGACGTGGTCATTGTTAGTGCCATCGATTGCGCCGCCGAAGAGAACAACGGCATATGCCGCACCTACGAGGTGATGGGATATCCTACGCTGCGCTACATGGGTCCTGGATTTCAGCCCAACGCCAAGCAGTATGGCTTAAAATTGGAAAGCCAAAAGCCCGATGAGATACGCAGTTTGCTCGCTGGCATGCTGGCTGCCGAGAATCAAACCGTTAACAACACCTACTGGCCAAACTTTGCGCCGGTCGTGGAGAGTGAAACGGCAAACGCACTTTTCGAGGGCTTGAGCAGCCAGCGGGAGTACATAGCACTCATCCATGAGCCGGAGAACTCCACGCTGGGCATCGAAACGGCACTGTTTCTGCTACACTGGCCCGCCGTGCAGGTGCGTCGCTTCAATGATGCCGCCGTTGCGTCCAAATTCAAGATTGACACCACGCAGCAGCAGCTGGTGCTGGTGGATCGCCAGGGCAACGCCAAGGCGTACACGCCGACGGGCCAGAGCAGCGCGGACTACGCCAAGGCCATTGAAGATGCGCTGCGTGCTTTGAACTTTACACCCAGACCACAGCAGCAAGAGAAACAGCAGCACTTAAATGCGGAGCAGCCTGCTAACGGTGGCAGCGAGAATGCAGCACACAATGAGATCATAGACGAGGTGCATCGCAATAAGCATTTAATTTATCAGGCGGATCTGGAGCAATCCATACGCACCATACTGCACAACGAGGTGGCCAAAGTAAATGAGATTAGCGGAGAGCGGCTGCTGGCGCTGCAGCGCTTCTTGACCGTCCTGCAGCGCTACAATCCATTGGGCACCAATGGACGCCAACTGGTGGCCAAGCTGAAGGATTACGTAGTACAATTCAATCAGCGGCTGACGGGCAATCAATTCGAAGAAGAGCTGCGACGCTTGGAGACGAAACTGGGACCTGTTTACTCAAGCACACACTATGTGGGCTGCACGGGCTCCAGTCCACATCTGCGCGGCTTCAGTTGCTCCCTGTGGACGCTATTCCATTTCATGAGCGTGCAGGCGGCGGGCAACGATGACGCACAGGATCCGCTGGAGGTGCTGCAGGCCATGCATGGCTACATCAAGAGCTTCTTTGGCTGCACCGATTGCAGCGAACACTTCCAGGTGAGTCAGCCGCTGAGTCTGAGTCTCATACACACACTCACACACACACATAATCGATTTTTATTGTGGCTACGTGTTAATAACAAAGTATTTTTAATACTATAGGCATATATATATATGTACATATATATAATAGGAGCTTTCACTATGAGATCAGCATGTGACCTCCAAGCTGCTCTAAAGTAACCTCGATATAAAAACTAACTCTAGTCATTATTCACACATGTAGCACTCAGTTTTATAGCTTTAGCTTTATGAAATTATAATTCGATAATCGAATATGACTAAAGACGAGCTTCTCAAAGGGAACAGTATAGATAACATGGGAACATTTTAAAGCTATAAAAAAAATTAATGCCACAGTTAAAATATCTTTACTTATAGATAACAAAAATAAGATATATTTTAATTCTTAGCAAACAACCTAAATTGAAGTGGAAGCTATATGATATAGTAGTAAAAGTAAGTTAAGCCTTGAAAGAAGTAATTATTGATCACAAATATCTAGTAGTTTCCACTACAACTAAAGCTATCAAATATATAAACAAATTAAAAGTTATTTCACAGTGCGCAGTTGCCCAATTAGCACCTAAATTAACCATAAACAAGTTAATTTCTAGAGAATTCCCCAATCATAATCATACTATATACTATTGCCATATATAAAGTTTGAATAGCAAAACAGAAATTTATTTGTATTTGCTTATTATTATTTAAACATGCTGTCCGATATCGGAGCATACAATTTGTCTAGTCAAGTTTAAACATAAACCACTGACGTTGACGTTTATTCAGATATCTAGTTTCTGCAGCAATTTATGCTGATTAAGCACATACGAATGTTTATGCACATTTAACACATATTGCACGGGGTCAATGCCCTTTTTATTTTTAAATATTATGTAGAGATAATGGGCATTCCGCTGATAAAAAAGTTTTATTGAACTGTCACGTTTAATGTTGATGTTCAACTGGGATTTATTAGTTTTACAATCCGGATGAGTTGTTGCGCAATGAGAAAACAGCCTTAAGGTATTGGGTAATTAAGGTTTATTTGTTGTTGTCTTTTATTGGCAGCTGTTCATATTTCACTTTTTATTGACACAAGAGTCTGTTCAACGTGTGCATATATTGATCTATACCGTCTTCTGTTTAGGCAATGGCAAAACGGCGTAAAATCTGGAACGTAGCCACAAAAGACGATGCCGTACTGTGGCTCTGGGCGGCCCACAATGAGGTTAATCAGCGTCTGGCCGGCGATGCCACCGAGGATCCGCAATTTCCCAAAGTACAATTCCCCAGTGCCAGCAGTTGTGCCCAGTGCCGGCGTGCGCCAACATCTGACTCCAAAGATAAGTTGGAAATTAATTGGAACAAGGATGCTGTTCTTAGTTTCCTCAAGAACATACACAATCCACAATTTGTCAGCCGCTTTGGAGTGCAGCGCGAGGACCTGCTCCACGAGACACTCGATAAGATGCGGCAAAAGCGTCAGATCTCGAGCGTCTTTTCCGATATGGATATGCGCATGGGCATGTTCCTGTATGCCTTCTGCATTGTCATGATGGTTTTGGCTTTCAAGTTGTTCGCCTTTAAGGGCGGCTACCGCAAGAAGCCGTATGGCCACGATCTACTGGGAAAAGTGTAATTTAAGTTTTTTTTTTTATCAATAACCACTTCAGGTTAAAATCCTTTTTTAAAAAAAAGACACAACACCGAATTTGATCGGATTTTGTAACGACCACCTCTTAATGTTTTGTATGTAACTCACAAGTATGTTTAAGATGAATGTGTATATATCAATAATCTTCCAGTTGTAATCCTGTATCATAACGAAAACAATCGCTTTTATAAAATAACGTATCAAAATGTATCCCGACTTATTCACTTTTCCATTATTGTAGTTTGCTTTGGTGTGCGTCTAAATATTGACAATATGATAAAGATCTATGTTCGATTGCTTATCTACGATTCAACCATGCTCCGCCCGGTAGTTGCCAACAATGTACAACATCTGTTTTGAGTCGTGTCATCTGACTTGTGTATGCAGCACTTGATAACATCTGTTTCGATGTCCCAGTAAAGTTCACATGATTGTGATCGATGTGTCAGCCAACATAGATGTATCTATGCATATCAGCGAATTAGCTGATATAGCTCACCTTAACAATATACAAAAAATATATTGATTTATATTAGCTAAAGATTTACATTAGATGCTGGGTTAGACTTTATGTCAATTTGAGTCCCTCTATGCGATTCTCATGAACTCATTCTTTATGCAATCTTTCTCTCTCCCTTTCTGCTCTTACAGTCGCTCTGATTGCCCTATTGCAAGCTATACGATAAACAGAAATCGAAACTTACTAATTACGAGCATTAAAATGATTTGAGATTATTAATAAGATTGTAACCATAGCTTATTTAATAGAAAACATTTCAATTTTATTTAAAAAACCTTTTGAAATCTGGATGCCACCAGGGCAGAACTTTATACTTTTCAATACGCGAATATTTGACAGTCACGCACAGACTATTGCTGCTGTTGTCCTCGACAAAGTCCAGCTCCAGGTTCTTGGCACGCATATCCTTGCAGAGCAGCTCACGAGTCGCCTTGAGGCGAAAGCGCGACTGCTGCTGGTTGTATAGCAACTGCAGCGGTAGCGGCATAAATTGACGGCACAGAACGATCAGTAGATAAACCCCCTCGTGCCGAGGTGTGGAACGAACTGGAAAAGCATCATCGTCGTCTTTTCCTGCCAGCGCCTCCCAATCGTTAACCACTTCTGTGTCCGCCTTGCTCGTGTCAGCTTCATCGTCCAACCGTCGGGTATTTCTTGTCTGTTGATTCCAAAACGTGTAGCACATGATCCACAAGCATTGATATTGCTTCTGCGAGCAGGACATAAAGGTGCGCTGCAGCAGACAGTCAAGGCTGTAGCCGCGTTCTAGCCGCACCTTAAGGGGTGCATAGCAATGGAACAGTGCCTCGATGACTTGTGAGCGCAGCGCTTTCGTATCACAGTTGCGTATTTGCTCCAGCTGCAATTGGGCGGGCAGATCCAAATTCCAGCCCCTGCCCGTTCCACCCAGGCAACGGCGTTTGTACATGTTTTGCCAGAAGGCCCTCGAGCTGACCAACATGGCGGTCTGTTTGCAGACCAATGCAAAGGTCTGCACATCCTCCGGGTCCAGATACATGGCTATGTGAAACCAAACATCATGTCCAATATCAAGCACGTTGTTGTTGGCACTCTCAGCCATTGCGGCAACTGGTGTCCTAACATACGCATTGGATTTCTGCTTCAGCTCGACGTAAACTTCCGATTGTCGTGCATAGATTGCTGTGTTTTCGAGGGAATAGGATATAATACATACATTTTGATAAATATCTGCAGTACTTACCGCATTTCCCATTCTTGCGGAATAATTTCTGACGAATATATTCATCGCTTTCATCATCTAAAAACATTACTTAAATTTGTTGTTTGCATGCGAATCAGTTGTTGTTGTGTTATGGGTATTCCCGAAAGTACACTTGTAAAATAAAAATAAATGAAAATAAATATTAAAGTAGATTTTTGCATAAAATTTGCTAAATATTGTTAAAATTATGAATAATTTATTTGGTATCGGTTCGACAACATACAAAAAAAACACATTTGATATTGAAGCTATTGTTGAAAAAAAAAATTGTCCAACACTAGAGCAGGCTTATCGATAGCAACAATGCAACTGCACGTTGTTTATTTATAAACAATTGGTTATATTTATTCTGTTTAAAATGCCTATAGATTGTAAAGCGAAATGTGGCAACCACGCTGCATTAAAGGTGTGCACCTGTGATATTTTCAAATATATCAATTTTAATCAAAATTTTCTCAGCGCCCCAAAACCGGCGACGCTCTGTGCAAGGCCTGCTTTTTTGCTGCCTTTGAAGCTGAAATCCATCACACAATTATCTCGAGCAAGCTTTTTCGACGCGGCGAAAAGGTTGCTGTCGCCGCCAGCGGTGGTAAGGACTCCACAGTCCTGGCGCATGTGTAAGTACTGCAGGCACAGTCCACACTTGTTATGATCATAACTTTAACTGCAGCTTAAAGCTACTCAATGAGCGACATGATTATGGTCTGGACCTGGTCCTGCTCTCCATTGACGAGGGCATAACGGGCTATCGAGACGACAGTTTGGAGACGGTCAAACAAAATCGCGATGATTACCAAATGCCTCTGAAAATCCTCTCTTACGAGGAACTGTACGGCTGGACAATGGATCGCATTGTGGCGCAAATAGGCCGCTCCAACAATTGCACGTTTTGCGGCGTTTTTCGACGTCAAGCATTGGATCGAGGAGCAAAGCTTTTAGGCGTCGACAGCATTGCCACCGGCCACAATGCGGACGACATCGCGGAAACCGTGCTGATGAATATTCTGCGCGGAGACACAGCACGTTTGCGGCGGTGCACAGACATCCGTACAGGTGGCAGCGAAGACTCAATAGCACGGGTTAAGCCGCTCAAATACAGCTACGAGAAGGAGATTGTCATGTATGCCCACTACAAGAAATTGGTCTACTTTTCCACGGAATGTGTGTTTGCGCCAAATGCTTACCGTGGCCACGCACGTGCTTTTCTCAAGGATCTGGAAAAGGTGCGTCCCTCGGTCATAATGGACATCATCTACTCGGGCGAGCAGCTGCGTTTTAAGGATACTGTGAAAAAACCCGTGCGTGGCATTTGCGAACGTTGCGGCTTTGTCTCCTCACAGCAGCCGTGCAAGGCGTGCGTGCTGCTCGAGGGCCTCAATCGTGGCTTGCCCAAACTGGGCATTGGCAAGAAATCAAAAGGTGATCGCATGATAGCCAAACAGAATCAAGAGCTCGCCCTCAGGGAGCGTGCAAACTTAGTAAAAAACGATTTTTAAAATCAAAACTTGTGTTTATTTGTTTAATGTAACTGCATCGACATCTGCTGTCCCCATCCGTTTGAGTATCTGCAAAAGAAATGGATTGAGCATAAATAACTTAGCTAGTCAAGAACATAATTTTGCCACTAAATATAACAAATCAGTGCCAATTTATTAACCAGGGTCCATAACCAGCCAAGCAAGACTCCCCAACTCCAAAAGAATATTGAAGCAGTTTGTCAGCGCTTAACTTTTATATGTTGTCTGTGAATGGTTTAAGTGATCATCATTTTAAAAACAACAAGATGATGCACATTATAATAATAAAATACTAACCCAAGTTAGTATCATCTCTCTGCTCTGGGAAAAATAGCACCACATGTGGGTTGCACCACTTCTCCATGCCAAGTTCGTCCGTAACCTATAAAATAAAAGATTTTCGTTTAATAAGTGCGCACCAATTTACTTAAACTTGTAAAAAAAATTGAAATTTCAGTATTTAATTACTAATTGTTTGAATCACCGTGGTTCATATGAGGTGTCAGAATGTAAAATTTCATCAGAGAAAGTTTATTTTACTTAAATTAAAAAATACATATATTTACATACCCGTGTTCTAGGACATCATAGCAACAGATCTATCCAGATAGTTTTGATTCTAACTTACAAAATAAAAGTATATTAGCAAAATTGAAACTATGTATTTAAAAATCATGTAAAATTTTAAATATTTTTGTCGGCTTCACGTAAGAATATGCACCGCAAATTTCTGGTTTAAATTTGGGTTATGCTTGGGCGAAGCGCAGTTATTCTGCGAACAAAAAAAAAGCACTAGCTAAAGTGGCGAAAATCTTTACACCAGCGACTCGTGTTCACCTTATAGTTAGAGAAAGAAACAAAAAAAAAAAACGTGTACACTTACCAAATTTCAATACGCCCTTATTAACGAGCTGGTTTGATTGAATTTCACCTAATAAATTAAGTAGAGACACAGTTTAAAATATGCATTACGAAAAAAAAATATGTATAAAGCCGTTGGAAAGTCCCTACACCACGTGTCTATAATTTTCATTATAGCCGGCATAGGGATATATTCCTGTACTCAAATTTGATCTTGCAGCATTGAGTTCTGTGAAAAGGCTAATTGTAAAACACTGAACACAGTTATATTTGCTGCAATACCAATTTCAGTCCTTTTTAATTAACTTACATTTTGTTCCTAAGATGAACTTACGACACGTTCTTTAACCAAAATTAGAATGAAGGAAGTCAGCAAAGTTGGCTGCAATGCCGCAATGCTGCATCAGCTCAGAGTTGCATTCCGACGGCTGCACAACTGACCTCTTCACAATTACAACGATTAAGTCGATATGTTTTTTATACAACCCTGACACACATACACAGTTGTCTCAAAATTCTAACTGTTCTTTCAGCGAATTTCATGCTTTATTGTGCGCTTCGGTTGCATTCAGTATTTAAAGCTAATTTTGTGTTACAAGTGATTTATGGTCACAATATACAATGACCTCGTTTAACGCACCCGCTATTTTGATGTCACTTGGTAATATTGTTTGATTTTATTTATTTTAATAATTTATGTACTATAAAAGCTGTGTATTAAAATTTGTGCATATGCAGACGAATATTACGACCAATACGTACAACCAAAACCGAAAATACCCAAGCATTATGGCCACCACGCTGACAGGACACATCGCCAAGCAGCTCACTTGCAATCGTACAAGGATTGCCCTGACAATGTTGAAGAGGAGGAGGACGAACAGCAGGTTGATGATGAATTTCAATCTTCCATTCAAGATACCAATATGAATCAAATTAATTTTGAAACTAACGACTTTAACCAAATGTATGAAGAAACCGATAATGCAGTGGACCAAACAAATAACAACACCAAAACAACCACAGATTTTACAATTTCCGCTGATTCAGCACAGTGGCGCATAAAACCCAACAATGTTAACCGACCATCGGGCGCTGCTCCTCTGGTGCCCAACGATGCGCCACGCAATCCGCCGCGGCCAAATAATAAGCGGTGGGGTCGCAATAATCAGAAAGGGCGTCGCTACAGTTACGGTGGAGCTAACAACTACAACAATTATAAAAACAATAACAGATATAATAATAATATAAATAATAATAATAATAATCGCTATAAAGCGCAGAGTTCAATACAGAATCGTCTGGGAAACAATTCGCAACGTGGCCAAGTGCAAGTGTGGAACACGCAGAGTGCTTTGACCAGTGCATCAAACGACAATAACAACAACAATAACTACACTCAACAGCACCAAGAACAACAGCAGCATGTATTGATGAATATAAGCAATCAATTTCAGACTGGTCATCCACAGCTAAATGTGAGTGCCCAATTAACTCCCATCGATAATCCAAATTCAATTATTAACGGCCTGGACATCAATCAATTTAAATGCTATCAGTACCAAGACAACTTTAGTTCCAACAACTGGCCAGTTGCTTCAAATAATTTGACTTCACTAATTAATTCAGCTAATAATATTCCGACTATATCTGTTCCAATTAAGCAACCTACAATACTGTTAAATACAACAAATCAAATGCCTAGTAAACTTAATATGGCTAATCCTCTGGGCCCCGATATAAACACCAATTTGAATAATTTGCCAATTAGCAATTCCTACAACAATGTCGGCTTTGTGCAGCAGCCCATCTTGCAAAGCCACAATACTCAATTGCAGCCTGTAACAAGTGTAACAAGAGTAAACAATGGCATTGTTGCCTCGGATTCACTGCGTCTGGCAGACCTGCTGAACATGGACAAAAGCAGCTGCAATAATCTGAATGTGGCTGAGGTAGCCAAGAACGCCATGTTACTCTTAAGCACAGTTTTTCACAAGCCCATACTTAACGAGGACGTACAGCAGGAGCTGTCACAGTTGCAGGTAAATTGAAGTATAACAAAAAATAGCACATACAAATTAAAAGTGATTATTTTTACAGAACAAAACCGGGCAATCTGAAGAACCACATGGTCTTGATATGACCATAAGCCCAGTAACCACCGAAGTTCGAATGTATGATCGTTTCAAGTAGATATATATATCAGACAAAGTGTTAAAATTAAGTTGATATAAATATGAGCGCGCAAGCTTTCGTTCCAGGTGAATGGTTATAAAAAAAAAGCGCACTCGTTGTGAATAGACCGTAGACATAAGGTAAGAAGAAAAGAGCCTTTTCGTGTTGTGAATGGCAGTTTACACACACACACGCACGCACACGACCGCAAGTCTTTGTATTTTTGTTTTATTATTATTTTTGGCTGATAAGAAAAGGCCGTGCCGCTTATCAGCAATGCACAACAAGAACTAAACGGAGATGTGAAGCAGAAGCGAACAAAAATAGAAACAAACAGCGATAAATGACGGCAAAGCAAAACGAATTTTCATACAAGAAAGCTGGCAATAACAATCAATCAGTGAATCTAATAAAGACCAAGAACGTGGACGTTAAAAATTATGTTTATGGAAACGGATAACGTGTGTGCGTGTTTAGTGTGATTATATCTCCAGATTTATGTTAATAACGGAATACAATTATATACGTTACGGAGTGTTTGCAACTTTCATCAGAAAATTGTGTAAACAAAGAGTGAACATTTTCACTTCAACATTTTCTTCATTTAAATACAAAAAACAAAAGGATTATTGGAGTTTTACGTTTAGTTCGTAATTGATTAAGTAAATCAACAATTGATGTAGCAACGAGTTAAATAAAAAAAAATTGAATACATAAATGCTCTTTTATTAAACTCGCTCAGCATGTTGAAGTCCAAGCAATTGCTGAAACAATTTGTCAAAGGTAAGGTAATGTAACTACCGTATGTTTGTAATAGAATGTATACAAAATGTGTAGACCGCAATTCCAATTTGTTTTACATAAAGCGCGTTTCCGTTTATTATCAGCAAAGGCTCGGGCATGTGTTATTAAATAGATAATCTCGCCCAAATATAGCTTTAATTTGTATTTAGTAAATTCTGTCATACAATTAGCGAAAATGGCGGATTGAAGCATTTGTATTTGATCACTTAAGAATTTCATAGAATCTTTTGTCAGCTACAAAATATGTTTTTTAATAAACAATTTTGGGCATGCCAGAACATTATGCAAGAGTATTTTAAATTAGCTAATGTTTTAAATTTCAACAACAATCCCTCCGGTTTAGAATATGCCAACTTTGCGCCCTCAAACTTTCAATTGAAGCGTGCGTTGGTCGTATCGAAGCTGTCCCGTTATGAGATCGAGCAAATGCGTCATCCGGAACTGTCACGCGAACAGGTGGAGCAGAAGCTGCGCGATCGGGGCACCGATTTGGAGATGATCCTCTATTTGCACAACCTGCACAAGGACTTTGAGCGGCGTATTGTGCAGAGCTTCCAGGATGTTGGTTGCGAGGTGAAGCTGGCCAGCAGGTGCGTACACAAGTTATGTATTTGTTGTGCCGCTAGCCGGCGCAACATTTTCGCGCTATATGATGACCTACATATGCAATATATATCTAATGTTTGTTTGTGTGGCTTCGTTGTGACCGTGTCTGGTGTGTTTGTCCGTCCGTCATGGTCCATCGTCACGTCAAATGTTGTCATCGTTGTCGCAATGCAAATCCAACAACAAATTGTATTTACTCCTGCCATCCACATAACGTGTCCCTGTCGCTGTTGACTTTATTAAACAAGCAGACTTGAATTTAGAAGCTCTCTGAGCAAGGATATCATGAGCTGGGCCGATGTGATTGTGCCCGTTGGCGGTGATGGCACCTTTCTGTTGTCCGCCAATCGCGCCAGCCCATTGTTCGCGCTCAGCCAACAGAAAACACCAATTGTCGGCTTCAATTCGGATCCACAGCACTCGGAGGGTCGCCTCATGCTGCCCAAGCAGTACTCGGAGCATCCCGAAGAAGCGGTCAACCGCATCAAAAGCGTGAGTGGCACCTGTTTGAGGGTATTCGCCAAAGCTAATATACGATTTCTCATAGGGCGACTTCAAGTGGATGCATCGTTCACGCATACGCACCACATTTCTGGGCAACAATGGCACAATCCCAGAGTCGTCAGATCTGTTCAGGCATACCACGGTCAAGATGGAACAGGTGAAAACGTCGCCGGAAAAGCTGGATGAGCATATGGCCACCAAGTACAAGGCCAAAATGAAGCGTATATTTCCCTATTTGGCGCTAAACGAGGTGAGTGCTTCCCATTTTCGGTTTTGTCCAGCTAATCCTTTCGAGCGCCCGCAACAGGTCTTCATTGGTGAGCATCACTCGGCGCGTGTGTCACATTTGCAACTGGTGCTGAATCATCAGGATGTGGTGAACAAAACGAAATGCTCTGGCCTGTGCGTTAGCACCGGCACCGGTTCCACATCCTGGCACACGAGCATTAATCACTTAACCAGCAGCGATGTGGACGACCTGTTGCAGTCGCTGCCCAATAGCGATGCGCCGGATGTGCTTGAGTTACGCAAAAACGTTGAGAAAATAGCACAACGCTACAATCAGGGCCTGCTTTTTGCGCCCGATGATCCGCGTCTTTGCTACTCCATACGGGAGCAAATCTGTGTGGGCGTCTGGCCCTCGCCAAAGACATTCAAAGCTCGCGATTTTGTACAGAACGTGTTTATAAAATCGCACTGCATCGAAGCCAGTGAGTAGCGACTGCATAAATTCAAAAATCTAGTCAACTATAAATCGATTTCCATTTTACAGATCTGGTCATTGATGGCAGCATATCGTATCCATTTAACGATGGCGCCAAAGTGCTGCTGGAGATCTATCCCGAGGATGCGCTGCTGACAATCTCCTTAGACTGAAGAGAAACAAGAAGGCTTGAAAATGTTGTTAGAAAAGTGCCTGCTCTATATATTTTGAAGGCTGCTACTGGCTGCATTTGAAGAAGCATGTCTGAAATATATTTAATGATGCGTGTTTCACTACTGCTTAGTAGTGCAAGCTCAAAAGTTATTTGTTATATTACATATACATATATATAATATATAAAACTCAACTAAGTCACGATTGCTTTACGCTTTGCATTTGGTTTCGTTTTTGCCGCGCTCTTAACTTTCGATGAGTGGATATTACTTGGTTTAAGCAACCTGCTGTCTTTAGCTGCCTTAGAATCGTTTTCTATTGAACGTTTTTTGAACTTCTTCTCAAAGCGCGCGCTGTCCACGCTCTTGAAGCGATCGTCATGCAACAGCGCTTGGCTCCCCTCACTGGCGCCCATCTCCGCCTGCTGTTGCTTGCGCTTGCGGCGTATTTCACGCAGTTTGTCCTTTTGCTTCTTTCGATAGCTGCAATAGAATTAAATAGTTAATAGTTGATGGATTTGTATTAGTGAGATGTGCCCACTTACAGCGCCTCCATTTCGTCCGGATCCTTGCCCTCCATTATCCACGTCTTACGTCTGTAGTTCTGAGCGCGCTCGTCAAAGTCATTGTTGTCCAATTGCATCTCCGATTCGCGTCGTGTTACATTCACCTGCATAAATATGCGTTCCACCATGCGCTCTGATAAACAAAAAAAATTAATCTACATTTCAATTATGGACATTTCGCACATACGATCTATGGGATGCTCGGTTAGTTTAGTATTAATCTCAGCTTCGATGGCGCCCAGCAGCTCCAGATCGCGCGGAAAACGAAATATCGATATGGCCAGCCCTTTGCGTCCTGCTCTCGCGGTGCGTCCTACTCGATGTATATATTCCTTTGGTGTGCGCGGCAGCATGTGATTCATCACTAGTTGCACACTGGGTATATCTAGGCCACGTGCCGCCACATCTGTGGCTATGAGCGTGCGTATGTGATTGGATTTGAACCGACTCAGCGCCGTAACGCGCTCCTTTTGCCGCATAAAGCCATGCAGGCAAACGTTATCAATTTCCATGCTGGCCAGCGTCATCGACAGCAGCTGACAGTATCTGGAAGGTATTTTACTACTTAATACTTTTATAAAGTTAAAAAAGTAATCTCTTACTTCTTTGTGTTGGTAAAGATCATTACGTTGGCATTTTCGTTCTGCTCGCGATACTTTCGCAAAGATTCGATGAGCACCATGTCACGATCATAGTCGGCGCATAGCAAATAGCGCTGATCCAGGGTATCCACAGTGGCCACGTCCGAGTCCTGTGACCATTCCAAACACTAAATTAAATGACATCATAATTTATAGCAGTTAATTGGTAGATTTGGTAGATTTGCACACTTACATCTTTGGCAATGGGAAATATGCTGGACTCTTTCATAAAATCCTTCATGGTGGCAGAGAAAAACAGATTCTGTCGGCTTTTTGGCAAACAACGTTCGATTACTGCCAAACTCTCGTCAAAATCACCATTCAACATGCGATCCGCTTCATCCACGACCAGGTATTTTAGATTATCAAATGAGAACGTATCACAGCCCGTCAAGTGGTCCGCAAGGCGACCCGGCATAGCCACCACAATGTGTGGTCGCTGCATTAGCTTCTGGCTTTCAATCATCTGGTCTGTGCCGCCGGAGACAACGCACACGCGCACGCCCATTGCTTGACCGGCCACCAGAAACTGCTCGGAGATTTGGTAGGCCAGCTCGTGTGTGGGTGTTAGCACCAGGGCAAAATGACTGACTGGCTCCTCACTCAGCTTCTCCAGTATAGGCAGTGCAAATGCGAACGTCTTGCCCGAACCAGTTTTAGCCGCGCCAATGCAATCCTTGCCCGCTAAAATCGCTGGTATGCAATTCTGTTGTATGGGCGTCGCGCCTTTGAGGCCTGGATAATGAAATCACCCAATGAGGCATTGCTATATTCACTCATTTCTATTTCAACTCACCCAATTTGGTCAGCTGCTTGGCTAGCCATGGTCGTAATCCCAGTTTCAGGAACGGATTTGGCTCTTTACGCTGCATATTTATGGCAAAAACAACAGCCCACAAGTAAACACAACGTGCCCACGACCAGGGCTAACAATTTATAGATTTTCGATAAGCGATTGTCTGTAGTATAATCGATTCATCGATTAATTTGAACCCCTGCAAGACCAATAAAAAAAAAGTACGTTTCGTTTGCTTTGTTGTTGGTTTTTCCTTGTGAAATACACCTATTAGTAAAATAGAATTCCAAGAGAGATAAGAGCGTAGTGCAACGCAAAACAACATGGAAGCGGAAGCAGAAATGGAAGCAACGCCAAGACAGCAAGCTGAGACGTTGAACGTTTTGTGTGGAATTTGCAATGAATTCTACAAGGCGAATGATATCATATATTCAACGGCCAGTTGCGGTCATGTTTTCCACAAGGAGTGCCTTACACGTTGGCTTAGCCGTTCTCTGAGCTGTCCCCAATGTCGCGCTAATTGTCATCGTGAGCGCATTCATCGTATTTACTTGAATTTCGCTGAACGCACTGAAGTCGAGGAAATGGAACGTCCGCAGATCCAGTGGGTACCAATGGATTTGGATGATCCCTTAGCAACCACCACGCTGGATGGGGCCGTTCAATGTGGTACCGATCATGAGGGCTACGATACGTATGTGGCTCGCGTATATCTGCACGAGGATTTGCTGCCCGCCAATTATGTGCCGCAAAAGAAAGCCGTATACACTCCTTGGAATTGCAGTGCCCATCAGCTGAACACAGAGGTGGACTTACTGGTGTTGACGGACTGTGAACTTAAATGGGTAGCGGCGTCACACGGTAATGTGCCGCCGGGCGCCCTCAAGGCAGGATACTCGGAAACCGGTGAGACACTGTACACTGGCCGTTCAGTGCATGCGGGCCTGACTCTGTTGGGCAAGGTGCATCCATCCCATCATGTCTTGTATATGCCCTATCAGCGCCAGGAAGTAAGCGCCACCGACTATGAGGTCCTGGTCGTTACGCCCAAAGAGCTGGCCGAGCGCTGAGCTAATTGGAATTCTAATTGACGTGGGGGGCCAAGCGTCTCTTTTATACATTTTAATCTCTATGCTCCGTCTTTAAGCGGTGCATGTAAAAATATATCTGTATCTTTGTTTTATATTATCTACTAATATACAATTTTAAAATGAATGTCTTGGAAATATTTTTATTAAAATTGTTGTTATTGTTAGACTATGTATTTATATATGTATATGTATATGATTTAAACGTTTGTTATGCTTAAAATACGTATATGTTTCTGGCTATAGCTATACATATATATAATATATATATATATATATATATTGTATTCAATGTTGTTAATTCTTGTGAATTTCTCATGATACCTTTTTTTTTGTTGTTTCAACAAATTCGTCACAATAACAATGCAGTTTCAAATTATTTATAATAACTTTTGTAAAGTATGCATGTATATGTGTATGTGTATTTATATTCGTTCTTAATAAATCTGCATATGCATTTGAATAATAACATGACATTTAGCTAAAAATACAACGTGTGCAACGTGCATGTAACATTTAAACAACATATTTTTTTTATTCATACAGTTATAATAGAAATAGGATTTTTGTTTCATGTTTGACTTTGTACTTAGTTTCTAACAAAAAATGTGTAAAACATGTTATTGTATAACTATGTACCTATATATATATATATATGTATGTGTATGTGTGTGGGGATTCTGATGTGAGTGTATGTAAATGTATATGCTGATCGATCCGTCGTGACTACAATAGATATTTACAATTTGTTTATTGATAAGCATAAATTGGTTTCCGATTTACTATATTTATGTATATATATTTATATATATATAGGCGATTTACAATTGCTACTTGAGCCTATCTTGATTTGTGTTTACGTTTGATTTTTGTTCTTTATTTGAGTCGGGAATTGGAGATTAGATGAAAAAAATGGCCACGAGTTAGGTTCAACATTTGAGCTCAATTGCAGATTAGAAGAAAAACAGTCTCTACCACATTATACAACATATTAAATAAACAGCAAACTTATTTAACTAACAATTGAATATGTGGTCTTAATATCCATAATTACAAAAAACTCAATAATATTCTAATACAGTAAAATGAAGAATCAAAAAGTAATTTTTAAATGAAGAGCAAATTGATTACATGGTTGGTTGGTTGGGTAGCTAGGGAGGGAGGGCAACTATATGTGTATACGGTCGAAACAAAATCTCGCTGCAGACTTTCAATTTAAACAATTATTTTAACAAAAATCGTACTCTCGCTTATTGTAATCACTCCATGCATTTGTAGTTCCTGGTGCTGCGACGACGCTGGTTTTTTTTGCAGCGGGCTCGTCTTTCTCATTTCTGCGCGGACAGGTAGTTCATATATTGTGTTGTCTGCTGCGCATTACGCACCAGCTCGCTCTCATCCTTGCTGCTAGCCTCATTCCAGTTGTCAGCGTTTGAATGATGCTGCTGCTGCGGCGGCTGCTGTTGCGGATTCTGTCCCTGATGAAGCTCTTGCGGCTGGTGTATGTTGGGCTGCGAGCGACGCGTAAAGTTGCGATGACGTTGGGGTTGGTGCTGATGTTGATGTTGGTTTTGGTGCTGGCGTGGTGCCTGCTGGCGTCGATCAAAAGTGCTAGACGCTTCGCTGGCCAGGCTACTCTGACTGCTGTAACGCGGAAAGTTGCGTGGCCCACCGCCAGCTCCACCACCACGTGTTGGACTCTGGCTGTAGCGATAGTTGGAGTTGGACTTTCTGCCGCCATCGTCCATCTGCGATTTGGGCGGACGTGGCAGCGTGCGTGCGCGCGATGAGCTGCGGCTGTTGGACTCGGGTCCATTCGAATTGTACGCGCAGTTCTCATCCTGATATGCGTTATTTATGCCCGTGTTTGAGCGACGCCAAGTTTCGCTGTGGATCTTCTGATGATCCTTGGGCTGTTGATGATGTTGCTGCTGCTGCTGCTGCTTTTGAAAGCGCGGCGGCTTGTCATATGTGTTGCGACTGTGATTATTGTAGCGTCCGCCGCGTTTGTAACTATTACCGCGCTCATAGTTGCTAATGTAGGAGCGTTCGCTGCGATCGTCGCGCTGATCCCAATTGGAGTTAACAATGTTGTTGTAGTTGCTGCCGCCGCTTAGATTGCGCTCGTAGCGCTCCTGCGAATGCTTCCTCCGATCATCGATGCTGTACAAACGCAAATTACCACGACCTTCGCTGCGCACACTCTGATGATCGTCGTCGCAGCTGATGCTATAGCGACGCTGCTGATCGTGGCGGGAGCGTCCATTCGAGTGGTCAGCATCGTTGGCGCGATTGAAGCGGGTCTTGCGCCAGCTGGGCAGCGGTTTGGACTCATCACGATCTTCGCTACTAGCCATGGATGTATACTGATCGGAGCTGACGTTGCTGCAAGGCGACAAAGTTAAAGAAACATAACAGAATTCCAAGCACGCAGATTACTTACTCAGGTTGCGGTGCTTGTGTATGCTGGGCTTGCTTCAGGGGACGGGGAACGTTGCGCGGCTGATAGCCTCGCCTGGCCTGCCGGCCGGAACTGGCAGAGTCGAGACTTTGATAGGTATTGCCAGCATTGTCACCAAACTGTTGCTCATCCCCATTGGACGCCTCGCCATAGACAATATCGCATAGCGAATCCTCGCAGACCTGTTCGCTCCACTTCTTAGGCGCCTCCTGTGCCGAGTTGTTGGCGCTGCTGCCGTTCTCCTCGTCGCTGTAACAGGTGGCTGCGCTCTGAACGCTGTATGCGTCTGTCTGTGTCTGTGTTTCGGCACTATTGTTGTTATTATTGAAACCATCATCCTCGTCCTCATCAACCACCAAATAGTCTGTGTACATGGCCTCCAATTCGCGCCCAACATGCTTGAAATGATTGTAAAACAGGTCGAGCACCATCAACAACATCGCCCTCACTTTCTCCGTCAGCTCTGGCTGCTTGATCAGATGGCGCCGGACATGGAAGAGCAACTGATCGATCTCCGCCTTATGACGCGTCCGCATTATTTCGCCATTAAGCGTGATTTGTGAAAGTACCAAACGGGCTAAGCGCGTACTCATCACCACCGCAATATCATTGATTTCGCGCGTTAGCAAATTGAGCAGCGAATCCCCGAGAATTGTGATCGGCGCATTATCCGCCAGTCGCACCCGATGATAGTACTCGCCCAGTAGTGTTATCGAATTGTACAATCGATTCTTGTCATGCTGCCGATACGTATCGGCATTTATAAAGTTTGTCTCTAGGATTTTGAGCATGGCACTGCGCACCTTCGTCTCCTTCATGGCCAGGGCATCAAAGTTGCGCGACGAGAACAACAGAGCGAACTTTAACGCTGTTTCAGCGTCACTCAGAGCTTTACTGTTCATGTACTCCATGGATTCGCTGAAATGAATTTTAAAGCGATATATATAAGTAATCCAATGGGCTCGGATATTATTATAATTTTTTTTTTTTAGCTTTAAGCGGAGTGAACTGCGAACCATTTAAGTTCCGGTTATCGGTATCCCTGATAATTATAAAGCTTTATACAGATAACTACTGCTGAGTGACAAAAACTGATCCTTCAAATGAAAATATATATACTTTAAAAATATTGTTACCAAGTGAAAAGTGCATTTGAAGAAACATATTAATACAATATATAATTAGTTTATTTTTGATAGTGAAGGGTATTAAGTCTTCGTCAACAGAAAGATAACTCTAACTTGCTTGCTCTCTATGTCTCTCTCTCACACTCTACATATATGCTAAATTTGTCAGTAGTTTTGCGCCGAATTGCGACATCGCTTACAAAAAAGTTGTAAATTGTTAATACTAGTTCTGACGTAGGAACGTGCATATATATATATACATATATACATTAATATTTTTATTAAAAATATATATATATATATATATATATATATGTATATGCATGTATACACGGAAATAAATGTACAAACATGCATACATACTTATGTATTAATCATCAATGGACGACGCCATGCACACACACACAAATACAGAGAGGCACTTACTGAATTGTACAAAGATATATACATACCATAGCATCGATTCGTCGCGCACAATGTTGCAGAAATCCGTTTCGATGGCTTTGATTTTGTTGTTCAAAACGATGCCGTCGTCCTGCAGGTTGAGGCCGCGCATCATGCGAATAATGTGATCGTACGCACAACCACCTGTTGGTATCACATAGTTGCCTGGGGCGCCCGTATTGAGCATATTACAAACTTCGCGCAACGTTTGCACCTCGTTGCCACCACCGCCGCCACTGCCACTGGCGCTGCCGCTGCTGTTGCCGCTGTCTGCACTAACACTGTTGTAATTGTTGTAAGTGTAGGCGGTGCTGTTGCTGTTACTGTTATGATTGCTGCTAATCATATTTGTATTAGCTGTTTCTTCTGATGGCTGGCACAAATGTTGTTGCTGTTGTTGTTCTGGTTATTGTTATTCTTGTTTGCCGTTTTCCACTGCTTCTTGTTCTGGCAGCGCCAACTTCTCTGTGTATTTGTACTGGCCACCACCAACAACAACAATGTTCGGAACTTATTATTTTGCGCAAATAAAAGCGTTGACAAAGGTGTCGAAATGCGCATAAAATTTCACCTTTCATTCACTTTGCGCACCTGCATGGAACTTACCCAAGCTTGTGTGTTATTTGGTACTTAACGTGCAAACTAAACTAAATGCACAATGGTATTAATTTATATTTTATTTTTACTTAGTTTTATACCGCAGTTAATTTATAGCGAATGCGTTTGGTTCGCAGTGAATATTTGCGTGAACCTGGAACTAGTTAACGAACGAAAAACGTGAGAAACAAAAATAACATATTAACGCGCTGTTATCGCGCACTATATGTATACACTGTGAACGTAATGTTATATATATGCCGTTACGTTTGAAAACTGCGTTACACTTACAAAAATATACGTATAAGAATATGATTTTAAAGCCAATTTTAGGAGGTAAGCGCGAGCTGATATTTATTATTTAGATATAAAACTGAATATTGAATTATTGAATTTGTATTTGATTTTGACTTTGACTTTGTTAACAAAGTGTTCCATTAGCCCATATAAATTTACAATACTTTATGTATATGTCACCAGTTATTTATTTAAAAGTCATGTATATGGGTTCGTAAGTATATTCGTAGTTTCGGCCTGCGAGGAATTGTAGAAACGGATGTTGACCAACCTCAGTCCAGATCCAAGCTTGTTTCTGTAGGGGAAAAAAGGTAGAATCACATACTCGGCATTTGTTATTTATGACTTACTGTCAATAAACATGTATTTTGATGCAGATTTACTTGCAGAATTTTGTTTCGCTTCTCAGTTATTTTTGATGCTACAAACTCGTAGTTATTAAATGTGAATACACATTGCTCAAAGCTAACAAGCTCCACATTTGCCACGTTGTGCATTAAGTTGTTTAGGTGGTTCTTTTCTTGAATGCAACAGCTTTTAAAATACAATTGATTGATATATTCAAAGTTCTTGGGAGAAAAATAACCCATGTCTTCCAATAGGTAATTATCAGTAACAATTTTAAGAGCATCCACACGCAGCTTCGATTCTATGACCGTGCATAATGTATCAGTGGTGTTGCACGTCTCCAAAATATTAAAATGATGCTTTTGGGTTAGTGAATCCCGAAGCTTACGACAGAGTGAAGGAAGTGTTCCCATATACCTGGGTCCACTAACTGTTAACTCGTTAAGATAATTAAGTCTGCCCAGGTGGTCCTCAAACCAGGGCAGTTCGTCAAGTTCAATTTTAATTGATTCCAGATTCGACATGTACTCCACGGGCAGATTAATATCGCTCGATTCTATTGTCCTGCGATCGAATAGGCAAAGCTTGATTTCCTTAAGCTTATGTGCCTTCATTATGTTTGCCAAATTATCAACACAAAACTGTTTGCAGTATGTCAGCGTGAGTCGCTCCAACAGAGGGAAATCGGTAAAATATCTGCCTGAAAAATTCCCTTGAGGACTGAATGTTTTCAAATTCGGAAAAGTTGCGATCATTTTCGGTATATCCGAATCGGATAACAATTTACTTGGTACTGTTGCGAACCGAAAGTCGTGAACTTTTGGAAAAGTGAAGCTGATGAGCACTTGATATTGCTCCAAGGACATCATTCTCAGATGTAGTACCTGCACAGTTTTGTGAATGCTTTCGAAAAAATGCCGCAAATCCTTGATGGAAAATTTAGCCTCATATAGCGACAGGCTTACGGTTTTATATTGGGAACTCCAGACAAGCGCCATTAAATTGTAGAATCGTGTATGCAAACTTATCATGTTCTGCTGCGATTTCAGATCCAAATAGCTTAGTATGCGAATCAGAGTATCATCATTTAAAGCCTCCATTTTTGACTAAAAGAAAAAGGAAGACAAAATTGAACTTTAAATTGTATAATTTATTGAAAAAAAACTGAAAACGAACTGCACTTGCTCCACTTTTTCCTTCATCTGCCGTTAAATGACAGCCGACTCCAATTTGCGTTACCGGCCAACTTCACGCTGCGCATGTTGGCACGAGTCTCAGCCATAAGAGACCGTAAACAGCTGATTTATGACGGTCTGGCAACACACAGGGATTTTCAGGTAATCGCGACACAATTTTATTTTATAAACATGCAAAAATATGATAAAATGGAGAAAATTGGTGAGGGCACTTACGGCACAGTGTTCAAGGGCCGCAATCGAGACACTATGGAAATTGTCGCCCTGAAAAGAGTTCGCTTAGATGAGGACGACGAGGGTGTGCCCAGTTCCGCGCTGAGAGAGATATGCTTACTGAAGGTTTGTTTTGCAAATATCAGAACCGAGAGCTATGCTCTATTCTTTACGTCACTCCACTACAGGAACTAAAGCACAAAAATATAGTACGACTCTGTGATGTGTTGCACTCCGATAAAAAGTTGACACTGGTATTCGAGCACTGCGATCAGGACCTGAAAAAGTACTTTGACAGCTTGAATGGAGAAATCGATATGGCCGTGTGTCGAAGTTTTATGCTACAACTGTTGCGCGGCTTGGCCTTTTGTCACAGGTGGGTGTTTAATGCAGTTGTCACCGAAGTTACATTTTTACTATTTTGCTTTTTAATTTTAGCCACAATGTGCTGCACCGTGATCTAAAGCCGCAAAACTTGCTTATTAATAAGAATGGTGAACTGAAGCTGGCCGATTTCGGTCTGGCCCGTGCCTTCGGCATACCCGTCAAATGTTATTCCGCCGAGGTGGTAACGCTGTGGTACCGTCCCCCCGACGTACTCTTTGGTGCCAAGCTTTACACGACCAGCATCGATATGTGGTCGGCGGGCTGCATATTGGCCGAACTAGCTGATGCCGGCCGTCCGCTGTTTCCCGGTTCCGATGTGCTTGACCAATTGCTGAAAATATTCCGCGTCCTGGGCACACCAACCGAAGAGTCTTGGCCCGGTGTCTCACATCTCTCCGACTACGTTGCACTTCCATGTAAATGCTATTGGCAACCAATTAAAATAGTTAACAAAGCATTTAACAATATTCTTTTTTTTTGTTTTTGTTTTAGCTTTTCCACCAATTACTTCGTGGAGCCAACTTGTACCAAGACTGAATTCAAAGGGCCGTGATTTATTGCAAAAACTGCTCGTGTGCCGTCCGAATCAGCGAATTAGTGCGGAAGCTGCTATGCAGCATCCGTTTTTTACGGACAGCTCTTCGTCGGGCCATTAATGTGGCGGCAATCCAGTTGACACTGTAGCTCTAACGACTGTTTCAATAATATAATATAACATAAAATATATATAAATTGTATGTATATTTTAGGAACGTATTTTTAGTTATATACACCTTGTTTTTATTCAATTCATTGCAATTCTATTACATAGTTTTTACCAAGAAAAATTTACCATGGAAATGCCATCAGTTGTAATATTTTAAATATAAATATACATAATTAAGTAAATTTAAGACACAAAATTGCAACCGTACCTAGTTCACTTAATATTTATAGCATAAATCTTCATAAATATACATACCTAAACATAAACAAATATCTGCTTCTTATCAGCAGGCACAATTAACCACACAGCGTCAGCTAAGGGTTAAATCTAATGCGCAGTGCGCACTCTTGTCAACTTTTGTTCTTAGTTCCCTCTCGTATGCTTGACAGACCGGTCACGTTTCGCGTTCATATACCCAAACATAGAAGTTCGTGTTTATAAATATATATTTGTTTTGTTTTAATTTGATAAAGAATCTCATTAAGTTCTTAATAAACGAATTTTTATGCGGGCTTAACGACACTGCTACAGAGGGGAATTCCTACGAGCAGTAAACGAACCGTAATCGAAACCGAATCGAATATTGCAATTTTAGTTTAAAAAAATGACTTGGGGCTTTGTGACTTGTGGCCCAAACGAGGCACTAGTTGTTTCAGGTAAATATTAAGGTTAAACAAAAGCAATTTGCTTTTTAATTGTTATTAAAAAAAATGGGATCGGGGCAGCACCCTTACAATGACGTCACTTATCGATTTTTGTGTACAAGTAAATTGTAAGAGACCGAAGCCGTGTGTGCGCACGCAATGAACGCCGTTGCAAAGTATACAATCATGCATGTATGTATTTGTGTGTGTAAGTTTTGTTTTCTTTTGTTTTGTTTTGTTTTGTTTTGTTTTGATGCAAAATTGTAAATATTAAAACTTATTCGTATTGCTTGCCTCTTTTTTATTTGGCAGGATGTTGCTATATGAAGCCGCTATTGGTGCCAGGCGGGCGTGCCTTTGTCTGGCCATCGATTCAACAAGTACAACGGTAATTGATTGAATTGGTTTTGAGCAATGATGTCACAAAATAACTGTGTTGGTTTTCCCGCCTCCTTTTTGCTAGCATTTCTTTAAATACGATGACGCTGCAGGTGGAAAGCCCCTGCGTGTACACCAGCCAGGGCGTGCCGATCTCTGTGACGGGCATTGCACAGGTGAAGGTGCAGGGCCAGAACGAGGATATGCTGTTGACTGCCTGCGAGCAGTTTCTGGGCAAGTCGGAGGCGGAGATCAATCACATTGCGCTGGTCACATTGGAGGGACATCAGCGCGCCATTATGGGCTCGATGACCGTGGAGGAGATCTACAAGGATCGCAAGAAGTTCAGCAAGCAGGTTTTCGAGGTGGCCTCCAGCGACTTGGCCAACATGGGCATTACCGTCGTGTCCTACACCATTAAGGATCTGCGCGACGAGGAGGTGAGTTAACCTAGTTTTACTTGACTCTGTCTCTGGGCATGATAGTGAGATATGGCGTGGGGCATGTTTATTGCTGAGTAACCGAAATTTATTTCGTATTATGTATTTTTGCATGTATATACATATTGACTCATGGTTTAACTAACCAGGGCGACTCCAAGGTGCGTATATGGTGGTCCCTGGCTTTGGAGTCATCTTCAATCTTCAATTCAGTCTGTCTGTCATTAAAACCGTGACTTGTATTCACTTCACTTCTTTTTTCTAGGGCTATCTTAAATCGTTGGGCATGGCGCGCACGGCGGAGGTGAAGCGCGATGCTCGCATTGGTGAGGCAGAGGCACGTGCTGAGGCGCACATCAAGGAGGCGATCGCCGAGGAGCAGCGAATGGCGGCGCGCTTCCTTAACGACACTGACATCGCCAAGGCACAGCGGGACTTTGAGCTGAAACGTGCTGCCTACGATCTGGAGGTGCAGACGAAGAAGGCCGAGGCTGACATGGCCTACGAGCTGCAGGCGGCCAAGACCAAGCAGCGCATCAAGGAGGAACAGATGCAGGTGAAGGTCATCGAGCGCACCCAAGAGATTGCCGTGCAGGAACAGGAAATTATGCGACGTGAGAAGGAGCTGGATGCCACCGTGCGCTGCCCGGCCGAAGCTGAAAAGTATCGTCTCGAGAAATTGGCCGAGGCCAATAAGCTGCGCGTCGTAATGGAGGCTGAAGCTGAGGCTGAATCGGTACAATAATTAATTAGGGGTTTCCCTTGACTGAATGACCAATAAAATAATTTGCTTCTTTTACAGATTAAAATACGTGGCGAAGCTGAGGCATTTGCCATTGCGGCGAAAGCAAAGGCTGAGGCTGAGCAGATGGCACAGAAGGCTGACGCCTGGCGTGAATATCGTGAAGCAGCCATGGTTGAGATGCTATTGGATACGCTACCAAAGGTGCGATACGGCTTTTCAATCAAAATAAATGTGTCTTAATATATTTGTTTTTTGGTTTTCAGGTGGCTGCCGAGGTGGCTGCGCCTCTGTCGCAGGCCAGGAAGATTACCATGGTGTCCAGTGGCCAAGGCGATATTGGTGCCGCCAAGTTGACCGGCGAGATATTGCAGATTGTCAACAAAGTGCCAGAGCTGGTCAAGAACATTACTGGCGTGGACATTGCCAGGGTACGTTCCAATTCAGAGTTTATTTAAAGGAAACACGATAAACTACTGCATAAAAAAAGTGAAGAAAAATAACAAAAGTAAAACAAATGGCAATCAAAAGACTTGGTAGAGAAATTTAGCAACATTATTAAAACTTCTATAATTACATATGTTTCTTCCGCAATGTGGCAATTACATATATGTATGTACATATATATGATTTTACGCTTTCTGATTTCGGTTTTGTTGTACATATATGATTTTGACTTATTTTTAATTTATCTCTTTTTATTCTTCGTTTCAGTCTGTGCATGCTGGCTAAATGTACGAATCCAAAAATACTCTCCAAAACTACCACACCAAAAAATAAATTTTTCAAACAAAATTAAATATTTTCTGCAAAAACAATTTCAACAAACGTGCTTTCGTTCAACATATAAATTTTTTGTATGTAACAGTGTAGTTTTTGCACATAAAAGCATAAAACATATTTTGTATTCAATGTAAGAATGTAAGAATTATAAATATATATATGTATTTATATATGTCTTTATAAAAGCGTTCTGCACAACCATGGAATAAAGATTTTTCCTTAAACGAATTAGAAAACCATTTTACTTTGAATAAGTGCGCCAACAAGTTGTCCACCGTGCTCACAAAAGAGGTGGCAACGTTGCTATCGCTGGGTTTCATTTTGGGGTTATATCGATATATGTGCTTTGGCAAAGTCTCAACCCTAATTATCACACAACTCAGCACTTTTCGTACGCCGAGCTGCCAACGCGTTGGCTTCACTCAAGTTGGCAGCCCATGCGAACATTTAGCCTAATCATTTGTGATTTTTGTACAAAAGTTGTGCTCGATTTTGTAAACGCCTAGAAAAAGAATTAAACACGTCAATTTATATATTTAAGTTCAAAAGTTTCACCACAAATCTTTTACTATGGCTGATTCCAAGGGGTAAGTGCATTTGCTACAAATAAACAGCGCCAATCGAAAGCCGACACGGCGCTGAGACAGCTTCAATTTCGCGTAGTCATTGGCCCTATGAGTAAAAAAAAGACCCAAAAGGCCACATAAGAAAATGAGGTGAAAACTGCTCGGGAAATGCGCGCCATGAAATGTGAACTAATTGAGAGATTTGACCTAGATTAAACCGATTTTGAATAATAATTTGAAGTTGTAAGAAAAATAATTAAATTTTGGCTACTTGATTGCGAAACTAGGGCAAAAGGCCGAAGAAAATCGCCATTTGTCCGTTTTCCAGTTGTTGTTGTTGTTGTAGCCTTTTTTTTTTGTTTCTTTGTTGAGGGATGACTTGAGAATTGATGAATGGCATTTTATTTCGAATGGTATCCAAGTGTGCTTGTTGAATTATACTGCCTTAGTTTGTTGTTAACACAACGACAAATGCTGCGAGCTTTGTTTTCTGTGTTTTAGTTTTTATAAAGTTGAAATCGAAACGGCAAAAAAAAAACAAAAAAAAAAATTAGTCCAGCTTAGGAATTGAACAAGAAAAACAGAAAGATGTCCAGCGGCAACGATGAGAACAGTGCCAACAATAGCTCGCACCATTCGCTTGTCCCACAGCCCGCTGGCGACGCCAACAACAACAATATAGCAGATAACAATTATGAGGTAGACAGTAGCCGGCGAATGGATGTGGACATAACCGACCTGGTGCGCAGCTATCGCAGCGAGCAGGAAGATCAACTGAAAAAGAAAGAGATTTTTGGCCATCCCAAGCCGCAGAGCTCCAGTGAGAAACGGTGCGCCTTGGGAATTATATTTGCTCTCCATTCGGTGTATCATTTCTAGTGGCTAACTCTCACCTTTGTTTTAGCAGCGAGGACCTGGCAACGGCAATTCTGAAGCGCAAGGATCGTCCCAATCGTCTGATTGTCGAAGAGGCGCAGAATGATGATAATTCCGTTGTGTCGCTATCGCAGGTATGTTCACAAGATTAAAAAACAATTGAAAGGCCACGTCAGCATTCGGTTGACTAAACTTGTCTGCATGTTTAGGCGAAAATGGATGAGCTGCAGCTCTTCCGTGGCGACACTGTTATTCTTAAGGGCAAGCGCCGCAAGGAGACCGTCTGCATTGTGCTATCGGATGACACCTGCCCGGATGAGAAGATACGCATGAATCGTGTTGTCCGCAACAATCTGTGCGTTCATTTGTCCGATGTAGTCTCCGTGCAGTCCTGCCCGGACGTCAAGTACGGCAAACGGGTGCGCATCTTGCCCATCGATGACACGACCGAGGGCGTGACGGGTAATCTCTTTGAGATCTATCTGAAGCCCTATTTCCTGGAGGCCTATCGTCCCATACACATGGGCGACAATTTCATTGTGCGCGCCGCCATGCGGCCCATTGAGTTCAAAGTGGTGCTTACCGATCCCGAACCCTACTGTATTGTGGCGCCCGAGACGGTCATCTTTTGTGATGGCGATCCCATCAAGCGTGAGGTAAGCGATGCGTTTATTACAACATGCAGCGCAGTGGGCGACATGGCTATAAGGTCTTGGTTTATTGGCTTGCGTTACATATTTAAATCAAAAAGTTATTTCACCCACTGTACTGCCTTCCGTGTGAGTTTTACATACTCTCAAATATATATGTACATCTTACGCTTTGCTGTAGGAAGAGGAGGAGTCTTTGAATGCTGTGGGCTACGACGACATTGGTGGCTGCCGCAAGCAGCTGGCCCAGATCAAGGAGATGGTTGAGCTGCCGCTGCGTCATCCGTCGCTTTTCAAGGCGATTGGTGTTAAGCCACCGCGTGGCATTCTTATGTATGGCCCACCCGGTACGGGCAAGACGCTAATTGCACGCGCCGTTGCCAACGAGACGGGCGCATTCTTCTTTTTGATTAACGGACCCGAGATCATGTCCAAGCTAGCCGGTGAATCCGAATCGAATCTGCGCAAGGCATTCGAGGAGGCCGAAAAGAATTCGCCGGCCATCATTTTCATTGATGAAATCGATGCGATTGCTCCCAAGCGTGACAAGACTCACGGCGAGGTGGAGCGTCGCATTGTCTCTCAACTGCTGACGCTGATGGACGGCATGAAGAAGAGCTCCCATTTGATTGTCATGGCGGCCACCAATCGTCCCAATTCCATTGATCCGGCGCTGCGTCGTTTTGGCCGCTTCGATCGTGAAATCGACATTGGCATTCCGGATGCCACCGGCCGGCTCGAGGTGTTGCGGATACACACCAAGAACATGAAGCTGCACGAGGATGTTGATCTGGAGCAGATTGCTGCCGAGACTCATGGCCATGTGGGCGCTGATTTGGCATCGTTATGCTCTGAGGCAGCGCTGCAGCAAATCCGTGAGAAGATGGATCTGATTGATTTGGAGGATGACAAGATCGACGCCGAAGTGCTCGCCTCGCTGGCCGTCACCATGGAGAACTTCCGCTACGCGATGACCAAGTCCAGTCCATCGGCGCTGCGCGAAACGGTTGTGGAGGTGCCCAACACCACCTGGACAGATATTGGTGGCCTCGAAAATGTCAAGAGGGAATTGCAGGAACTGGTCCAATATCCAGTCGAGCATCCCGACAAGTTCCTCAAGTTCGGCATGCAGCCCAGCCGTGGCGTTCTCTTCTACGGCCCACCCGGCTGTGGCAAGACGCTGCTGGCCAAGGCCATTGCCAACGAGTGCCAGGCGAATTTCATTTCGGTGAAGGGACCCGAGCTGCTCACCATGTGGTTCGGCGAGTCCGAGGCTAATGTGCGCGACATCTTCGACAAGGCTCGCTCGGCTGCTCCTTGCGTGCTATTCTTTGACGAGTTGGACTCGATTGCCAAGGCGCGCGGTGGCAATGTCGGAGATGCTGGCGGTGCTGCCGATCGTGTCATCAATCAGATTCTAACCGAAATGGACGGCATGGGTGCCAAGAAGAATGTGTTTATTATTGGCGCCACCAATCGCCCCGACATCATTGATCCGGCCATTTTGCGTCCGGGTCGCCTGGATCAGTTGATCTATATTCCATTGCCCGATGACAAGTCACGTGAGGCTATCCTTAAGGCCAACTTGCGCAAATCACCGCTGGCCAAGGAGGTCGATCTTACTTACATTGCCAAGGTGACGCAGGGCTTCTCGGGCGCCGATTTGACTGAGATCTGTCAACGTGCCTGTAAGCTGGCCATTCGCCAGGCCATCGAGGCCGAGATACGCCGCGAAAAGGACCGGGCCGAGAACCAGAACTCCGCCATGGACGTAAGTGCAGCTATATTCTAGATACAATTGGGTTATTTATACTGAGGTGTGTCACTTTCCAGATGGATGAGGACGATCCCGTGCCGGAGATAACACGTGCCCACTTTGAGGAGGCCATGAAGTTTGCTCGCCGGTCCGTTTCGGACAATGACATACGCAAATACGAGATGTTTGCCCAGACTTTGCAACAGTCACGTGGCTTTGGACAGAACTTCAGGTGCGAATGCAACAAAATCTAAAGCTTAAGATTATGTCTTAAATGAATTTTCTTTACTCTTGGATACAGATTCCCCGGTAACACCGGCAACACCTCAGGGTCGGGCACCAACATGCCAGTTAACTCGCCGGGCGACAATGGCGATGATGATCTTTACAGTTAGATTTCTAGTTTTACACAAGACAAACACAATTTTTTAAATGAATTTTTCCTCCTAACAAAAAAAGAAGAAATACAAAACCGAGCAAAACAATTTTAAACACACATTCAGCGCCTGGAGGCAGTAGCGGCCTATCCACGTGCAGCAACACCACAAGCAGCAGCAGCAGCAGTAACAACAACAGTAGGCAGCAAGACAACAAAAAGAACAAAAACCGCAAAAGCATAAAGTATATCTCGTGAATATTTTGATACCACTTCGGGATCAGATTATAATTTGTAATTGGCGCAACAAACAAAAAAAGAAGAAAAACTGCAAAAATTAGCCTCACTTATCATTCGTGCATTATCGGCGGTAGCTGAGCGACCGATATCGAAGTTCTATATATACATTATAATGATAATAAACAATACACATATACACATACATATAAAGATAAATACATACATATATTAAACATCGTAAAATTATAAGTGTATTTGGAGCTACGTTTTTAAGTGAATAAAAATTATAAAGTCGGAGTTTCGCATTTACAAATTGTGAAGGATGATGTGAAGTTACACGCGTGTTATGGCTAAGAAATACCCCGTAAATAAGCCCACTTTTCCATCTTTCTCTTTTATAGGTATTTTTAAACTGAGTTGAAGGATTTGTAGATGTTTTTTATAAAGTCCAAGGAACCGTCTTTAATAAAACAAAGCTCTAGTGTTTTATCGCTTTTATTAAACTTTGTATTCATTTCGTCATGTTTGCCTCTGCGCTGTTGATTTTCGACACATAACTCGATATCTGAAGAATAGTTACACAATCCTATAACTTAATATGCTATATACGATATATCCATGCCAATTGTTGCTGCGCTTAAATGACACAAAATTCAAATCAATCATATTTTTTTTGGCATTGGTTAAATGAAAAGCAAACAAATTGAAGTTTTCTGCTAGCAGCTTCCATGTGGCGTGTCAATTGAGTAATTTTTTTCTTAATTCATAAACGCCTATTGCAAAGTTCCAATGAAATGCTTTTCTTTTTTCAATTTTTTGTTTTTTTTTTTGTTTGCAGTGTCTACACTTGAAATATGCTCATTAAATACATACATATTTATTTTTTGCTTTTTTTTTTGTTTTTTTTTTACACACATAATTAAATACGCTTTATGCATAATTACAACACAACAGTTAAAATACAAATAGGTTTTAATTGTTAATTTAGCGCATTTGCATATGAAAATTCCGTTTTTATTTACTTTTTAATTCAACGTAATTTGTTTTTCTTTGAGCTTTGCTTGTTGTATTGTTGTGTGTGGGTGTGTGTGTGTGTTTAGGTTGGTGGCTGTGAATTGTGCGTGTGTGTGTATGCGTGTTGTGTTGTATTTTTTGGAAGAAAATGGCCAGCACTTTCAGCTTTCTTATATAATTAGTTTCTCCTCATAATTTCTAATATATTTTTGTATATGTTTTGATATATTTATGTACGCTTTCTTGTTTGAAATGTTTTTTGCTTAGTTTGTTTTTCAAGAATTTGTTGCTTTTAAAGTCTTGAACATAGACTAGACACCAATTATGTAGGATTAAACATTTTTTTTTTAAATTTATTTTTTCATGTTTTTTTTTGTGTTTTTCTTTTATACGTTTTTTTGTCACATGTAACAAGTTTTTAAATTTATGATATTTGCATTTCATATTATTTTTTAAGATTTTATTTTTTTTAGTTGATTTCTTTTAAATAATTTTGTGAACACCTGTCGACTGTTGGTATGCCAGTTAAATTGTTTATATATGCTTTTACATAACTACAAAGTACATATAGGTAATTTGTTATTGATTAACGGTCTAAGATTTGTTTTTTTAGTTACGCATTTTACAAACAATAAAGTAACGTTTATAAAGTACTGGAGTTTTGGGTTTACCATATTTTAAGCTCATTCAGTTTATAAGTAAATATTTGTATACAAATACAGACACATTTGCATGTCTCCATATGTGTATATAGTATATGCATGTGTGTGTGTGGTTAGAGTAGAGTTAAAAGTGGGACAGGGGCAGGAAGGATGGGGGTAGGGGTAAGGGTGGCAACTATTTGAAATTTCAAAAAATAAAACTCTACTAAGTACACATCTAGGCCTTTGATATTGCTTTGCATTGCTCTAACTACAATACTATTTACTGGTAAGTAGTATTCGTGTCTAGCCCGTACGAAAACCATAATAATAATACCATTTCTTTTTAAGAACTGAGCATATCTGCAAAATATGTGCTTGTCTCGCTATCATATCATATCGTATTTTATTTATTTTTATTTTTGTTTTGCTAAGTTTGATCCCATGCAACATATATTGATTGTGCCTTTTAGCCTTTTGTAGAGCCAATTGAAATTGAAAACGTTGTTTTTTTTTTTATAGATGGTAAATAAATAAATTTTGCTTACATTGAGATCGTTTTGGTTAGTGTGTATGTGTGTTATGGAAATCGTTAATAGAGGTGTCAAAACGAAAGTTTGCTTTTTTTTTTAAAGATGTCTCTTGAGTGGGGAAAATTGGAGCGATAACATTATGTTTATTTGCGTGTCTCAAATATATATTCTTCAAACAATTTCAAAAGTATTTATTTTGCTTTGCTTTTGATGCAACATTTTGCCAGCTGCGTTTAAGGTTTTTGTTTTTTCAAGATTGCAAGCAGCAATTTTTTACATGTTTAGACTAGTACAATGATTGGTTTTTTGTTTTTACTTTATTTTATAAATAAATTAGATTTGTTTTATGCATATGTGTGGGGTGTTTGTTTTGTTTTTTATTTATTTATTATTTGTTTTTTTTTTTTTACTTTATATAAGTATTTAAATTTGTATTTTGTAGATATAAACTCTTTGCTTGATGTGTTTCCATTTGCGCCTATTTGATATATATGCAAGTTGCAAAGTTTTAATTTAATTTTTTTTGTTTGTTTTTGATTTTATATATTAACTTGCTTGATTGTTTATCTTATGTCAAAACGAGTTGTTTTTGTAGTTTACTTTTCTGCTATATATTGTGCTAAATTATGCGTAAATCAAGCAATAACAAATTAGTATTATAATAATAATAATAATAATAGATAAAAATAAGAAAAAACAATACTAAGAACTATGCACTTAACATTTGTTTTCTTTTTGTTTTTGTTGTTTTTGAGCTAAGGACACACAAAGGAAATTTAAATTTGTATCGGTTTTGTTTTATGCTTTCAATTAAATACATTAAATTACAATTGCTAATACATACATATAATATTTGTTTTTGTTTTGTGTACTCAACTCTTTATGATTATCATTATCATTAGTGTATTATCGTTATCATTGTTTTTGTATTTCAATAACCAGCCTCAGCTTAAAACATAATTAAATCAAGTTTTTTACTTTTTATTATGCGTGTGTATATATAGGGTCCATGTGTGTGTTCTTTGTTGTTGTTGTTGTTGTTGTTGTTGTTGTGTATGTGTGTTTGTTTGGTTTGCGCTTGTATTGGTAGTTATGCTGCATTGCATGCCGCTTGTTGTTGTTGTTGTTGTTGTAGCTGTTGTTGTTTTATGTATGCCTCGATTTTATTTGTGCAGAGTCCTTTAAAACCCATTAGCCTGGTTGTGGTTGTTGTTGTTTTTGTTGTTGTTTTTTTATAGCTGCAGTTTTGCTGATGTTGTTGTGGTTGTTGGTTTTCAGACTTTTTATCGTGTATCGGTGATATTATTTTTGCTGCCAAATATTTTAACCAGCTGCGACTCGTAGTCATCAATATTGCGCTTCATAATATCCATGCAGGGTCCGAGCAGACGCTCAAATGCTCTCACATCGAGAACTGTTAATCAGAATATAATTTATTTGCATTATTGTTACGAGAATTGAATAGAAACGAACAACACACACATATATAACATATATACAGAAATATCATTTATATGAATAAAACATGCCTTTAATAATATTTTAAATAAACATTAGTAAACATGACAGAAAATTATACTGGCGTGCCCGAAAGATCAAAGACCAGGGACCAGAGTCCAGCATGTTGACCCACAGAAAACCACACACACAACCCTTAAATGTATTTAAGCCTTAACCCATTTCCAGGAACCACAGGCGCCTCAACTCATAAATATTGTGTAGAGCTGCGCTTACCAATCACAATGGACATTTTTTGTTCGATTTCTTTTTATTGATGTTTTACATATATATTTTTAGGACATGTCTGTGTCGGCAGCAGACACTTTGCTGTGGGATGGGCAAATGTTGCGTATACGTGATATTTTGTTTGCCCCTCTCGGTGGTGTGTGTGTTTGTGCGTGTAGTGTGTTCATTATTGGGCGTCAATTTGTGAATGCAAAATAAAACTGCATATTTACTTTGCACTTGTCACATTTTTAATCACAACTCTTTTTTCATCTCTCTCCCTCTCACTGCACAGCAAATTTAAGGCACAAAATATTACAAAAATTCATTCAAAAAATAAAAATTATAATGGAGCTTGACCGTTCTCACAGATTGGTATTGCGACGCGCCATTTCCGTAAACATTTGCTCGTACATCAGGATATTGCGCTTGAGCACGTCGGTGAGGAAGCCCAGGATACGCTCAAAGGCTTCCGTGTCTAGGACTAGGACGGATTTATCGATTATAACTAAGTTTTAACTACACAAACTACGAGGGGGGAGGTGGTGTGTATGGAAAGTACAACAACATGGGTGTGTGCACACTTGAAAAATAACTACTGCAGATCGCTCTTCTATGCGATTCTCATGTATTTAAGTAATACGTACAAAATGTTGGTGCTTTTGTTATCAAACTCATTGTGTATCATTAATTTCGCCCGCTTACTCTTTTTTCTCTCCGTCTCTCTTTCAGTTAACTATCTCTTAAACGCTCTCTCTCTTACATTTCTTCGCCCGCGTCTCTTTTTCTTTTTTAATCGTTTTGTGTCTTACTTTATTCATATTTTGTTTTGTAGATTCCTCTCATAATCGTATATTTAGTCAGTATCTTATTTTGTCGTCTCTCCCACTCACCTTCTTACGCGCTGATTCTCTTACCAATTGCCTTTCTATGTGATTTTCAAAAAATACAATGAACACTAATCAAATTGTTTGGTTATTTAAGTAATTAAGTATTAAAAGTGATATTATAAAAGTGATTTTTAAAGGCGATTAATTGAAGTGAGAGTATTTAACAAGTGCGCACACATTGTATTGTATTGTATTGTAGTTTATACCAACCAGCTCCCCTCTGAGGCATCAGACTACACTAAGGTCAAGCTATATGGCCGGTAGGCTATCGAAGTAGGCGCGCAGATCGAGTTCCAGATAGCGATAGTCGCATATGCCGCGCTGCAGGAGGTGGCTGCAGCGGCCCAGCAGTCGCTCAAAGCAAACAACATCCAAAACTACACACATACAATATACACACATTACACACAGTACACAACGCAACACGAGACGACATTAAACGTACAACAACAACGCAACAGTGCAAAATGAGCGCCAGGATAAGTGCATAAACAAAATACGGGGTAAACGGAACGGAACAGAACAGAAAAAGAAACAAAAACAGAACATAAACAGAAAAGCATTAAAACAGCTGGCTGGAATGTTCTGGGCCAGGCCCATAGCGAGGCGTCTGAAAGGGTTTCGTTGTAGCCGTCGATGCCGCACGGCCGGGACTTACATGCGAGCTTAACAACGCCACCCGTGGCGTAGACGGAGGCAGCGCGGGGCCGATGTGTGACCAGCGCCAGTTCACCAAAGTATTGACCCTTGCCCAGTTTGGATATCTCGATTTCGCTATCGTCCTGATCCATGCGCACCGACACGGTGCCCTCCTCAATGAAGTACATGCCATCGGCGGCATCACCTGTGCAATAAAACGGAAATGACAACAGTGTTGAACTAATCCCCGTTTGGGTTCAAATCGGACGCTTACCCTGTCTGATGATGCGCTCACCATCCTCGTACGTCTTGGAGACCAAAGCATCGGCCAGGTTCATGCGCTCGTAGTTCTGCGGGTGAAATGTACGGGGATGGTTTAGGTATTAAAGTTAAGTATTCAAGATTATTCTCGGCTTCTCCGGTCTCACCTGCAGCGCCTTTAGCATGGGCACACTGTTCAGCAGCTCCTCGTACATTTTTCGCTTCTTAAACGCCGACTTGAGCAAAATGCGTCGGAATGTCTGACGATCCATGGCCCAGAGCAGGCCGCTGGTTTCCGCCTGTACGGTGGCCGCTCTGAAAATCGATGAAGAATTTAATCAAACAAGTTCATTAAAGAAAAAATGTGTCTTTGGAATTTGCTCAAATACGAAATGAATAATTTGATAATCGATAATAATTTAAAAACAAGTTTAATAAAAACACAAATACATTTTAATTAATATTATTTTAGTATATACATGTTCTGATTTATATAGTCAAGTTTGTCTGTTCGTTTTGGAATTGCCAAGTGTCAAAATTTAAATGCAAATTAGGCAATTAGCACATTTTTTTTGCATAGTCAGCGGGTGTAAATATAGTTTGATTTGCAGGTAGAAGATACTTGTTTGGATATTGAGCTCTTTGCGCTTACCTGGGCATATTGTAGAGCAGTGCTAATTCACCAAATAGTCCGGTGTGGTTGTAGGTGCTAATGTGTTTATCATTTATATAGACTTTATAGATGCCACTGCGAGAGAGAGAGTAGAGAGAATAAAAGTTTACATGAATTGCGTCAATTATAATGAATGCAAATTAATTGCGCATACGCCGTGTGTACAAAAATTTCACTGCCTACTTGCCGGGGCGCGGTCACACATGACGTATGCGCAATTTGGCTGACAATCTGCCGCGCGGACACTTACGATTCAATAACATAAAAATTATCGCCATCATCGCCCTGGCGTATGATAAAATCGCCCGGCTGCACTTTACGCTCGAACATCGCATCCAGCACTTGATTCATCTGCACAAAACGGAAAAGACCAAAAAGCCGTTAGAAGAGGGTGATGGAAGGGGGCGAGAGAGAGAGTGTGGGAGAGGAACTCTGACAAACCACAAGCAACGTGTTTCGTGGTTTTGCTGCACTGTCTGTGCACAGGAACTCTTTGGCTTTTGTGCTTTGGTTGTGTTTTGTGTGGAATTCGGGCCGCAGATATGCTAGAGATTTATGTTTGGCGCACCTGTTCCTTCTCCAGCGAACGGAAGAGCAGCACATTCTTCACCGACTCGATTAGACGCGCCCGCTGTTCATCTGTCTTTGGGAATATGGCAGTGGCGCCCTCATCATCATCGTCCGCCTCCGGATCGTAAGCCTCGGCGAACACTGATTTGCGACGTGAGCTTTGTACTACTGGCGGTTCCGCTGCAAATGTTATGAAGCAGAAATTGTATTATATATATATATAACTTTGTTAATTATATATCTAATTTTATATATATTTATATATATATATTTTTAAATAGGGTATATGCCAGCCTGGGATTGAAATCCCAATCGCAATTCAGTTACCCCAAGACTTCAAAGTTATTTTAAACATTTCTTAAATTAATTTAAACATTTCCCCAACTTTCTAATCTTCAACTTGACTAGTTTACGGCGTAAAAGTTTTGTGGCATGTGCTTAATTAACGAAAATACTTAGTTTATTTGTGGTAGCTGCTTTGGGGACCGGCTGGACGATGAACCAAATAGATGTCTCTATTAAGGGCACTGTCCTGTGCCAGCTTGGCTTTCATGTTTGTGCTCATTAACTAAAGTACACACAGGATATGCTTAAGTTGAAAACAGTTTGGCTTCAGAGCACCACCCATTAATTATATTAAACAGCTGAGCGGAGCAGGGAGTGTAGATGGGGGAGAGCGAACTGCTGGACAGAAGCCCGCTGATGTTGCCGGATGCGCTGCTGCTCATATCAAGATCATCATTGTCAACTTGAGGCCATCATTGTATTAGCTGGGGAATGTGCTGTTTATAACACTTGAAGCTTTGCGTCAGCATTTTGTTTTTTCTTTTTGCTAACCAGCTGCGTCAAGTTGTTGCAAACTGTCTCAGCAAATCGAATAAAATGCACTTGCTGCGAATGGAAATGAAGCGAAAAAACAGCAGACACAGCTAGCGCGCGGGAGGGGAGAGGGGTTTTTGTCAGTGAGCTGTCCAGCTGCCCACACATCATGGGAGATTTGAATGGTTGCATGTGTGTACACACACACACACAGTTATAGATACGAAATGTATCTGTGTATCTGCAACTGAGTATCTATGTATCTGCACATGTTGTAATTGCGCCTAGTTAGCAGTTTTACAGCCTTGTCTCGTCTAACTCGTAAATAGGTTACTCGCACTTCTTACGCTTTGATGATTTATCAACAACAAGTGCAACAACAACTTGCTCGACTGCATCCACAAACAGTAAACAGTGAAATGTTTGCAATTCATCATCGCGAAGGGGCAGAGACGAGCCAGAGAGAAACCGAACAGATGGGATAAGCGAAAATACCACTAAAACCAATTGCAGCAATTATTCATCTTTCCGCAGCACACAGCACATATTGAGCACACTTTTACGACTGCACACACAAGTATTTTATTGCGCCTTTTTAATACCCTTTTCCCGTGCGGTATCATAATTTTGTTAGCAGGCCTTCAAATGTAGTCAAATGGGAATTTTTAATGGCTTTTCAAGTATTTATACGTGGTTTTATTTTGTTTAACACACCCCCGTTTAGCCCAATGGGATGCTTACAGAGAAAAGTCCCTGACTATAAAAGCTTTCATTTCATTAAGTTTAGTTACACTTAAAAGTTAGTAGCAATAAACCTTTGAGATTGTTTCTATAGTATATTTTATACTATATCAAATTAAATCAACTCTCAACTTTTTGTGTGGCATGCCGCTCAACCTGCTGCACTACAAATACAAATAATTATACATATGTTGTACAAATATATATACACAATATATAATTGTCTCTGCGACGTGTCTGACCAAAATGTGTTTTTTGCACTCAAATTTAGTATCTTGTTGTTTAAGTTTCACATCTTTGTTGTATTTATGGGTTTTTTTCTCTTTTTTTTGTGTTTTTCTTACCGGCCAATAAATTGTTAGCCACTTGCGTCGACATTTTGCACTGCACTCAATATATGTTTTCTATATGGCTTTTCAGTTTCAGTTACAGCCTCGCAAATGCTGCAAAAAACCAGTTGTACGCGAACACGTTTGCAAGCAACACGAAACAAAAACACAACTAAAATTGAAAACTCAAGGTGAAAACTTCAATGCACACAATAAATATACAGAATGTTTTGACGCTGTCACACGCTGCGTATGCGTAATAAATATTTATGCACTTGGCCTAAACTTAAGGATCGATTGCGAGCTGTTGTCACAAGGCGTACTTCACACTTTAAAAATGCATCTCAAAAAAATTGTCTGTTTGTATTGCCATTCGCTGGTTAAAAGTCGTGTCAAGTGTGAGAATAACCAGTTTAATGATGCAATTACACACACAATCAGGCACAAGTACCAACACCAACACACACACAATCAGGCTCACTTATATTTACTATATATATATATATATATATATATATATAGCTACGAGTCTTGGCTCCTTTAGCTGCGGCTGCTGAAAGTGGAAATGGGAAATTCAATTGCATGACTGCCGGCCAAGTATTTATTTCAGCTTGCATTGTGCCCGGATAAGGACAACGATATGACGTTAACGACAAGGATATTCCGCCCACAGCTATAGTGGGAGTTTGGTGTGCTATAATACTTTAAGCCCACTTTCCGGTTAGGCTAGCCACACATTTGATTTGATTTGATTCGTTCATCAAAACTCTACTTCGATTGAAAAGCACATTTCAAAAGGAAATCAATGGCTGCCGCTATTAAATAAAAGATATATGGCTTTCACTTCTTTAAGAGCTTTGAAATACTTTGCGATTCCGAATTATAGTTCATATTGAAAAATATTTCCAAAGGCATTTCACAAAATATGTTTTAAGGTGTTAAATTGACTGCAAATTAAAATGGAAAGTTAACACTTTTCCGCATATGCGAAATTCCAGCTTGATTTACTTCGGTATTCAGGCAAACATAATTTATTAAATGGAAAACTTTGCATTTTTTATGCGACAATAAATTACAATTAAATCCATTTGGCTTTAAATATGGCTACGAAACCGCACACACACACCCACACCCACACCCACACCCACACACACACGTACGGACAGCAAACACACGCGAGTAAATTTAATTAAAAAATGGCAAGTAAAATTTGACTGCATTCATTTTGAGAGAGTCGACGATGACGCGAATGAGATTTGCAATGTGAATGCTAATGCGATAATAATGATGCCAGTGATGATAATGACGGTGATGATGGCACGCAGTTAAAAACTCGACGGAATGACAGACTGTCGCACTAACTGTGTGTGTTACTCTTGCGAGCGGAGTGACGTTTGGTTAACGACTAAAGCCTCAGATGGTGCCACAGCAGCCTTTGTGGCCAACAGAAGCCGTCAAAACGAAAGGCGGAAATAGTGCCTGTAAGTAGGCAATGCCTCAACAGAGATGGCTGTCAGTGAGTGTGTACACACACACATCCTTAATAGACCCCATCTACCTACACTCAAAAAGATGAAGTAGTTACACAGTTTGTCAAGAATGTTCAGAGGATACACAAAATGAATAAATAATATAACAATAATTTTAAAGTCAAGACTGAAATGTTTAAAAATGAAATTTACTTTAAATATTCGTTATTTTGTAATTTGCAACATCTGTTTTGCTAAGTGTATGGATAGATAAATGACTACATATAAATATGTATGAGAGAGAGAGCGTCGCTTTGTCTCGACTAACATGAACATTTTTGCTGTTTTATATTTATCATTAAGCGCAACAGGAGGTGCAGGAAACACACACAAACACACACACAGTGACACACACAACACAACATCGCCAACAATTTCCGTGGTGCTGCAAACGCCGCTGGCATGTCAATAATGTTCAAAATGTAACTGCCAAGCTCAAGCCATGTCAGTCACGTGGGCGTGGCAGCGCCTTAATACCCATCGCCACCCGCAAATGCCTCTCGCCGTGGGCGTGCCTGTTGAAGCGTGCGGTAGTCAGGCAAACTGTGAGGCTGCCGCTGCCGCTGCTGCTCATCCGTACGCTTCAATGGGCGCTCATTGCTTTCACCTCTCTTCTTCCCGCATGTGTGCTCTGTCTCTCTCTCTTTCTCGGTTTTGCCTTTTTTTTGTGGCCAACGTGAGCGTTAATAAAATGTACAACATGTTCAACACACATACACACACACACACACACACACACACACACGAACACAACTTATTAAGCCACATTTTAGCACCCGCAAAACATTGTTGTGCGTATACTTAATATTTTGGTTGCTCAGCTATTTGTGCGTGAGTGCGACGCTTAAAGCATATTTGAATGAAAACCAGTTAGGCTGCCCATAAATAGACATCAAAGCGCTGCAAGGGGCGTGGCTAACGCACACACACACACATACGCATATATATAGAAAATTCTTTGAGCTATTTGCGTTCCGCTCTTACGCTCAGCTGAACTCTTAAGGGCTTCACTGAACAGGGCCAAAGACAATTTTGCAGCAACAGCAGAAAAAAAAGGTTAATGCGGCGCAGCTAATAGTGAGACGCGTCCGGTGCAAACTTCAATTAAATGTCAGCCTATAACCTATTTATATATACATCAAGCAACGGACGGACTGACCAATGGAAGTTCAAGGCGAGCTGAACGCTTCAAACACTTTAACACATAGTTTTTCATTTAAGAGCTAAGCAAAGGGTTAAACGAGATATATGAAAATATATATGAAATATCGAGAGTACAACTCAAATGCATATATATATGTATATGTCTGTATTCATCAGCCAGACTTCAGGATGTTGGCTATCAAGCTAGCGCGGCTTGGCTTGTTTTCTTAGCTCTTGAGCTGTGTGCGCAATTAATAGATTTCTAATGACAACAGGACTTCAGGACGCAGGATGGCCGAGTGATGAAGAGTATGATGAGCTCTGCGGGAGGGCGAAAGCAAGTCACATTCACTCACTTGACACGGCGTCCCTTGAGCCGTTCTGCGTGTTTGATTAACCGGAAGATAAACACGCAACGCGACAGCAGAAGGATCTGAGAAATGCAAGGAGCAAAAGGAGCAGGACAAATTGAAGACCTGCCTGCCAGCCTGCTGCTGACAGCTTTATCAACATTATTATTTAATTTGCTGTGGTGCCGGTCAAAGATGTATGAGCCAAGGATGCAAGGAGCGTTGCGGCTGGACTGGGCTGAGGCTGCGTGACCAGCTGGCGCTAATTGTCTGCACACGTGCGTCGCATTATGCGAAATAATGAGATACAGAAACTCACACACGCACACACACGCAGATACACAGCTTAAAGTTCGGCAAAAAAAAGCAGCAAACTTTTCAATTTGCCGAAACACCAGCAAAGCAACAAACAACAGATTCATTTACCTTATTTTTTTTGGTAAGGTTTCCTTTTGGTATTATAATTAGAATTTAGTGCAGGGCTTGGGCCAAAATCAAGGGCCGAGTCGTTCGCACGGCGTTTATTTTATGCGTAGCCACGTTTGACGTAAAACTGCATGACGTTCACCGAAAAGCAAGGGAAAAGTTTCCAGCTAAATATAGAAACTTGAGGCGGAAGGACGTATTTTAAAAGCAAACTGCAGTTAAAACAGTTAAAGCCCTCTTTTGGCATGCGGCTATACAATTGACGTACACAAAATGACGAGACTTGGCCGTAGCAGTTGACCCTCACAGGAATTGTTTGTTGTCGGGACACGCAATGTTCGCATTGCTCATTTGTGAGCATATTCGGGCAGAAACAATATTGATTTCCCTAAGCAACGATAAATTCGGTACACAAATTGAATAAATATTTGGTATAAAGTGCTTATTTGTTTGGCATAATGCTTCTATTAACTAACATCGATAGTCGACAGTTAATATAAGCGATTCTTCTACTCTACTCGTTAACGTTTCAGTTAAATGTAAATATTTAAAACTATCGATTTATCGATAAGCACAACATCCTCTTCTCTCCTACACTGAAAGGGTTTTCTCTTTTGAAACTTACCGTCGCCATCTTGTGAGTTGCTGCTTTGATTATCATCGGCCACGTTTTCGGTGCTGCTTGCGATTGGCCGATTTGCCTGCAGTTTGTTGAAGTATTCGGCGGCAAAGTCAATCAGATCCGTCGGCTGCTCAACGAGATACGCAATGGAGAACTGCAAGAGCACCTCCTTCAGCTCATCAGGCACCTGAATGCGGCGACTCGAATCGCTAGACATATTTGTGCTAAGGAAAAAATAATGATTAGTTGCAGATAAACAATGTAAAAGTAGACAAGAAATAGAAGAAAAGTAGATATCAATCAAGATTTACGAAATGTTGTCTGACAAATTTGATGGAGCTGTCCGTCAGTGGCTATTTATAGAGTTAATCGGCGGATATTTAGGCGTGTATATCTATTATTAATGGACTTAAAAATAGATTGATAGATTTATATTTCACAATGCAAATGCAAGCTAAAAATACATGTTGAAGTTTTTTGCGTAATTTCTTCCACATTTCAGTGGAAACAGAGAGTGATAAGAGGCGCTGCTTTGGCAAATACTTTTTAGTGGAAAACCTTTGTCCAAGTGTCAAGTGTAGGGCATGGGAACGTCGCACTGCGATTACCAAATCAATTTACGGCTAATTGCAACAGAGACATGAAATAAAGTCGAGCGACTGACGTTGACATAAGTTTCCCGCCCCAGACAGCGCGCGACATCATCATAATTTATATGTATGTATGTATATAGTATATAGTACAACAGGCACACAACCACTAGTCTAGTGAGATCTAGATTACCCCCCTCCCCCCACGACCACTTGTGTAATTTGTCAAGCGTGTGCCTGACCTCGAGTTAGTTGAGTGGCCCCTCGCTGCGCCCATGGGTCATTTTTTAGGCTACCCACGAAAGCGACAATACCAATTCCCTATTCAACACCTCATCGTCCATAAACCATACAAATGTAAACATAAACAACATTGCAACAACAACAACTATAACTCTAGTTTATTCGGCTGTCGTCCGCGTCATCATTTGGCGCGTGATTCAACGTTGCACAATTTTTGTTTTTTTGTTGTTGTTTTCGTCTTTTCTCTTTTTTGAATTTTATGCATATTTATATAGATTTGTCGCCGGGTTGTTGCGTTCGCAGAAAAACGTAGAACGTGAGCTTCATGTTAATTATGCGACTGCAGCTGGGCGCCAAAAAACTGTATACAATAAAGATATATACACATGTATATTTATAAGCAGATCTACCTATACATATATGAAGATAAATTTTTGTATAATTACGAAAATTTAGCTAACTGTCGTAATGCACATTGAATACCCTTTCGTTGATGTCTGATGCGTTCCTTTTGAACAGTTTAAATTATTCAATTACATTTTTCGATTCGTTTTAACTTAATCGCATTATCTTTTATTTATGCACGAACACAATATTAAATACTTAAAAGTTTTCTTCAAGAATTTCCCGGACATGGCGAAAACAAAGCAATTTTCGTATTTATATTATGCATGAGCTGCTCCCTCTCCCCTTGTGCCGTGCTAAGTCCGCCGGGTAGCTTATGGGCGTGGCTGCGTAGGTGCTGGTGTTGTTGTTGTTGTTGTTGCAGCACTTAATGCAGGACATGGCCAGAAGCATTTAACTGTCAAGTGGCAATTGGCAACTGGCAATTGGCAATTGGCAGTTAGCAGTTGGTAAATGGACTTAAAAAAACACGCCCACACGGTCACACTGCCGCAGCAGCAAAACGGCCACACTGCCACAGGACCAAGCGGCTGTTGTGGCAGCCTTTATTAGTTTGTAATTTTGATTTTAATATTTATTTATTCGTCGCTTTCTGGCCGCAGGGCAAGTGGAATATTAATGAACTTAATTGAAAAAGTTCAGCTGAAAAACAAACTGTAGGTGTAGGGGTGTGTGTGTGTGTGTTGATCCACAGTAAACAGGCAAATAACAACAACAAGAACATTTCAACTGCTCGCCAACAGTCGGGCCAAAAATTAATTTCCAAAATTACGACAAATAAAATGTTGCGGGCAACTTTTGAACAGTTGTTGGGCGAGGGTTGGTATGGGGCAATGGCAGGGGGCAATAGGGTGCAGAGATGGGGCGAACAACAATAACTGTATCTCAATGCGCAATTTACATAATTACGCATATTTGCCGCAAACTTATAAATATTTATGTTTTGCTGGCTTCTCAATGGAGTTCCCGCAGATTTCTTAAACGCCCCCACCCCGCCTCTGCGTAAGTGAACTATGCGGCAAGTTGGGCACGGGGATTCAAGTTGCACTGCAACAGCGAGAGCTTAATATATATATATGTTTACTTGGAAGCAACTTTTGCTGCAGCAGCAATTATAAGGCAGCAATTTGAGGCAAGCAGTTCCACTGCAGTCTAAAAGTCTTAGAAATATGTAAAACGGTAAAAAATGATAAAAAAAACTAAAAAAATAAGAGTTACAACTCAATTACACATTTTTAAAAAATTAAAACCAAATATTTGAAAAAAAAAACACTTGTGTATTTTGGTATTTAACAAACTTTAATAGGATTACAAGTATGATTAACCGTGTATTTCTCACCTGCTGCACCCACCTGGCTTAACAAATGATTCAGTCAAGCGATTTTATCAATAGGTGCAGCAAAAAAATGTGTCGAAAAACAAAAATAAACGAGCAAAAATTTAACAACATTTGAGAGAGAAAAACTATTTGCGACTAGTTGCTAGTTTGGTGCCGCTGTCGCCAGCAACGAGGCGTCCAATTAGTGGGTCAAGGTGGTTTACTCACCGTCTACAACACGTAATACGCAATGCACTGCATAAATAAATTACAAGCTCGCAAAGCAACAGCTCCAAATAGCACAGACAGACCGACAGACTGAACGACAAGCTGAATAGAAATGCGTGAGTTGTTCGATCGAAGTCGATTTGCACATTCGAAATTGAGTTAAGCCGATGCAACTGCATGCGCTCACGCACCAGCAGACACCAACAATAGGGTATTTTGGGTTCAAAACAAAAAGAAGAGTAGAATAGAAGTAGAACCAACAGAAAGAAACTTAAGCCATGCTCATTTCCTTACAATTTCCGTTGCTACTTCCGCAAGAGAGAAGAGAGAGAGAGAGAGAGGGAGAGGCAGTGTTAGATGCAGCTGCAGGCATTTAGTGCATTTGTATACGGGGGCGTATACGCAATGTCGCCAGACAGCAAACTGCAGATGGCTGGCTGGCACACTTGCAACAGTCGGTAAAAGACAAATTGGTTAAATCAACGGACTGCAACTATTGACAAGTGCTGCCAAATTGTTTAAAGTTTAAAGCTTGATTGGGGAGTTTATAGAACAAGAAATAAAAGGCAGATTATATTGGGTATAACAATTCTCTGTTTAAACATTTTTTTGGGATTTCGACTTGTTTTCTATTTCTTTGTTAAAAAAAAGTATGCACTGCGCCCAATCGACTCTAGTTTTAAATAATTTGCCTTGTCTGTCTTTATCCAGTATTCAATCAGCATCTATTTTGCATCTTAGCCAAGCTTAGACTAGAGTCTACTTTCTTCTCTATTCTCAAGTCTCTCAAGTTTATAAATAAACTGGTTCGAACAAGTCTAGTCTGATAGTCTAGTTCAGTTTCTCGTTTAGAATCTAGATCAGTTATTAGGAAAAACAAATTTTGCAACTGCAAATCTCAAATTTAACGCAACACATTTTTTGTTCGCAAATCTGTTTAAGCAATTTTGCTAATGTGATGATTGCTGTGTCCTGCTGAGTTGCTGTCAAATGAAAATTGCCACACACACACACACACCCACACACACACACTCACCGAATCAGTGATTTTGGCAGCTCACGTTTTCTAGCCACAACATGATTCAGTAGCTCCAGCTACATCATCATTTGCTTTGATATTCATCATGTTTTAGCCCATCTGGTTGCAGTGTTTTTATGGAATTAGCCAACCCAATTTGGCCATTTTTGTCGCCATTGCAGCCGAGCACGAGAACAGCTGGCCCCACATTTTGCCGGCTGTCCACTTAATACCTGTCCGGGTGTTGTTTGATGCGCACGTAAAATGATTAAGGTTTACGTGTTGCTAGCCCGACCCCCCTCAGCTGAAACAGGAACAGATACAGAAACAGGAACTGGCAATGGTAGCTTTTAGCTCTCAGCCATCTGCTTGATTCACATTAATCAGCAGTTGCTAAACACATTTGCGGGCTTTCAGCAGCCAGCGCGGCAGCTCTCACACTCGGTTTATCGCCGCCGCGCTGCATTAGAGCGAAACTCAGTTTAAGTTGAGCTGTAATTGAATTTAAAGCGAGTCGCAAATGCAATTCACATGCACAACACTGGCTAAAAGGCAAAAAATGCACTGAAAATTCAATTTGCATCGAGCCAAAGTGCAGTTTAACTACATCAAGCAAATATGTTGGCCATATATTTTATATATTGATATATATATATATTTTTATATTAAATAATAGCCATTTGTGGTACATTTAAGATAGCTTTTTTTAACAGTGTTTTTGTAAAGAATCCTTGGCGTAAACTTCCTGACAAAAGGTCCGAAAACTTTAACAATTGATGGGCAGGTAAATTCGTGTGTGTATTGCTGACCTTGACTGAAATTTCATTGTCGTCTCGCATAACAATATGGGAATCTATGCGCTGACCTTGAGCAAGTGCCACAGGTAACAAAAGTGGCAACAGATGCCACAAAAAGGAAAGAATGAAACCTCTTCCAGCTAAACCAGATAACGGCTAACAGTAAATGGCAGCAGCTCTCAAATTACGTCAACAAAATGAGGACACCTGTTACCGGGTTTTAAATGACTTCATAATGCTGGCTGCACTCCCAACTGCTCAAAATTGCTGCGTATAATTAGCCAAAGTGGACAGCAAATAGCAACACGTGTGTGTGTGTGTGTGTTGTGTTGTCAGTTTCGGCCTGCCTAATTATTATGTCCAGCGCATATGCCACTGTCATTGGCCCACTGTCATTGGCAGAGACCCCCTCGGTCCTTACCCTGTTCACTTGACCTTCTATGGCAGCCAGCTCAAGTGAGTTGGCTTGTCGAATTGGGTCAAGTGTTAATATGGGCGGGGCAAAATCAATTCCGCATAAATAAAATGCACGGACACGGACATGAGGTGTCTGTAGTCAACCGATTGAAGGCCAGGACACTAACTCATGTGCAATGCTACGAGTTATTTCATAAATCAGTTAGAGCCAAAATAAAAATAATCGATGTTTAAATCGAAATGTATTTACTGAATACGCGATGTGCTTTAATTATCAATGTGATGTTGCTTAAAACAAGTTGCCACCGAATTTATTAAATTTGTATCTTAAAGTTGTATCTTTCACTCTCCTAGCTCATTTCCATTAACAAATATTTGACAGTAATTTTTGGAAATTTCTTTTTCATTGACAGTTGCCACAAAGTGCAAAGCAAATCAATTGAAAATGTTGAAATATGATATGGCCAGCTGGAAAATGCAGATTTTCCAATTGATGCGGCACCTGAATAACAGGTGCATTTTATGGCCAGCCAAATAGCAAAAACAAACTAATTTAAAAATGAAAATTCCCACTGGGCAGCACTTGAAATGCAGTTGTTGTTGTTGTTGCTGCTGCTGCTGCCAAACTTAAAACTTGGTCCGCATTTTGGCCAGCACGTTGTACGCCACAAAATTAGTGGCTGGCCAGAAATGCATAATTAAAATTTTGATTTTCATTGCTATTGTTTGAGCAGCGTGCAAATTAAATTTGAATATGCTGCAGATAACCCATAAAATAGCTAATTTAAACGTAATTGTACAACAAATACTATTGCCTAAATTGCATATTGATGATTGATAAATAGTGAAAAATTAAATTTTAGTTAATTGGACAAAATGTTTTCTTATAACATACACGAGTTTATTTTTAAAATAAATTTAAAACAGTTTAATTACAATTTTGCTACAATTCAGAAAAATTCACAAAAGGTAAGTTTTAAATCTGTAATTAAAAAAGCTACTCTTACTCAATGTATTCGCTGACATTTAGCTAAATCTACGTAAATGTAACTGTACATACACATAAATTTTTGTTTTGGTACTAGTTTAGCATTCAGTCGTTTCCGGTCAATGCATCAAAGTCGCCAGCAAAAAACGAAAGAAGAAAAAAAGGAATCCGCTTTTGCCATGCGACAAGCACTTAATTTTCCGCAAGTCAAGCAAAAGCGGTCCTGAGTGGTGGGTGGCTATGCAGACGCCTTACATTTTGCCCAACCAAAAGACTGCCACGCTGAAGCACGCGTCTCGCTCATTGTGACAACAGCAATGACACACACAAACACAACACATACACATACACATTGGGACATACATACACGTGCGAGGCATACTTCAGGGCGCCGAGGCGAAAGCTGAATAGATGGAGAGACTAAGACCTAAAACCCAAAAAACCAGAACTGGCTGTGGACGGGTACACGGCAACAGCGAGCAGCGCAACAACCGTAAATGTCAAAAGCAGCACACACACACACACACTCACACGCATGTGTGTTGTATAGAAGCTTAATAAAAAATATACATATAAAAAAAAAAGAGAAGAAAAAACGAGTCCCGTGAGTCTTTGACGCAAATTTCAGTTCGTCACGCAACTTTAATGGCAAAATGCTTATTTGTTTTTGCATTGTATGTGAGTGTGTGTGCGTGTGTGTATGTGTGTAAGGTGTGTAAATGTGTATTCAAGGTGTGTGCTGTCCCTTTTGGCCCGTTCATCAGCTTCACCGACGTTAAAGTAAAAAAGGTTATCAGCTTGAAATGTTTGTCAAAATACGAGGCCGGAGTATTGATTTATTAACGCGCTTGATGTGGATATGCGAAAAGTAACGAGTAGCGAGTAGAAAGTAACGAGAAGGGAATACTTAATAGACTTTAGAAAGTATGAACTGGAAAGTATAAATGTGGAGATGAATTGGGAATTATTAAATTTTAAGTAGATTGGAAAAAGTAGCAAACATAAAGAACGGGCAGATATCAGCCTAAGGCGATTGGCGAGTGGAGCTGGAAACAATTTAAAAATAAGGTATGCGGAATATTGGGCATATCATTAACATTTTGGATATTCCTCAACACGCCGGTTCATTCGAGGCACATCAAGCAGTAAAATAAATTTGTGGATAAGTTCAGGTTAAGCCACCCAACTGGCACGAAGATTTGAAGCTATAGCTGTCAAATGCGATTTTACAGCATGCAGTAAAATTTACTGAAAGAAATTGATGTGCAGGCGGCTAGGAGTCTAATGACTTGTAAATATCACATTTCGTTGTCAATTCAACGCAATTTATTCGCATTCGGTTTTTGATTGCGTGCGACGACGACTACTACGATGAAGAAGAAGACAACGACGACGACAACTTGGCAGTTAACCTTTGACGTTAACTTTGTTGCCTCTCACTGGCTCTGCCGTTGCCTGTGGTTTTTGTGTTTGCTTGTGATTCAATTATTTTATAACATATTGGATTTGCTCTTGCATGCATACGATTTAAAATCGTTTTGCAATATTTCAAGACATTGCTATTTTGTTTTATTCGCCTATCCAACAAAAAACTTGGCACATAAAATTGTCTGGCAAGTGAAATTTATTTGAGTTCAATAACACACTAAATTGATAGCTGAAATTATCGATAAGTTTCACTGAACTGAAGAGAAATTTGAAAGGAATCAAATAATTTTTTGTTACAAAATCTTTTTGACCCATAGCTCCAAAATTGTAAACCCCCATAACTTTGTCAAAAGTTAACCGATTTTCACGTTTGATGGCATTTTGATCAGGATTTGTCCTATATATTGATTCTACATTCAAAATATATTCATTTTTGAAAATAAATTTTTTTTGGATTTTTTGGTCAAAAAAGCAAAGGGTCCCCCCTTGTGAATTTTGGAAAAAAATTTTTTTTCAAAATTTAGAATTGCGAGTTTATAGTTTTAATCGATTTTACTTGTCACAATTAGCATAAAAAACATAATTTAAAGTGATTTTGGGGGGGTCAAATTTTTGGTCACAAATCATCCCAAAATCGACAAAAATTTTGACATGTAAAGTTATAAGATTCCATAGCTCCCATATATCAAACCACCATAACTTTGTCAAAACTGAACCGATTTTCACGTTTGATGGCATTTTGATCATGATTTGTCCTAAATATTGACTCCACATTCAAAATATATTCATTTTTGAAAAAAAAATTTTTTTTTTGATTTTTTGGTCAAAAAAGCAAAGGGTCCCCCCTTGTGAATTTTGGAAAAATTTTTTTTTCAAAATTTAGAATAGCGAGTTTATAGTTTTAATCGATTTTACTTGTCACAATTAGCATAAAAAACATCATTTAAAGTGATTTTGGGGGGTTCAAATTTTTGGTCAAAAATCATGCCAAAATCGACAAAAATTTTGACATGTAAAGCTGTCAGATTCCATAGCTCCCATATCTCAAACCCCCATAACTTTGTCAAAAGTTAACCGATTTTCACGTTTGATGGCATTTTGATCAGGATTTGTCCTATATATTGATTCTACATTCAAAATATATTCATTTTTGAAAATAAATTTTTTTTGGATTTTTTGGTCAAAAAAGCAAAGGGTCCCCCCTTGTGAATTTTGGAAAAAAATTTTTTTTCAAAATTAAGAATTGCGAGTTTATAGTTTTAATCGATTTTACTTGTCACAATTAGCATAAAAAACATAATTTAAAGTGATTTTGGGGGGGTCAAATTTTTGGTCACAAATCATCCCAAAATCGACAAAAATTTTGACATGTAAAGTTATAAGATTCCATAGCTCCCATATATCAAACCACCATAACTTTGTCAAAACTGAACCGATTTTCACGTTTGATGGCATTTTGATCATGATTTGTCCTAAATATTGACTCCACATTCAAAATATATTCATTTTTGAAAAAAAATTTTTTTTTTGGATTTTTTGGTCAAAAAAGCAAAGGGTCCCCCCTTGTGAATTTTGGAAAATTTTTTTTTTAAAATTTAGAATAGCGAGTTTATAGTTTTAATCGATTTTACTTGTCACAATTAGCATAAAAAACATCATTTAAAGTGATTTTGGGGGGTTCAAATTTTTGGTCAAAAATCATCCGAAAATCGACAAAAATTTTGACATGTAAAGTTGTAAGATTCCATAGCTCCCATATATCAAACCCCCATAACTTTGTCAAAACTGAACCGATTTTCACGTTTGATGGCATTTTGATCATGATTTGTCCTAAATATTGACTTCACATTCAAAATATATTCATTTTTGAAAATAAATTTTTTTTGGATTTTTTGGTCAAAAAAGCAAAGGGTTCCCCCTTGTGAATTTTGGAAAAATTTTTTTTTCAAAATTTAGAATTGCGAGTTTATAGTTTTAATCGATTTTACTTGTCACAATTAGCATAAAAAACATCATTTAAAGTGATTTTGGGGGGGTCAAATTTTTGGTCACAAATCATCCCAAAATCGACAAAAATTTTGACATGTAAAGTTATAAGATTCCATAGCTCCCATATATCAAACCACCATAACTATGTCAAAACTGAACCGATTTTCACGTTTGATGGCATTTTGATCATGATTTGTCCTAAATATTGACTCCACATTCAAAATATATTCATTTTTGAAAATAAATTTTTTTTTTGATTTTTTGGTCAAAAAAGCAAAGGGTCCCCCCTTGTAAATTTTGGAAAAAAATTTTTTTTAAAATTTAGAATTGCGAGTTTATAGTTTTAATCGATTTTACTTGTCACAATTAGCATAAAAAACATAATTTAAAGTGATTTTGGGGGGGTCAAATTTTTGGTCAAAAATCATCCCAAAATCGACAAAAATTTTGACATGTAACGTTGTAAGATTCCATAGCTCCCATATATCAAACCCCCATAACTTTGTCAAAACTGAACCGATTTTCAAAAAAAGCATGTACTCACTTATGAATTTTGTCAAAAAATACCTGAGCTGGTTCTGGAGCATCATAGCTATAAGAACTGTATATCCCCGCCAACTCTCACTCACTGCATATTAAGTGCAGTTTTGTGCGACAGGCTTAACCAAAGCTGAGACTGGGACCCTTCCAGCGAAATCTCGCCTGACCTTTGCAAAAAGTTCGTCACAAAGCTAATGCTTTTAGAACAAATCCTTAAAACAGAAGCCCGACAATGAAGGCAGCAGAAGCAGCTGGACTCGAACTTGCCTAGTTGAATACCGGAGCTCCCCCTTTTTCCGCCCAACACGCGCAAATTAAAGCGAAAGGCAGCTCCGAGCAGGCCATAAATAAATAGACGTTTTAAATATGCAAAAGTGCCCACGCACAATTTTGTAGAGCTGCTCTAACAGCTCTAACCCACCCCTTGTCTAAAACATGATGAAGATATTGTTTGGCTGATGCTGATGATGGAATGACAAACTGACTGGCCAAAATAATTTGGCGCTCATTAGCGTTAAATTAGAGCGCTATTATAAGGCAAGCAGATGCGTCTTCAAAGCAAACAAACCCCCCATACACACACACACACACACACACACACAGTGCGTGCGTATCTTCCTATATCGGTGTGTATGTATCTGTATATATGTATATGCAGCGAAATTAAAGCATCTACGGCGATTATTTTCTGTAACAAAACGTTTATCTACAAGACGCAGTTGACGACGCAGCGCGTTCCTCGTAAGAGAATTTGGCATACCCTATGCACAGTTAATATAGGTTTAAAAAGGGTATAATGGTTTTGTTTAAAAGTAGATAAGAGGCGGTATAAAGCAAACTAATTAAAAATTTACTTACTTTTTCATACATAATATACAGAAGTAGCTTCTGTTTTCACTTTTTCAAAATCGATTTCAGCTCTTTTTTTTTAGATTATGAAAGCTAACAATTCAATTTGGCTGGGTACAGGCAATCTGCAAGTTGTACATTTTAGACTAGAGTACTCCCACTTGTTCTAGTTGGTGTTATTGTCTACGTTTATTTTTAAACCCACTTTTTTTTTTTTTTGTAAATTTGTTGCGCGTGGCTGTTAAACGGCGCGTGGTAAGCACAAACAAGCCTCACAAAAAATTATAAAAAGGGCAGCTCAGCTTGCGCATGCTGTTCTTGTTGTTGTTGTATTTTTTTGGCAATTAACAATTGGGTTCAGATAATAGCGTGGTGGGAGCTGAAGTTAATGGCAGCGATACTCCGATTGGTTGTTTCAGTTGGCTACGCTTGCTTTGAGATAAGCGAAATACAACCCCCTCAGAAAAGCCTGGCTGGAACACCCACGTGCGAGAGCGTGTGCTGATAATTAAACGTGTTTTGTTTTGCCATTAACAAGGCTGGAAAACAAAAGCAATAACAACAGCACCAAGACACGGTCGGTATATATCAAGTGTATTTAAGAGTGGGAATTTAGAGAAATAACGAGCGGGGCAGTTAACAGGAATCAGGGTTGTAGTAGGCAACAAATTCAGATACACACAAATGCAGACACACACACCCACGCATGCGAGCAATTAGTGTAGCATACATTTATGCGCTGCGAGCCACAAACAGCGCCAAGTTTCAAATACGCATACAAACAAACTTCGATATGCCGATTAATTCGCATGCATCTAGCTAGCTAGTGCCATTGGCAATTAGTCGTATTTGCATTCAGGCAGTACATTAGATAATTAGCTCAAATTATTCTGGCTTGAAACAGAACATTGCCAATTCATTGCAGTTGCAGTTCCCGTTCAAAGCAGCTGTAAACCAAACTAGTACAGTTTTCTTTTTGGGATTACAATTATAATAATTAGCCATTAATCAAAATTAAATTAAAGTACATATTAATAATCAATATCATTAGAAAAACTACGAAATTACAAGAGATTTAAGAATTTTTGGTCAATTTTGAATGATTTTTATTGAGTGAGTTCATCAGTTTCCTTTGCAAGAAATAAAAAAAGATGTACATAAAAGTAAAACTTTATGAATGCATAATTTAAGATTATAAAAATGTTATTTGTGTAAATGCATGCAATTTTGAGTTTTGGCATTTATACAATTACGAAGTCTTGGCCTAGTTAAAAGCCTTGTGGGGCACATGTGCTTAAGACTTCCTTTATACAGCAAAAACTCATTTATAATCTACATATAAACTAGGTCGCGGCATTGCTGAAAATTCGCCTCGCCACTTGGATAATTATGCAAAACGCCAGCCATCGTCTTGGGCCATAGAAATGGAAAATGGCCGCCGTGCGCGAAATAATAGATACACACACAAACATACACACACACACACAATCGTTTTCAATTACAAGCTCTGATCCACACCATTTTCCTTTTGCCAGTGGGTTAATGTGCTAAATGTGCTAAAGAAGCGGCAAAACGTAAAAACAAACGTAAATTTCAGTTGTGGTTGACCCCATCAGGTTTATTTTAGCTACTTTGGCATTTGCAGGCATAGTTATGCAAATGACTTGAACGACAAATGCAACTGCATTGGAAATCACTTAACAACAGCCAACAACTGTACCGCCGCACATCCTTGCTTTGGGCCGGGCAGCACCATTAATGTCATGACCATGATGACAAATGAAGTTAACAAACACGGGCTACTGATTGTGTCACTGTGTGTGTGCGAGTGTGTGTGTGTGTGTGTGTGTGTGTGGACAGGAAGTGTGCCGAAGGCTGTGGTTTCTGACGGCAAGAGTGTGTCTGTGTCCTGCTGCTGTCACTGCTCAAGTGTGGGAAACAACTGCATTTGAATTTGCACTTCATATTAGCTGAACAGCCCAACTGCATTAACAAAACAACACTCAGAGAAAAAACCGATGTTCTTAATTTCCAGATTATATTGTATGTATTTATATATGCATATATATTTGTATATATTGGCCAACATATGGCTATCTGATGTAATTATGCAGACCAGTCTGCGATGTCCCCGCACATCCCCCTCGCCGCGAAAGCCCAACAATAAATTTACCCACATTATAAACTGTGCCAAGTCGTAACGATAACGTACATATGCCGCCCAAATGGAATGTTAGCTGTCACTGTTTAGCAACAGCAGTAACAAAAACAGCAACAACAGCAACAACAACAAAAGTTTGAAACGCTCGAGTGACATTTGCCAGAGCGATAAATTAAAGTAAAGGCCATTTTAAGCGACAAACGTTCGCTATATGCATATTTAAATATTCAAATTTACAAAATTGTCGCACTTATTTTTGCTTAAAACAAAAACAAGGCAACATAATTCTACAAACATCATCTACATATGCAGCTTTATATATATACATATATGAAATGAATATATATATATTTCTGATAAATAGGTGAATGTGCTTATGTCAAATGCGTTTGCGGTTATGGCCACTTTACCCACTGGCTGGTTGGCTAAAAGCATAAAGCCAGAATAGCACCGAGTTCAGACAATTGCCAAACAAATTGATTGTTCAGCGTCGCAAATTAATTGCATCATTTAAAAGAGATTTTTCAAATGTCGAAAATAAACAGCCAGCAAATATTTGCTATTAAATTGCGAATTTCAACTAATTTGCAATTTAGTATGCAATTAATTTCAATAACATTTTATTAAAACAAACAAAAGAGTTTATTATGAGTTGTATAATATGATAATATAATAGTATATTATTAATTAATATATTATATATTAATTATTAACGTGTGTACTTCATGGCTAAAATAAATTGCATCATTGTATTATATAAATTTTAATTTTGTTTATGTGATGCTATTGTTAAATTAGAATATTGTTATATAACAATATTAATATATTCGAGTTTATTGATGCTCTTTTTATCGTCCGTTTAAAAGTGCATACACAAGTTTTCCTTAAAGTGTGTATGTGTGTGGGCGTCTGTTTGTGCAAATGCCATCTGCACACACACACACACACACACACCAATACCCATCCACACACACACACAGACACGCAGCATATGCTCCCGTAAATAAGCATAAGTTGTCGCTTTCGCTTCCATTTTCCTATTTTTTATATGCATATATGCACCACAAGCAACAGTTTTTCCATTTTATTTTATTTTTTTGCGAGCTTTTCATTGTCCTTTGGTCAAAGGCGTGTCACACAATACAAGCGTGTATGTGTAAGAGCTGTTATTGTTGTTGTTGTTGTTTTTGTTGACTTTATTGCATAAAGTTTGAAGTGCCTTTTGCATGGTGGGACAGAAACACACACACACAAACACACACACACATCCACACACACAACACTATTGTTGCGCGTGGCAAATTTTCAAAGTGAACTTCTGATAAAAATCGCATACAATGTTTTTACAGTTATTATCTATTTGGCATCATAAATATTTATATTATATTTGTTGTATATATAAATTTAATTAGAATATTATCATTATTATCGATAGTAGCAGATTCTGTAATCCTCTTTAAGTTTGGGCTAAGCAATAAAATCGATAAAGCCCATTCAAAATGTAAAGAATACATATTTATGCATATATATATGCTATCAGTATTAGCTTTGCTGTTCAGCTTAAGCTACGCATCGGAATTTATTGACAAGGTACAGGGTAAACGTGTTGACCCAACTGCTTCACTATGCACAGGTGAAGTCCAGTTTGAGGGCTTCATTTGCTGTGCCATAACCAAAACGTGGAAACGAGGAGCAGCATAAAAGAGAGTGGAGAAAGATACACTGAACGGGTCAAATGTTATCCCTGAGCGCTATTCAGGGCTCATTTTGGGTCGCACATCTTTTGACAAATTTACCGCACTTTAAGCATCCTAACAGGCAGCAACATTTTTAAGCCGCTCAAGATAGCAACAACAGCAGCAACAATGAAATTTGAACCTTTTTTGTCATTTCTTGCCGTCCGGCACAAACAAAGTTGACGAGCAAAAGCAAGACAAGAGACAATAGCAAAGGGCAAAAGAAGTGCAAACAAGGCAGCACTCAAAACTTGTGTCAATTTTTTAACAAGCAGCCCACCAAATAAGAGCAACAACAACAACAACTACGAAACATAAGCACACAATTTTGAACAAACAATAAAAGTCAATTTTTTAAAAAATTGCAAAAGAAAAAACGAGGCAAGAAAACTAATCAACATGCTTGTTTTTGTTGAGGTAAGTTGGAGGGAAGAAAAAAGCGGATCGTAAAATTCACAGAATATATTTTTTCATCCGCTTGGTTTCACGCTCATCAAATATGCAGCAGAGATGCAAAGGACTTGAATAAAAAACTGATTTATGTCTAAATTAAGTTACCAAGTTGCTGAAAATATTTAAGGTTATTTTCAAGCAACTGTACGATGACAGGTTTCTAACGTTTCATATGTAAATTCTATTTCTCAAATTTACAACAATCTATTCTTGTTGAATTTCTTAAAAATAAGTAATAACAACTTTAACTGTAAGCTAAGTCAATTCCATTCAGCTTATCTTTTGATTATGGTCCTTAATTGTCCAGTTAGTTGTGCTTTTAAGGGACATGTGCAACTAATTGATATTGTGTACTGTTTGCTGTCTGTTTGCCTGTTACAGCCACACTTGCCAGTTGCTGTTGCCACCTGCCATGGGCTACCTATCGAAAGTTGGCTAACCAAATTATGGCCTGGCCAAGGCCTGGTCTGCCTGGCCTGAAAGCGGCTACGAGTGTGGCTTGTCTAATTTAGTTTGGATGTCTCGGACTTGCAACACTTTCTGTGTCGTGCTGTTCTGTTGTGCATTTTGAGTGCGCCGCAAGCACTGAAGCTATTAAATTAAGTTTGAGATCTTTACCTACCTGACAGGCATCGAACATTAAACAGTAAAACCTAACCTCTGAATGATAAAATGAGAAGTCTTTTAAGACAAAATGTGAGTAAAAAAAAAAAGAAATTATTTCAAGATTTGGAGCGTTGATTGGAACATGTTGTTGTTATTACACAAAAAAAAGAGTAGAGTGGGTAACCAAATATATAAAGTGAGCCTACACAAGTAGTATAAAAAAAAAACAAAAATGATGACTATCCACAAGTACAGCTACACACCCACCCATTAAAAAGTATTGTGGGCCGTCGTATGGAGGCTGAGCTCCAGTGAATTGAGCTTTATCTTTGGCTATGGTTATTGCGACTATTGACAATTGACGTCACACAGCTGTTGTAAGCTGTGAGCACACCTTTGGCTTTTATGTTTGCCTCTAATAACAACAGCAGCAACAACAACGATCTAAACTGGCCTTGGGGCAGCCGCTGAGGCATACTGTTAAATCGATTTAGGACAAACTTTTGCAATTGGGAGCCACAAAAGTTGCGCCCTAGAAACCACAGCAGCAGCAGCAGCAGCCTGATAATGTCATGAATATCAGTCAAACAGTCAATAACTAGATATATGTATACACATATCTATATATATATATATATATATACACATAGTGCTTATATTCTGTGCTCAGCTCAGACGCGAAGTGCAAAGTTTTGCAATCAGTAAAGTCAAAAGTTGCCTGCGTTACTATAAAAGTTTTTCTAATTAGCCAACATTTGGCAGAGTGAGTGATTTGCAGAGGTGGCATTAAAGCCAGTCAACCCCGCCCCGCCCTTGAGGCAGCCGCTATAAGTTGATTGGCCAAAAGACGTCATCAGTTGCCTTTATAAACTTTGCATACGACTGTTGATAAGCATTAAATTAACTAAAAAAAGTAAAATCAAAATCAAAAGGCAATGAGGGTATAACGACCAAATGCTTAAGTAGCCAAATGTAGATAACATATCAGCCAACTGGCTGGCACAAACAGTCAACAGTCAGCAGCCGACAGTCGGATTAAAATTGAGTCTGCGATTCATCCCAAGCTGACTGGGTCAAAAATTTCAAATTTTTTGGCTATGTTGCGTGGGCTTTTTTTTATATTTATATTTGTATTCTATTTTATTTTTGTTCTCGTTTCATATGATGCATCCAGTTTTTATTCAATATTGTGTGAAATTTATGCGTTTCAATTTTCTCGAAACAACAGCAAAATACATTGTAAGCAACGATATGCGAGGGTTGATCGGTGAGTGGCGTTTTTTGTTTATATTTGCAACTAGATATGGATGTTATTTTTTTTTTTGGTATTTCAGTGCTATAGTTAATTATGAATAGATTTAAAAAGCAAATATCTTTTAGAATTTGAACCTTTTGCTTTTGCTTGCTGTTAATCAGCAAGTTTTCGAAGGACCCTCGTGCATGTACTCGTATATTTATAACGTTTTGCAAGTGGAACGACGACAAAAAGTCTAATTTACTGCTAATAAAAAAATGCGATGGCAGAAATGCTCCTAACGTGTCTCCCAGCAACAGCAGCAGCGGGAGTAATAAAAGAAAGGCAAAAAAAAAAAATACAAAATAAATAAATAAATAAAAATAAATATTAGCCAGAAGTGGCAAACAGAAATTCAATTTCTGTTCTGGCCCGTGTGACACAACGGGCAACAACTGTCAAAGCGAGCGTCAACAAAACGCCGTTGTGCGGGCGTGCGGCATATCGACCGATTTTCGATTGACAAGCCGAGCATATTGACAGTCCGTATTGCCATATTGCCATGTCAGAAGCGCAGATATCGTGCGTTAATTGGCTTTTAAAAGTCATTTAGTGTTTGCTGCTAGCTGTTCTCTCTCACAGTGCACAACACGACGTATACGCAATCTGTTGGGCCACTCTGGTCTTTTGCCTGCTTCAATGTGTCAGCCAATTGCTTTTGGGGATTGGCCAGCTCGCGTGTTAGGCTGGCCATATCGGCCGATATATGTGTTTATACCAAAATAGTGCCCAGTGAAATATATTTGCTTTGTTGCCTTATCTGTAGTTTTGTTGCCTTGAAGTATTATTTTATTTATGTATTATGTATATATTGATTGAGTACCGTTTAAGTTTTCATCTCAAGAATACTGCGCCCAGTTAAACAAATTGATAAGGAATCTTAAAAGCGTAACCCATGTGAACATTGAATGGGATATCAAGTAATACGGCTTAGGATATAATAGACTTTTCAGCTTCATTTCCCTTTGTTTGACATGACAAAGGACTAAAGACGGTCAAGGACAGGAGGAGTTCAATTGAATGGAGTATACAAAGAGGATTATGTTTTAGACAAGCTTGCAAAATAAAAATTGCAAAGTAAATTTCATTACCTATTAAATTAATGTCTATACGGAATCAGGTTAAAAATAACTTATATATATATTCGACTGGCGTAAAAGTTTGTAAAGATTGAGTTTTATAATTATTATATTACAAATAAATAATATTATAATTAATTTCTCTGCTTTCAGATGAAAGTTTCATTTCGACAACTAATTTGCCCGATTTGCTTGTTTGGCTTTTATCAATAGATAAGGCCGTTAATTTCGCATAAAACGAAAATGCCAAAAAAAATTAAATAGAAATATTGATGAACTTGAGAATTGTTTGCTTTGCTGCTGGCTGTTGGCTTTATGGCAAATCAAGTCAAAATGGGGGAGCTGCTCAAAGGCCGAGCCAATTTGGGGTCTGGAATTGTTGCCGTCTGTCGAAGGTCGTTGCTGTGTTTGTTGTTGGCTTTTGCTTCTAGAAAAAAGCAATTAAACAGATTTTCATTAGCCAGCCAAGAATGTGCTGAAGAACTTTTTAAATATTTATTTTTCTTTATGCATAAACAAATATTAAAGAAAATATAATCAACATATATTTATGCTGTTGATTGCTAGTCACACGTTTTATCTATTCTCCCACGCAATAAATGGCCAAAAGGAAGACGACAAACTGTTGGCCATAATTATGAAAAACAAATTGCCCAATATTTGTAAATCACATTCAATCAACCGTTTTGTGTGAATATTTACAAATAATGAATCAACGATAGACATTTGCTTGACGTCAGGCTAAACCCATTTAATTTTTGTTTGGTAGCTAGTCGAATTAGGCTTAAGTCTGGCAAAAGAAAACTAATTAATAACATTAAGTTCGGTTAAGTTTGCTAAATTGAATGAATAAACTTTGCCACAGGTGCTCGCACAAATTTTATTAAGCCCCACGACGCATTAACTTTTTGGCCAGGTGAAAAACACACACACACACACACACACACACACACACACACACGCAGGGTGCGCAAAATTATTGCGCATACGCCATGTACTTGGCTCTCGTTTAGCTTAGATTTTCGAACGGCCCAAATATGCTTCTGGCCTTTGAGTTTTTGTTTATTTAGCTAAACTTTTATGTGTGTTCATTTGCTTGTTTCGTTTCTATTTTTGGCTCCTTAGGTGTGGTAAGCTTTATATTGAATTTAATATGAATATGCGCCGGGTTAAGTTAACCCATTATTGTTGCCTTTATCAAAAAAGAAAACGAAAGAAATGTTGCAGAAAATAAGATGAACATGTTCTGCGGAACTCGGACATTGTTTTCGTCTGGGTGAAAAGCAATTGGGAAATATTTACCGCCCTTTTTGTCCACATACACACATGAGCCAGCATAATGTAATAATACATAAAAATTGAAACAAAGCCACCCGCAATAAAATACAAAAAAAAAAGTAAGAAAGAGAGAGAGATAGTGAGATAGAGAAAAAGAGAGATAATTGAACGCTAAAAGAAATGAAGAAAGTAATAAGGCAACAACAACAAACCGAACAAAAGTCCTGCTCTTGTCTGCGTGATGGGATTTTCACGTGCAGCAAAAAGAAAATGTAGAGTAAAAAACAGGAGCAGCACCAGAAAAGGCAACAACACGAAAGAAACCCTTGTCAATGGCAAAGCCTTGAATCCACACCGACAGACGCACGCACACACACACCGAAGCAAGGCTCCTCGACGCTCCGCATCGGTCAATAAAAAAAATGCCTTTGAGCTTTGGGCATACGCACAAAAAAAAAACAAAAAACTTTTTCTGACTTTTATGTATTCGCATGTACTTGCACTCTCTTTCTCTACATCTCTCTTTCAGTTGCTGTTTTAAGCTACTTAATTATGGCAAAAAACAAAAAAAAAAGAAGAAAATAAAGAGCAAAGCGCTTTGTATGCCATTCATATGCGCTGCGCCTAATTACCGCTTGCGTTCCAAAAATGTAAGACGCTTGTTAAGCTCCAATAATGCATTACATTCATCCCAACGCAATCAATAAAGCATCAGCGCCCAGGCGGCCAATGGCACAGCCGTACAAAATAAGACTCGTCCGGGAAACGTGCGGACACGCAAGGAGTCTGGCTTATAGCTCTGAGAGCGGAAGCGGTTTGCGCTGTCAATTCCACTTCTATTCCCATTTCTCATTCCTATTCCTGCTGGACACCCTGTTTGGCTAGATGATGAAGTCTGATGGATGTGTGTCTCCGAAATTGATGATGAATGCCTCTCTCAGATTATAAAAAAAAGCACCGCTCTTCTAACAGGTGCAACCATTTACCCAAGGTAAAATTAGAGTATAAGTGCCTGTCGGCGTTGACCACTTGATGCACACACTTTAACGGCAATTGTCAGCGTTGCGGCTCGTGTTTGTGTGTTTGTTTATCAAGCAATGCCCGCCCTTGGCAGATATTGATAAGCGCATAAAATATTTAATCGCACACAATGAGCGTGGAGAAACGAACAGTAAATAAGACAACAGTAACAAATACAAAACAAAAAGAAACAAAAAAAAACAAGTACAAGCACTCACCTGACTTGGACGCTGCTGCTAAACCACAAAACGAACGCGTTTGGGTCTCTGTCTTTTTTTATTTCTTCCTCTCCCTCTCTCTTTCTCTTCTGCTCTGCTCGGATCTGGCGCTCGGTGGCTATTTACTTCTTTCTTGTGTCTGTTGTTGTTGTTGTTGTTGTTGTTGCTGCTGCTGCTGCTGCTATTGGCTAAAACCAAATTTAATTTGTTACTCTTCGTTTGGCGTCTTTGGTTTAAACGACGGGCGCCAAACCAAGGCGTACACGATCAAGAGGGCGGGGACGGGAACAGGAACGGGGACGGGAGCGAGGATGGGTGCGAGGGCGCAGTCGAAGGTGAAGGCTCAAAATCAAAGCTCTGCTGCTGCGCTGCTGGCGTTTAGTTTCTGTTTTAATGTATGTGTGTGTGTGTGTTTCTTTGATGTTTCAGTAAAATATATTCTATTAGATTTGATTGAAAATGAGAATTTCCTGCGTTTACACACAAATATTGGTAAAGAAAATAAACACACACACATTGAAAGCAAAACCAGTGCTAATTTAACATTTGTAACTGAAATCCAACTGGATTTGAACACTCCGATTCTAATTGGTTTCATTAAGCTTAGTCCGTGGAAAAAATAAGATCTTGTATCAACTTGATAAATTTTGTTAAGGTATTTGTGTATTTTTTTTTTTTTTTGTGTTGATGTAATTATTTAATTAAACGCGTGTATGTCTGAGTTATTTGCGCTTAAATAAACATTAAATATATTCTGCGTGTGTGCACAGCAATTTGTTAAGTCTGTTTGTATTGCCCACATACACACTCACATACGTGCGCGTGTGTGTGTGTGTGTGCTTTGCCCGTTTGCTTGTATTGTTTATTTGCGATTGTGCTTTGTGGGTTTGTCTAAGAGCAGCAGTTGTTCTCTGCGCTCTCTCCGCTTGCACAACTCCCCCCTCCACCAACTCACACACTCACACACTCACACACACACACACACCCATTTTTGTGAGTACCACCTGCTCTGATTGGCATTTGACTTATTATTAAAAGCATCGACGACCATGATCCGATTGGGAATTGCATTTCTTTGCAAGCACGCACTCCAATTTGATTAGCCGCAGTTCCATTCAGCGTGCTTGGTTAAGGTCAATGTGTTAACAATCTTTTAATTTCAATTTGCCAAAGCCAAGCGTAATTAATTAATGAACGATTGCGGCGTACAGATGTGTTTGCATGTTCATTAATTAAGTAATAGTGTCACACACACACATTGATACTTATCGCAATCCCAATTAGATCAACTGATTAGAGTGCAATAATGTTTTGTATACTGTGTGAGTGTGCGTGTGTGTGCTGGGAGGGGGAAGCTTGGCATTTGCTATTTAAAGATTTCAAACCGGCATTCAAAATAACAAATCAATCCCCCCTCATTTCGCACTCCCTACCTATTTTTGACCACGGACAGGGCAAACTGACTGCTTCGAGCGCGTTTATTGATTGTCCTCCCGCACCGCCCATCCACCTCACAGTTAGGCTGCCAACAGCGTCCCCAAAAACCTTGCCAACGACAACAACAGCAACAGCAAAAAGTGATAGGTAGATTTTTGTGTGTATATTTTTTGTGGGCGCCTGCCGACAGCCGACTGCTGCCCACCGACCACCCGCCTTTCCATCGTGCATATCGCGCCCTCGTTTTTTATTACGCGCACATTTTACACACACTTGCACAATCGAAATTTCTAATCGGAATTACGACTGCGCTCTCTTTTTAGTTATTATTATTTATATTTTCTTTTCTTAACACTCTATTTGTTTTCATTTACATTTTTTGTTTTGTGTATGTGTGTAATTACTTTTTAATTTTTAAACGCACGCAGTACGCATAATCCGATATGCAAGAGAATATATATATATAATCTGCCTCTGACGACGGCACACGTTACTATAATACTGAAACTTGGATTCTTGTTGGCCTGACTCGATACATTTTTCAGCCGGTGGTATCGTTTGGGTAGTGATGCCAGCTCGCCCAAAAAATGGACGAATCATCGTGACGTCACATAATGGCGGTGCAAATTTCAACAAGTTTTGACTAGGTGGCAACGTTACTAGTAGTTTTCAGCGAACTAGTTCAACAAAACGAGTTTGTCATCGTTCGTTTGGTATTTGCTTATTATTAAAAGTTTCTGTTTTTTTTCTCTCACATTGGTTTCCAATTTTTAAAGCAAAGTAACTTTAGCATTAAAATGTCTGTTTTTTTATTTTATTTGAACATTAAGAATATATTTTAAATTACCGTCCAGGCTACATACATATATTATCGATATATTGTCAGCACCTCTAGTATATTTGCACATCACTCATCACCATAAACCATTCTTCGAATGAAACAACAACTCGGATAAAAGTATTTATTTATTTCATATAGAATTCGTAAATATAAACGCTGCAATTGTATTAAAAGCGCACAACTACAAGCAGGCTCCGGTATTGAAATAGTAAAAGCAATGCCGAACATGGCGTCAAGCTAGTTTCAATCACTTTCACTTGCCAAAGCTGAAACGCGACGCAACCAAAAAAAAGCAATTGCTTTGGTATACAAAAAAAAAAAAAAAAAACTGCAACGGCTTCTGTTTTTGGCTGTCAACTTGATCTGATTTACGGCAGCACCTTTCAAGGAACAGTTTAGTTCTGTCCAATTTAGCCGGAGGGAGCTGGAGGCGCCTTCTTACTACCACACACACATACACACATACAAACACACACACACACACAACACCACAGTAGCATGGGCAACGAGGACATTCGACGACGGAAGACACCTTGCGGCTGTTGCATGACTGTGTTCAAGTGGATACCCGTGCTCTTCATATTCGCCGTAATCGGCTGGTCCTACTACGCCTATGTGGTTGAGCTATGTGTTCGTGAGTAGCGTGAATATCACATAAATAGCTTAACATTTAACGCGTTTTCTCTTTCCTGCTGCAGTGAAAACTGAGAACCGGATTGCGATGATATTTATGCTTCTCTTTTATCATATTGCGCTCATATTGTTCCTCTGGTCGTATTGGCAAACCATTACCACTTCGGTGGGTCGCGTACCGGATCAAGTAAGTGCAGAACACCCACCCCCCTCCTAACCTGTCATATAGAATTTCTAATGATTCACATGCTACTGATAAGGTCGAAAAATACGATAACATATTTCGAGTTTCATAGCAAATCATTTCCCAGGCTATAAACAAAAGAAGAAACCCGAAAATAATATCAAATGTAAAATCTAATATTTCAGTGGCGCATACCAGACGAGGAGGTGAATCATCTCTTTCGGGCCGACAGTCCGGAGACACAAAAGCGCATTTTAAACAATTTCGCGCGCAATTTGCCGGTAACAAATCGGTGAGTGTGCAAATAAGTTATGTTCCCAAAGGGTCTAAGCTTAAATACCATTGCAGACTTACATTTGCAATTGAGTCTTTATTCTTTAGCTTAAATGAAAAATCTTGTATATTAACGAAATATAACACAATTAATTTTTTTGTTTACGTTGTTGTTCGGCGAGTATATAGTTCAGATCAGAGTATATAGAATATATGTCTTTATTATATATACTATACTTATGTGCTCTACATATCTCCTTTACGCAGCACAATCAATGGCTCTGTGCGGTTCTGTGAGAAATGCAAGATCATTAAGCCGGATCGATCGCATCATTGCAGTGTCTGCAGCTGCTGCGTACTGAAAATGGATCATCATTGCCCCTGGGTGAACAATTGCGTTAACTTTGCCAATTACAAGTTCTTCGTATTATTTCTGGGATATGCCCTGATCTACTGCCTGTACGTTGCCTTAACCACACTGCATGATTTTATACTGTTTGTTAAGGTAAGTCTGCCCTTCTACACTCTACACAAGCTTACGCTTGTTTTGGCTCAAGTGCACAGTGTGCTTGCAAAGCTTAGTAACTATTGAATGCACTATAATAATCTATGTACATGTATGTCTATATATATATATATATATATATATATATTTATATACATATGTGTGTACACTTAACATAACATAAAGAATGAAAATGGTCTTGGTGTCTCGGCACAGGGCCAGCCAACCGGCAGTGGCATGGGTCGCTTTCACATACTCTTTCTGTTCTTCATATCCATCATGTTTGCCATTAGTTTGGTGAGCCTGTTTGGCTATCACATCTATCTGGTGCTCGTCAACCGGACCACATTGGGTAAGCAATAACTACTTATACATATATTAATATATAACCACATATATTTAATTATCACTATTTTTTTTCCCCACTCAGAGGCTTTTCGTGCGCCCATCTTTCGGGTTGGAGGTCCGGATAAGAATGGCTATAATCTCGGTCGTTATGCCAACTTCTGCGAAGTCTTCGGCGACAAATGGAAGTTCTGGTTCCTGCCCATATTTACCAGGTAGGTGTGTGTGTGTGTGTGCTCAATCAAAATGCACATACATACATATATACTTTCATTAGTTCATTGCATTATTGCTAATCTGTGCTGCACTCTCTAAAGAAATAAAGCAGCTCAAGCTGCGCTCTTTAGTTGTTCTTGTTGTTTTTGTGTGTGTATTTTGTTTTCATTGCCTTTTCCAAGTCCTATTTGAAAATTTATTTTACACCATTTACCAAAATTTGAGGCATGTTGCAAACGCTTTTTAGTAGGAGCTCTCTCTTTCTCTCTGTCACTACACTCCAAACTACACAAATGGGCGTTTAAAGTACACCTTGATTTGATGTTCAAGATAGGAATAAGTCGGTAGAAACAAACTTGTAAATCTTGATCAGGGGATATTTATAAAAGTTGTGTGTGTGTTCGAAGTGTACAAGTTAAAATGTAATTTAGCTGTAAACAGTAACCAAAATCGATACTAAAATTGGCCAATTAGTGTTCCGCACACGGATGAAGGTACTGCATCCGTTTGTCATATATACAAATTTGTTTATAATTTTCGTAAGCTATACTTAGAATTTGTAAGATTAAATACAGGATTGTAACTAATTATTGGAAAAGCTGGTGCTAACTAATGCTTACTAAAAACCCGCATATGTCACAAACACAAGACTTCTCAGACATACTTTATGTATATAAGCTAAACTACAAGCAACAAAAAATAAAAAAATTTTAACTGCAATTACTCACAAAAACAACAAATAAAATAAATAAAAAACACACTTTCTGTTGAAATTTTAGTTAACGATTACAAAACTTTTACTTATTCACAAATATCAAAAACGACTCTTAACCCGATTAGTAAGGGTGACGGATTAAGCTACAGAACGGCCACCGAGCAGATGGGGAACGGCCAACGCTACGATGCCATGGGCAATACGACAGCGAATGCAGCCAGCAACAGGTTAGATGTTCAGCCAACAGATAAGTTGATTGACGCAATTCCACTCAATAATCATCAACCTCATCTGGAGCTAGAGAACGGTCAATCATCTAGCAACAAGCATCCATTAATCCCGTCTAGTCAAGTCATTGTCAATATTGAGCAAACAGGATCAGCATCGGAGGGAGCGGCGGCCACAAACCATGCTGGCATAGTAATCGATATGATCGGTGATCAGGTGGCAACCGCAACAGCGCCTCCTGCCAAGGATGCGAACGGCGGTCCGCCATTGATGCCTGCCAATAAAGTTGTGTAAAATGCAAACAGTTCGATTTAAATATTGATCTGATTAGCTGCCAGAGAATTGTAAATGTGTGTATTTAATATACTCGTAAGTCTTATGAATGAATTGAAAGGGTGATAACAATGTGTATAATTTATACCTATATAGCTCTGCTTGCCCAGTTATCCCGCCTACCGTAAAGCTGACTTCCGAACAAATGTAACTCTCAATTCGTATGCATACATAAGTTTTGTATCTAAATGTAAGGATACATATATTAGTTTGGATGAGACTATCAAATATATATATCATTATGTGAATGCAAACAGATAAACAGCTAATTTGTAACTGCATTAAATGTAAGCTAATTGTTTTTGTACATTTAAAGGCCAGGCAAAGGACATGCAATATATTTTAAGCTCTAGCCAGAGATTTCACATATGTAACCCCTTTGCAATACAAAGCACTATCATTAACATAAATTTTGTTATTTTGTTAAGCATATCTTTGAACACTGGTCAATTAGCATTAGTTCAATTGTTGTAACGGACTAAAGACTTGCAGTAATACCAACACAAAATGTTAGGATCATATACGTATACACTATACACAACACACTTTAACACACAGCACATCCGCCAATAATACAAAACTGAATTTATTTGAAACTGGGTCGCATTTTGATGCCTTTATTATCAGTAATTATGTAGTTAGTTTGAGTAAACATTATTCGCTACTTCGTGTTGGCTATTTTTCTAGTTTTTAATTTTTTATAAGACCAGTTTTTGTATGAATAAAAAAATATTTAAACGATCTGTACGCGCAAAGTTTGACAAATATATATTAAATGACATACAAAATGCGCACAGATTTTTGTGTGTTTTCTATAATTTTCATTTGCCCCGAAAGCTTACTTGAAGTCTACATTAAAATACATTTGGTTCTTCTTCCAGTGCACCACATTAATATCCTAGTCCACACACTCACATTACACTCGAATTCGAATTCACAGTACACATTAATAATCTTGCCCAATTAATTAAAATATTTCAATTTAATTTCTATTTGTATTGCATTCTGAAATATTGTTCCGTATTATACGAAATCCGCTTAGCTTCGGCGATGGCATTAGTTATCCTATACGGCATCTTGAGGAGGATACCGAATCGCTGCTGGGCTATCATAGCGATACGCGCATCGAGCTGGAGGAGGACTTCCTGCCAGAGGCGCGTTTTCAGGACTCAATCATGCCATAGCTAATAATGACCAGCGATAATGTGGCCACGTATTATATATAGAGTGTTAGTCATAGTAGAATTTTCGGAATGTAAATAAGATAGCTTTTGGCCACATGGTATATGGTATCTATTAATGTATTTTGTACTAGTTTGCATATTAAGTTGAATCAAATCATATGATAATGTGTAACTTAATCTAATAAGCACACTATTGTTATCAAATTCTTTGTGTCTTATGATTGATAGTGCAAGTGACTGAATAATGCCTATTGAACGTCACTCAACATAATTTAAATGCTGCCATTTGTGTACAGATTCAGAGATCAATGCAGGTTACGATCAAAATATAAATCACTTACTTAACTTTGTGCTTAAGTCCATATATGTATACCCTATAGAACAAAGTCGTTTGATGTTATCTATATGTATATTAAACGTAAGAAAACAGTACAATATAGTTAACAATACAGTAAAGCCAAACTGAAACAATTAAGTCTCAGTCGGGCGTTGCCGACTGCGTTGTACTCGTTTAGGGTCTTAATTATTATTACAATTACATAATTACATACTAAATTTGGCGAGTCTAGTTTTAAGATTATGGAAACGTGCACCTTGTTGGATTTGCGATTTTATGTCGTATTGATTTGCCACCATCGCAGTGGTCGCACCCCAATATCCTTAACACTTTATCCGACGGTACCTTACGTGATCCTTTAATCGGCCCACAGTTGGTATTTCCAGATAGACGCTTTTTGTTAATAAAATAAATAAGTAAATAAAATACAGAGGTTCAATTGAGAAGCAGAGATTTAGAAAGTATATTTTCGTGCATTGGCGCGCAATAAACATAATCTGTAATTTGCCTCAGTCTTTGCCTCTCATCAGCTTATCGGTTTTCTTATTAAGTAATTAAATCAGCAATGTGGCTCAAGTCCCCCAGCCGAAAGAGATTTAGTTTATTTTCATGCTTTGGTTCGAAATGAACATAATCTGGGTCTTTGCTTTCTTCGCGCTTTGCCAGACATCAGCTATTCGGTGTTCTACGGCTGATAACACGCGTGAGTATATATAAATATTATAGAATATATATGTTCAACGTACACCACGACTTAAAAGGTGAAAGGTGTACGAGAGGTGATGGTGTTCCCGGGACTTGTAAGCCTTCTTTAGAATGTCCGGAGATTGTCGATATCATCAAACGCAAAAAAACACAAGGACTTTCAGATGCGGACAGAGCTTATGTTCAAAATTCACACTGTTCTCCTCGTAGAAAGGTTTGATGCAATTACCTTTCTGATAGTTGAGGTGGCTAATTCTTTAATACAATAGGGGTTTGCTTGCTGTGAGAGAGATATGAGCGATTTAGAGGGAATGCAAGTATTGATGAAACAGGAATGTGGATATTTTGGTAGTGCATTAACATACGGAGGAACCAGCGTAAAACTGATGTCAAGACCCTGGATGGCTCTTCTGATGATAAGACGCTTTGGAATTGACGAATTTACTTGTGGAGGCACTTTAATAACAGAACGTAAGCAACATTCTCTCTGATTATGCCAACAGCTTAATTGAGTTTGAATTCGATCCACTGCAGGATTTGTCCTTACTGCTGCGCATTGTGTTTATACGGATGAGCTGTAAGTATTATTTAATAATTACCATTGCAGGCCTGATTTTTATAAATTATATATATATTTTGTATTTCTATGTTGGTAATATAAAGATTGTTTGTGCGGTTGGGGGAACATGAAATTTCCAAACAAGTAGACTGCGAAGGGAATGGGAGACAACGTGTATGTGCGCCGCCAGTTGAGGATATTGGGGTTGAGCGCGTCATTGTCCACGAGAATTTCTCGACTGAAACTGGCTACAATGATATAGCATTAGTGAAGCTGTCACGAGACGTAACGATCAAACGTGAGATACATAACATACAAATTTGTACTAACAAGTTTTAATCGATTTACTTGTTGCAGGAAACATAAGGCCTATCTGTTTGCCCTTGAACAAAACACTTCAAGCAGAGCCCGAAACAATGGATTCGTTCCGTGTAGCAGGCTGGGGCAAAACCGAAAACAAAACCCTCTCCGATGTCCTCATGGAATCAGTAGTCCCTTCCAGGCCCCGCCAAGATTGCGAAAGAATCTCCCAGAAGGAAATAAAAACATCTCAACTCTGCGCAGGAGACCGTGAACATGATTCGTGCCATGGTGATTCTGGTGGTCCATTAATGTTTGTGAGCGTGTATAAGGAACTGCAACGCTTTGTGCAGTTTGGAATCGTCAGCCATGGCTTAAGCATTTGCAATTCCGAGGAGGACCAATTACCAGCTGTTTACACAAATGTTGCTAGCTTTATTTACTGGATAGCTGAGAAAATAATCACCCCATAGTTGCCGCTTGCAATTATTATATAAATAAATATATATAATATATATAATATATATATATATATATATATATATATATATATATATATATATATATATATATATATACATATATATATATATATATATATATATCTGCAAAAATTGTCAGAAATTTTAAAAGTGTAATTAAGCTATTAAGGTAAGGCTATTACTTTGGTCATTGACAGTGCAGCAGTTTAATTAAAAAAATATTTTTATTTTAACGACCCTTTTCTTACGGTTCTTGTACGCAATTTAGGATTAGCCTTACTTAAATTACCTAATAAATTAATGGCTTAATTTAAGGTAATACTTAAAAGCGATCGACAAAATAGCAAATCGACTTCTGTATAATCTTAAGGTCACTTCAGTGATTATAGTCATCGATATTAAGCTTCAAGAGTCATTTCAAGACATTTTTCGACCCTCGCCGTGCTTTAACGAATATCTCAGACTAATACATTAAGTTGTACATTATTCATGTATACGCAACCCAGTATTCTCACCTTGTGGTGGTGGGCTTATAAGTTGGCATGCGTCACATATAACGTTAATCGTCTAGTAAAATAATAATAAATTAAAACTGCATACATAACTAAAATCAAAGGAAAGCTTCGCTTTGTTTCAACATTTGCAGCAAGAGATACAATTTTGCGGATCCCTGCTTTGCTTATAAATTATGGAATTTGTGTTCTAAACGATTACTTAATCGGCTGTGATCAATTATGTGTTAATTCGTCGTGACTACAACAGATGAATGTGTTTGGCTCAGGTCCTGTGAACTGCGAGGCAAGTAGGACTTCGTGCTTGGGTTCGAGGAAAACAAGTCCGATACATAGTTAGCCTGAAAATAAAGAAATGTTTTAAAGTTTATTCCAACTTATTTCCCAAATTCAGAGGAAAGAATCATAACACATAGATAATAATAAAGACAGCACCTAAAAGTATGTTATGTTATTATCTATACTTATCAGAGGCAATTGTATAAAAGTGTATAACGGTTTTGTGCAAATCTATATAACAGGTAGAAAGAGGCATCTTCAAACCTCTAAAGTGTACATATTTTGGATCTGCATCTGTCGGCCCGTTTGGACATTCTTTGGTATGAACATGTTTAAGAAACTATGAGAACTAAAGATCTTAAGTTTTCGTTTTATAGTACGCGCAGGTCGAATTTATTTGAAATGATCGATAGCCACCATATCGATTGCAATCTATAAGAATATGTAATTTATTTAAAGCTTATCTCTTATTACTATTGACATAACCTCCATATCTAGGTATCAAGCTAAATATCTCGGAGAATCTTCTATGTATCTTCTGTGTATCCATCAAACCTAACGAAGCGTGAAATTACAGCTATTTATGGCCACAGCGTGTGGCCTCTTCCTTTAACGGTTTTAACATGCAGCTGGTAATAGCTGGTTCGACAAATCGAAAGTGTTGAAATGGGTCGCCAATTAAAAGAAACACCATGTTGTGGATGTCACTTATTGTTACTTTAATCGCTAAGTTTCTTAACTTTACAATGCCTTAACCATATAATCTCTATGGCCTTTACTGTTTTTTGGGCGACGCGAATTCACTGTGTCTTGGCTTCATTGGTGGGCCAAACTGTTTGCAAGTTGAAACAAGTTTTGGGCAAAAAGTAGCACTAAAAAAAGATGATCAAGCGATGTACGTAAATTTGTGGAAGATGTTATTTGTCAATTCGGAAATGCAATTGGTATCGACTACAACGGATGATTCGGTGTTGAACTTACCACGATCAGCGCACAGGTTGCTCCAATGGCTGAGCCGGCCAGCACATCGGACCAGTGATGCTTGTAGTCCGAGACGCGGCTTAGCGCTGTATACCAGGCAATCATGATGAACAGGAACTGTAGAAAGTGGCGCAGCAGCTTTGATCCCCGCCAAGTCATGCGCGCTTGCAAATAGAGCTGAAAGTGATTACCCCTTTTGAAAAAGGCACAAGGAAACGATAAACGGTAAAGCCAACTTACCGCCACGTAGACCATCGTATAGAAGGTAAAGCTGGAGTGTCCGCTGGGAAACGAAAGACGCATCTCTTTCAACATGCGCGCCGATGATCCAACGCCTTGACACTTGAAATCCGTTATGTATTTGCCAGCGTTGGTAGCGTTATAGCAATCCGATCCATCGGGCATGACTGGCTGGCACACCTGCGAATGGAGATCGCACAGTTAATGAAACCTGATCAGACAAACATGAAAACTCTTAAGCGGCTTAGTTACTGTCTGTATTGACTAGAGTCAACGGTGTCCCCTTCGCTATTTGCAGCACATGTTGCACATTTACAAGCGACTGCTACGCATTTTTTGCTCAATTTAGCAGCACTGTTGCCGCACTTCACTAAATAATAGGGCGTCTCTGTGTGCTCTTTGACAGCTGGGAGCCATAACGAGAACAAAGAGTGCCCCTCAAACCCAATTATCTCTTGCCAACAAATTTGGGGGCAACAGTACGAGCAGTTCCGTATGTATTACAAAAAAACACAAATTTTGGTTGATCACCATGCTTGAATAAGCTATTGCAAATGTGTGGTAAAACTTAACAAGCCATGTGCAAGCATACATACATATGTACAAAAAAGAAAGTTGCGTTTTGTCTTAGTCAAGTCCCCCCGATTAAAATATGTTTACATTCTGAAATGTTGCAGTTTTTAAGCCCCCCTCGTACACAACTGCAAATTACAAGCAGTAAAAATGATTTAAATGGGTAAACAAAAAATACAAATTGTAATTTAAAAAAAGTGGACCTATTAATAGCCTCTTGATGGATATAGACACTTCGGGTGTGTCGCGGTAATGTTAATCCTGTTGCATGTGTTGCATATTCAAGACTAATTGGCAATGTGAGAGTTCGACTCGACTCTCTTAGTTGGGATATTATTCGCGCTTACCGCTATGAAATGTGGACGCAGGCGGCCAATTGAGTATTTGGCTATATCCGTGGTCAGTTGACTGACGGCGGCGCCGAAGGCGAAGGCGCCCATTTTCTTATAGCACTCGATCAGCCAGTCAGGAAGTTCATATGACATGAAGATATATCGTCGAGGTGTCCCCGTTCTATTGGCGTTGACTTCCCGGGATCGCAGCAACTCAACGCTGAGGATCTGTGGATGAGTGAAACAAATGCGAACGTTTATCAGTGGACAACTCCTTTTAGCACCTCAGCGCAAGGTCTGTGTTTTCTTTGGAATACGACATAATAAATAGCCATTGAAAGGTATGCAAATAGCGATTGTTGCCTTGGGCACAGTTTCGTGCTATATTTGAGAATAGTTTTATTTGGGCTTCGTCGAAATTAGGGCCATAGTTTTATAGCCCAGACTCATGGCACAGATGTTGCTCTGGTTTAATTCCGTCCGACATGTGGACTGTGTGCCAGATGACTCGTGTCGATCTCCCACTACTTGTGATACTTTTTCGGTATTGCATCAGCTCAAAACTGGAGCACATTTTAGAGTTTTATTGTAGCTATCTGCAGTTGTGAACTTGAAACGATTGTGCAATGTGCTCTGGGGATCGACAAGCTGACATATGCTTGACACATTTTAGATGGGTGGCCACTTGGGAGCTCTGCCAAGTGCTACTCCACCCCCAAAAGCCCGCAGTGAACAATAAGCAATTCGATTCAATTTTAATTTCATTCAATTCAACTCAATTGCATGGCCCAAAATGCCATTAGATTTGGGTTCTTTGCTCTACTTACCACGCCCACTGGTATAACCAGCCCTATTATATAGAGCATCCAGTTGCGCACGGTTGAGTCCTTAAAGGGATGCTTTAGCGATTCATCGTCACAAAAGAATCCGCGCTTGTACGGATCCCCAAGCAAAAAGAATAAAAGTATGGGAAAGCCGACTGCAATTAGAAAGCAACAATAACAAAGAACATTAAAAGTGACATCTCTAATAAATATAAGTTTGTGTCAAAAAAAAAAAAAATAATATTAAAATAAAATAAGCGGCAATGATTTATCAATATGCTTTTAGTAGGTCATTGGGACTTGTGTGTAGCATTATGTGGCATTATCGGCAGTCCGGCCCTTTCACAAATGTATAAATTTGGTATGAATGACACTGTTGACTTACGATATGTCTAAGCTATTGATAAGATTACGCGATTCGGACGTGTGCGGCATTTTGGATGCGAAGGGAGACATTACGACGTCGCTTCAACTATTTTGGGCCAACAGCTGCGAGCTATTATGAAAAGTTCTAAGTGGTGGTAGCTGGTGTGGTAGGGGAGTGTGTGGGGGGAGGGGAAGGTATTTAAAAGTCGTGGACCTTTCAACACACTATCCACTGCATAACCTAATAATGTTTAATAAAAAAAATGCAGAACCATTAATAATAGCCTTAAGACACACAAATTGCGAAGCTAGACAAATGATTTTCATTGATTGATTGATCAACGCATCAATCAAAAAAAAAAAAAGACACATCAACTATATGATCATCAACTATATGAAATATGTTTGTTTTGAAAAGCGTCCACGAATTCTGCGCTAATTATATAAACACATCAGCGAGTCCGAGTATCTAATTAAAATTAGATTAAGGTTCGTTACAGTTACAGTTTGCCTAATTGCTATTGCAGTCGTGCGTATTACCTGACCGGCAGTTTCTTGGCCAGCGATGCGCATAAAATTAGAGAGCCGGGCCACATCGGAAGTTCTGAAGCAAATTCTAGCCTCCTCAGTAATATGGGCTCTTCTTTCCGACTGCATTTGTATATGCATGTATTTATAGAACTGAGTGCTCATTAGATACTAGATGCCGGCGGTCGCAACAGCTAAATGCGAAGAGTACTCGATGGCGACGATTGCCCGCAGTGCTGTGGCACTTTGAGGCAGACGGAAGATTCTTCGAGTTGGTTATTAATTTGCACCGCATCCAAATCAAAAAGGACACAACTTGAGCAGGGCAATCGCAAAGCCAACGGTGACAAAGGTAGATACAGAATAAAGAAAAGCAGAGCAGGGATCTGCTGCAGCTGCATTGGAAACAGGTTCGATGTCTAAAACGAATGCAAACAAAAAACTGGAGCGACCATTGTCTGCAGTTTTAACGATGTCTGCTGGGAAATTGTATTGTTGCCGGATTAGAGTCATATTACAACAGCAAGTGACCTTTGTATGGGGGCGGCTTATCCTGGCCAAACGGTAGCTCATATCTGCTGTGGTAGATTTTATGACTTTACGTCTCGAAAGCGAGAGCACATAATCCGATATTAAATAACTGGAACATTGCAGGAGAAAAAAAATATATATAAAATTTATGTGGAAAAAAATAATCAACCATAACTAGATTGAAAACATTGCTGTGCTGGGGCTTGGGCACCAAAATATATATATGTGATAGAGTAGAGGCTGAGAATGGTGGCGCAGCTGACAAAACCTAGGGCGGAAATACTTCGTTTAGGGGCAAACGCCAAAACGTGTCACGGCAAGTTCAACCGAATTAAAATCAATGTAAAAAAACTGTCGCATTTTGATATTATTGAAAGTGCTTTGCGTCCATTTGGTGTCAAGTCCATTTCAATAATACTTGGAGCACAATCTGCCGACAAAATTGTAGATTCGCCCCCGCATATAAACAATTTGTTTGATAAACAAAGAGGTAAGCGCACCAGAGGCTTAGGCAAAACCAGACCCAGCCCACCCCTACGCAGTCCTCAAGTTGATACAAAAAGGGAGCCGCTGGTGCCACCGGCCTACGCCACATTTCAATCCCATTCCCGTTCCCATTCCCCGTCACTATTTGAACATGCAACTGGGCAACTGCATTCTGTATCTGTATCTTGTGGATGCTGTTGTGTACACTTAAGGCGCACTCTTTCAAGTTGTGGCCCAAACGAGTTTACAAACACTTTGTGGGCCACACAAACATTGGGCGGCACTTTGGAAATATACCTTTATCATTCGTACCTGAAGCTTATCGTGGAACAATAAGATGCAACTATTTGAGGAGAGCAACAAATTACATAAGCAACAACTAGAATCTCGTCTCAGACGCTGTAGATGGTATGCAGAAGAAGACAATGAAGACTGTCTGGCTGTTAAATTCTAATAGCATTAATTAAAGAAGGCGGAAGTTTAATTAAAGACAATTAATGCCAAAGATTTGCACTCTCAACCTCCAGCCAAGTGACAGCAGACTCCAGCCGAAGCTCTGAGGCTGACTGACAGCTCACAATTGATTGATCAGCGAAGGACACAGCATTAGTGTATTGTATACCACACCCAGGCAGCAATCCAGGCCAGCTAAAGAAAGGTTTACGAATGGATCTAAGTACAAATTCTTTGGCAATTTCGCGCTTGATGGCTCGAAATCAATGCTCGAGACAATGCTGCAGACTCGCTGGGAGGCGACACTTTAATTGCAATGTGCAACACACATGTGCAGCACTACCAGGAATTCCCAGAGAAGCGGCAAAGGTGTTTTCACTCTCGCTGTTGGTGTCGCACAGGTACAGGACCCAGATGCAATGCCCTTGTGGCAGGTCCTCAATAGAGAAGAAACCCAATTACCTATAGCTGACATTCAGATTCAGACTGATCTGGCTTGTGCAAACAGGGCTCATCTAATTACACTTTCAATGCCTTTGAAAAATAATAGAAGAGAAACTAGTAAGAATGTTGAGGTCGGGTATAACCGAACACACTCATCAATTTAACAATTTAAATTCTTATTTTTTATGACACCAAAGACAGTATTTTATATAAAAATAATATTCATTATTCGCACAAAATAGATATAGACGGGTGCTGAATCGAAAGTAACACACAAATAGAGAGTAAATTTGTGCCGTATAGTTCAGGGTATAAACACTGCAGTCATTAATTTTGTTTGTGTTCGTTCGTGTTCCTCTCGTGTCTTTGCTGTGTACGTGTTTGTTATTGTGGCCTTTTGGTTAGAAAATAAACAAAAATATTGATCGAATGAATTGGAAAATGCGTAGCATAAATATTTTTCCTTCTAGTGAGTTTTTAGTTGAGCGACGAATTCATCTGCTGCGCCCACACTCACGCACAATAAATTATTGAAGTGCGTGCGCACTTTTCTCTCTTTTTATGAGTTTAATGACTTCGCGCAGGCCCACCGAAAGTAGGAGGAAGTTTTCCCAACTGTGCTGCAGCTCGTTCGCATTCAATTAACGTCAAACAAACGTTGGCTCAAGTTTATTTCAGTCGAGTTTTCGGTCAGGTAGGCTTCCTCGGTCGTGCTATTGAAATACTCAACAGACACCAACAGACCGCGAACCGACCACAATGGGAGTGGAAAAACATTCCTGACTTGGGCGTATCACTTTATCAGCGACTTGTGTCAGAACTAATTTACGCCTAAATTAGTCGGCGACTGACAGAAAAGTTCATCAGATCAGACGGCACCAACAAAACACTGCCTACAATCTTAAAAGGTGCCCGGCTCTTAAAAGGCCTCTCGGCATCGGAATCTGCTTTGGAGAGACTCCCTGATTCGTATATTGATACAACGTTAGGCTAATTGGAATTTATTTGGACAGAACTATTTGTGTTTTTACATATTTGATTAAGTGTGCAGCTGGTAAAAGTTTTTTGTAATGTCAGGGCTATTTATTTATGGACACAGCTTTTGGTGCGAGGGGCTTTTACTTTCAATACAGCCAACGATACCATAATATTTGATTACATATTTCTTTAAATCACTATTCGAAATATATACAAATGGTTGCTTGTTCTTAATTTCGTCATTATGGATAAGATAATTCTCTCAGGTAAATGAAATGAAATTAGTACAATTGTATTGTACAATTTATTGGTACTGATAAGGCTAAAAAAAGCACAATTTAATACATGTGCCAACCGACTAACTTTCATTTATTGCAAAGACGACATAGATAAGCTCTCTGTCTGTCTGATTCATTAAGGATAAATGTTAAGTTGTTTTCTTTGATTGCGTCTCAGCGACTCCGACGTTTAATCACGCACTGCGACACCTTTGGGATTACCTGGAAAGCGAATGAGTCACATATTGCCAATTTACAGTTATGTATGTGGTTATGTTTATGTATAAAGAAATGGTGACTGTTGTAGCCCATGTCAAAAGATCGGGTTTTATACGAGTCACTTTTATGTGCATGTGTTACAAATAAAGATCAACTGTGCAAATAAGTAAGTAACACAAAAAGCCGTAAATTTAGCTTGAGGTCGAAAGCATCGAAAATGGCGACGTTCGTGTTAACGCTAGACAAAGGTGTTTGTGTGTGTGTGCTGAATTATTGTTGTTGCCAATTGAGAAAAACATATAAAAACAGGTAAATCGGATTTGGTGAGTCACATGAGAATATTGAGTAAATACGATTGCCGTTAATATCGCAACTATTTCGAAAATTTGTAGACCCGTTTGATGTAAGCCGATTACAAATATGCGAACCGGTTCTAAAATAAAAACTCTATAGATTGCTTTGTCTGCAAACGATTTTTGGAAGATTGCTAATAAAGAGTGAAATATTATTTTGCGGCTCGTGAAGCTTCAGACTACAGGAAATAAGGGATATCAGCCGCTTACAGGTTGAGTCAGCTAAACAATAGTAATTATTGTGTGTCAAATACGCAAATCTAAAACCTAACAGTATGCATATTTTATTTATACCTCGATAAAAACTGCGGTCGTTGTAATCAACGCTGAAATAACTTAAAATTTCAATTAAATTCCGCTTATCTACAGTTGATGCGGTTCGCTCAGCTGTATAAAAGCGCCGCCAAACTGAAGAGCGCAACAGAGTGGCGCTCGGTGAGAGAAAGCTCTGCTGAGCAAGGCCGAAAGTGTGGAGAGCGCACATACACAGATGCCGAAAACTACATAAAACGAAATACACAAAACAAACATTGCGGCAAATTCACACACGTATATGTATGTATGTACATGAAAATACACCCACACGCACGCACAATTTAGATTTATAAACACATATTATTATATTATTGTGCTTTCTGATTGTCGATTTGTAAATTATGAGTACATCTACATCAAAATTCGTATTGGCAACACTTACCACATAACAAAATCAAAACATCGAGAGCCACACGGCACAATATTCGCTTGTTTGTGTCCATATCTTTGTTTTGCTGCACGTTTTGTTGAGTGCGTTGGTTGTTGTTGCTGTTGTTGCTGTTGTTGATGTGCAGGCGCTCCCCAATTGTGGAGTTGTGTATAGTCAACGCTGTTTGTGCGGCTGGCACGCCAATGCTGTCGATATTTTTGTTGTTGTTGTTGCTGGCCACGTTAGCGCCTGAATCTGCACTTAACTGACTTTCCGGGCGACGCAACGGTGTTGTCTCGCTCGCTGACGATTTGTTACTCATTTCGAAATTGCTTTTAATGCTTTCCGGTGAGTTGAATTTATAAAAAAAGCTTGCCAAAGCTTTTGGTCTCTCTCTCTCTCTCTCTCTCTCTCTCTCTTGTCGACTTGACACTGAACTTGGGCTTTGGCAGCGCTGCAGGCAGCTTAGAAGAAGAACACTTTTGATATTCAGGTAAATTGTTGATGGTATAAAAACGTCATTTCTAAAAGAGGGTTAAAAAGATCATAGTTTATAAAAGAATTGTTCAAATGTGTAGGTAAGTATGTGTGAGTAACCCCGCGGAATCCCTTAAGAATTGAAGACAACCGTGACGACTCTACTGGGAAGTTCTCATGCTGTGATTCATTATTGTACTTCGTAATATCATTCAGACCCAATTAATAACATTTTTTTAACGCTTGGCAACACACACATATTTCGAAAATCCAAAGTAACTGGCTCAGTTTTGTTTTTTGAGATGAGTTGTTCAAGTGTCCCGGCATTAGGCAATATGATTGATTGAATATAGAGTATATAATTATAATCAAAGTTTCGAGTCATTATTGCTCAATGTTTATTTAAGTACCTGTTTAACGAGGAAAAGGGTCGTAAGTCCATATATAATATAATATAATGAATATAATGTTTGTTTCAAAAATAGTTATATCTTAAATATTACTATTAATAAGAACAAACTCATATTGAACTAAGACCAGTTTTAATGCTGTCTTGCAGATAAAGTTGTAAGTTGTGTTCGTTGTTCAGTTTGACTGTAATGGGCACATTGATTGCTCAGTGAGCCGTGAGTCAATTGCTGGCCAATCATAGGTCAACAATCGAAAGCAGTGGTTAGATTCTCGGACGGTATTATGCCAATTCTCTGTGCAAATAGTTTCTTGGTCCGAGCCACTGTAATTTAATGCAATTTCGTTAACTGGCTCCTCCATAACTGGACGTTGTAATAGGCATGTTCATAGGCCTTTACTGCAGTCAGAGCCTGAAGAGCAACTGCCAAGTCCCCTAATTTGACGTACCAACTGACGCAGTGGCAAACGTCAATCAAGAATCAAGGCAGGAGCGCACAGAGACGAGCTGAATTCGGATGGGAACAGCCAAGAGCTGAATCCACAATTGTCAGCTTCAAATATTCCACTGTTCACCATATCAGACAAGACACCTATTTATAGATAGCAAAACAAGCTCGACCACCCCCCACCACCGCCCCTGAAGAACAATTACCTCGGCCCAAGCGACGCATTGCAACCAGTTTTCGCTTGCTCGCTTTAATTCCAACGATTCATTTGCCTTCCCTTCCCAAGGAGTGTTTAGAAATGTTTCATGACAAAACCGCGTCGTAATTAAATCTTAAAGATTGTATCTGACTCAACTCAAGGGATGAGAGTACAAGTGAAGTGTTTTATGTCGTGTAACTGCGGCTACTTTCAAAGGGAAGACAAGACAAGAAGTTATGCGAACTGTACTCATCTAAATAATATTAAAGCTTATTCTCTTTCTACACAAAAATAGCACGCGTTCAAAGTTGAAATCTGTTGCTTTGTTTTAACACGTTTTTAAAATATTCTTTGAATTCTTTTCACACATTTTTGTATGTACTATGAACTTATTTTGCTAACTGAACTCTAACAAGAATATTTTAATATTGAAATCTACTATTTTTCATTAAGAAACGTTTTCGTGTTAAATGAGAATTAGATGTAATCTGAATGCGGCCTGCTACAAAGTTCACTGGACGCCAGTTAATCGATTAACTTATGGGCGGGCAATGAACACAAGCTGGGTTAACCTTGCTTCCAGCACCTTCCCGCTGCAGGGGCCACTCCGGCAAGTGTATCTGCCGCGAAATAAGGTCAATAAGCTGCATCTGGTGCCCGTTGAGCGAGGCGAATGCATATTGAAATTAACAAAAATGTAATTGTGCATAAATACGACTAAACGAAAAGTAAATAATTTACTTATAAATATGTGCGGAAATTTACGACTGAATGGCGCCAGGCAAAAGCATCCAATATTCAAAATTCTTTTCGCATCTCTCTCAAAACATAAATGGAAAACGCGTCAGCAAATATACTCGACTATGGGATATCGGATGGCTCCAATTGTTGGCCTGGGGCTGGTCAACAGGCACTGCCAAAAGTTACTTGCAGACTGGTCGACGACGCTGCTGGCGGAAGGCAAAACGACACCGGTCGTTGTACTTATGTAAAAGGCTTGTTTATTTGCAATGTAAATAACGATTATTAAATGCATACAACATGTTGTGGCTGAAATCAGCAATTTGATGGCATTCACACGCGCCTGACATTGAAATCTAATATGCCCTGACCAAGCTGCGTTGGTAGCAAATTATCGTAAAGTAATATAAACCTTCAAATGAAAGATAAAAAAAATATATAAAAAAACTTGACTCAAACTAATGCAATTGCTTAAAACAGTTATAATAATACTGTAATTACTTGCAATTTGGCCAACTGCCAACGGTTCATGGCCACAACCGGGTACGTGACGCACTGGATGGGTCATCAAATTAATCAAAGCAAAATCACCAGGAAAGGCAAATAAAAAGTGCTTCTAATCAACTAACGTTCCAACTGATAAGAGGTAATCGCCAGCAGAGCTGATTATTACAAAATTGATGGCCCTACAGTAAACGTGCGAAAACAAACTCCTGGCGAGAATCAAGAATCATTCAACAAAAAGACCTTGAACCTGGCCCAGAAGCGTACAATACAAACATCCTTCGTTGCGCAAATCGATTTTACGATATAGCATATAGCATTTACGCCCACCGCATTTTCAGTTTCTGCTGTCTCGCTTTCATTTGCGTGGTATTCTTATAAATCCGTGCAATTACGCAATATATACACCTTTGTTTACTAATTGCCCGTGTGTTTGTTTATGTAAAAACATCGACTTTGAGCTTTCACAGATATTTCGGATTCCCGCTTTCCTGCTTTCTAAATTATGAGACCCACGATTTTGACCATAGCTGTATTAATTGAATAGAAGGTATTGTCTTTGTTATCTACCAAACGCACACAAGGCATATGTGAATGTATTTTTAAACGTTTATTTTACCTTTTGCCAAAAGTAAATTTTATTTAATGCGTGTGTGGCAATTTAATCGCTTTTGAATATGTTTCCGTTGCTGGAACCAGATGCGAAATTTCCTCGGCCTCTTTGCAGCTTTGCTTATAACGTCACTAAAGTATTCATTTTCCTCGTGAATAAACAAATACGAAAATTCAAATAATTTTCCGCAGCGAATTCTCACCAAAGTGGGCGACCGAACACGTCCACTGAGTAAATTGTACTAAATATGGAGGCAGCGACAAACAAGACTTGTGTTTGTCGCACGGGTGAGAGAACCAGAAAAAAAGAGAACGAAAGAATGAGAACCAGTTCACCGCTCTTATCGAACTTTGTCAAAATAACACGGAATGTGCGCACTCGCGTTGCTCAGGTAAAGTGTGTTCTAAGCTTAGATAAGAGATGATACAGCAATCATATTGATTTTAGATCAAGCTGAGGTCACTAGACTCGTACAATAATTAATAATTCGAGCGACATGAACAAAAGAGTGTTTTTTGTAAATTTCTTTTGGGGCCCAAAATCACTCCTTATCTAGCTAATATCTAAAGCACGGGTGGGTTATATGCTAAGCTTAGATAAATTATGATATAGCAACAAATATGGTTTTATATCAAAATGAGCTCACCAGGCTCGCTAAATGATTAATTATTCAAGAGATCTAAAAAAATAGTTTTTGTGTACTTTTTGTTTTTAAATTGCTTAAGATAATATTTAATTTAACCCAATAGCTAAATAATATTTAAAGCTCAATTAAAACCAAATCCCTGATAAGTCATCTCTGCTGATCGAAAGAGATGGCACGCATCAGAGAGCGTAGGAGTGTGTACGCTTGCGGCTCTCTTGCGCTCTCCGTGCAGTCGACGGTGCTTCAAAGGTATTTGGACATTTTCGTGGTGGTTGCTGCGCTCAGTTCTTCGGTTTCTGTCGAACACTGCGGTCGCTTTGTTTTTGGGCGGTTGCTGCAATCGTTTTCTCGTCTGCATTCTGACGGCGCTGCGCATGCGAAAGAGCGCTTAACGAAAGTGCAAGTGAAATTGCAAACCAAAGAACAAACAAAAAAAAAATAATAAAACATATGCAAGAAAAATAAAATGGAATAAAAGAAAATAAACAATAATTAAGCAACCTCTACAAATTGCTGTGTAAAAGTGGAAACGCAACTGAAAGCAATGCATGTGCAAATATTTAAGAAATATTCAACAAGTTTTCGTTTTTTGTGCGTTGCCAGCACTATTTGCCCAAAATTGTGACTCCTCACTTGCGCAATTTCCCTGCTAACCGCCTCTGACGAAAATCAGTTTTTGTTTATTTTACATTATCGATGGCTCGACTCTTACACACACACATACGCAACTGGGCCACCAACGCCGCCGCCGCCGTCGCTTATCACTAAGGCTTATAAAATGTTCGATACTGGTCGGGCAAGGTAAACAGAACTCCCAGACCCAGTTGCAAGTCCATTAGCGTATACCAGAGAACGTGCATTGCGTTATTTACGGGCGAGTTGCGCACTTTAAATATTTGGCCATCATCCATTGATAAGGATGCCCACACACGGCACTCGCAAGGTGCAATAGAGCCACACCCACACAACCGCCCAAGATGAGCAGCCTGCGGCCCGGAAGTGTTTGCGATACGACGCCGCTGCAGCGTTTCGAGAGCCAGAGCAGCAGCGGCGAGGAGCCATCCTCGCCAACTGCGGCAAGTATTATTGCGGCCGCGGCCGCGGCAGCGGTGTCCACATCCACATCCACATCGACGCCTCAACACCACCAGACCCTGCAGCAGCAGCATCACCATCACCACAACAACAACAACATCAACAACAATGTAAAAGTTGATTTACAGCTGCCACCGTTTGTTGGAGATGGTGGAACCGGCGCCGGAGCGAGTGTCCTCCCCACCCGCGCCCGCGGCACAGCTCACATCTTTGGACGCGTCGCCATGGACCTGAGCCTGCTCGTCTGCGGTAAGTGTTAATCCCCTCTGATCTACATAAGAGTTTAACAACAATTCAGTTTAAATACCTTCATAGACCGAAATTGGACAGATTGCTTAAAAACCAAACTTGTCTTGTCCACTTAGTTATCTGTAGATAACTGTATAACAGTATACAGTTTAACGATCTGTTAACACTTGGGGCCAATTGAGAGAGTCAGAGGTTAGACAAAGAAGTCAAGTTATAATATCGACTATAGTTGACTAACTATATTAATGAAACTTGCCATTGATGTGTATTATGCATACAGCAAATATATGTATATAAATCGGTTTGTTCCGTCACAACTAAATGATGCTCTGTTCTTGTTTATATGAACTGCTCTATAGAGCACATCGAGAATGTGCCCTATCAGAGTTTTAGTAGTTGCAACTATGAAGTATTTATTATCTGGTCCCCGGTTGGTTGCCCGGTTTATGTTCACGCTCGTGTATCATCATTGTTATCGAACCGTGTGCCGTACGCGTTTTGTTCATTCAATTAATAATAAAATAACACGCGGAATCGGAATTGTAAAAATATTTCCAACTGCGTTGGCATGTTTTTCAAAATGAATAAGCGTTTCTGCCTGTGTTGCTGCTGCTGCTGTTTCTGATGCTGTTGCTGTTGCTGTCTGGGGGCCCTGTAGAGGATGCCATTTGTGGCCTCAATCAGCACCCAAATACACAAGTATTTGCGCATCGAGTGTTGTCTGATTTATATTTGACTTAATTTAGGCAAATGTTTGTGGGGTGAATTCATTGTGAAAACAGCAGCAACAAAAACATCATCATTCATCAGCTTGATTTTGAATTGGAACTGGCGCTGTTTGTTTACCCAGGTCCAATTTGGGCATGATCAGCAGACCTTGCTCCAGCTAGAATCCGACACCACATGACCACCCTTGGCGATCGCTCATATTGCAGCTGACACTGACTTGGCTTAGACTTTTCAGTTTTACTTCTTTAACCAGTTCATATGTTAATAAAAACTAATTCATTGATTTGTTTTTTTTTTGTTCGTTGCAGTCGGCTTGATCATGATCGCTCTCTCGCTGTGGTGCGAGCCGAAAAGCCGCGGATTCTTTTGCAGTGATCTCTCGCTGAAGCACCCCTATAAGGAATCCACAATACGTAGCTGGATGTTGTATTTGATGTGCGCCGCTCTGCCCGTCTCTGTGGTAAACTGATCTCGATGCAAAAATGCGAGGTTTGCGCTTAATCTTTTGCCTTGTACAGATCTTGCTGGTTGAATTCTATAGGGCGCAGGATAAGCACAGGCACGCCCATCATCAATACCACAGCAGCAGTGGCTACTATCTCTGCCACATGGAGCTGCCGCAGTGGGTGATCGAGTGCTATCGCAAGATTGGCGCCTTCGTGTTCGGCCTGGGCGTAGAGCAACTAACCACGGACATAGCCAAATACGCCATTGGGCGACTGCGGCCACACTTCTTTGACGTAAGTGCCAGCCATCTACCTCCTCACCCAATCCCAACCCGTGGCTAATCACATTCCCAACTTTAGCTGTGCCAACCGGTGCTCCTCGATGGCACCACCTGCAGCGATGCCGTCAATGCGGGTCGCTACATTGAGAACTTCGCGTGCTCGGCGGCTGATATGAGTGCCAAGAAGTTGAAGGACGTGCAGCTCTCCTTTCCCAGTGGTCATGCCAGCTTTTCTTGCTACTCCATGATCTATTTGGTGGTGCGTGCACATAACTGGCCAACAGCCATTAGCCAACTAATCGCTGATCTCTCTCTCAGATATACTTGCAGCATCGCATGCATTGGCCGCGCCTCAGAATGCTGCGACACCTGCTCCAGTTTCTGCTGCTCATGTTCGCCTGGTACACGGCGCTGACGCGTGTCTCCGACTACAAGCACCACTGGTCGGATGTCTTAGCCGGTGGTGCTATTGGCCTTTTGTACGCGCTTGTCGTGGTAAGTTGATCTCTGTTGTTATATCATTTATATACGTATTCTTATATTTGTTTTGTTTTTTTGTTTTTTTATTTCTTTTTTAAAGACGACGAAAGTTTGGTAAAGTTTTGCTGGCCAAATCCATCAACGCTTTACCACCACCGCCTTCGGTCTTTGCTTTAATTAACTTATGCATGGATTTCCGATGTTTTTAGCCATCGTCTCTACATGTTCAACTCTATAGTTACCTAAATCTATTGACGTCTATATACTACTTATGTACAATGTACATTGTCCCCACACAAGTGTGTGTATGTGTGCTTTATTTTAGTCGTATTTAATAAAATTTTAACAGTGTGTGTTTCGAAGAGAACTTTTTATTATTATTATTAACATTATTCATAATAGTAATGGGTATACATCCTTTTTTAACAAGAAAAAAAACCAATAATGCATATACATATATAAATGTAGAGTTAATCTAAGAAAAGTCTTGATCAAAATACCATTAAACTTCAATATTGGTGGTATGGGGGTTTAATATGATATCCCACATAGGAGCTATGCAATCTGCCAACTTTACATGTCAAAATTTTTGTCGATTTTGGGATGATTTTTTACATAAAATTTGACGCCCTCAAAATCACTTTTAATGTTGTTTTTTATGCTAATTGTGACAAATAAAATCGATTAAAACTATAAATTCGGAATTCTAAATTTTGAAAAAAAAAATTTTTCCAAAATTCATAAGGGGGGACCCTTTGCTTTTTGATCAAAAAATCCAAAAAAAATTTATTTTCAAAAATGAATATATTTTGAATGTAGAATCAATATATAGGACAAATCCTGATCAGAATGTCATCAAACGTGAAAATCGGTTCACTTTTGACAAAGTTATGGGGGTTTGATATATGGGAGCTATGGAATCTGACAGCTTTACATGTCAAAATTTTTGTCGATTTTGGCATGATTTTTGACCAAAAATTTGACCCCCCAAAATCACGTTAAATGATGTTTTTTATGCTAATTGTGACAAATAAAATCGATTAAAACTATAAATTCGGAATTCTAAATTTTGAAAAAAAAAATTTTTCCAAAATTCATAAGGGGGACCCTTTGCTTTTTTGACCAAAAAATCCAAAAAAAATTTATTTTCAAAAATGAATATATTTTGAATGTAGAATCAATATATAGGACAAATCCTGATCAGAATGTCATCAAACGTGAAAATCGGTTCACTTTTGACAAAGTTATGGGGGTTTGATATATGGGAGCTATGGAATCTGACAGCTTTACATGTCAAAATTTTTGTCGATTTTGGCATGATTTTTGACCAAAAATTTGACCCCCCCAAAATCACGTTAAATGATGTTTTTTATGCTAATTGTGACAAATAAAATCGATTAAAACTATAAATTCGGAATTCTAAATTTTGAAAAAAAAAATTTTTCCAAAATTCATAAAGGGGGACCCTTTGCTTTTTTGATCAAAAAATCCAACAAAAATTTATTTTCAAAAATGAATATATTTTGAATGTAGAATCAATATATAGGACAAATCCTTATCAGAATGTCATCAAACGTGAAAATCGGTTCACTTTTGACAAAGTTATGGGGGTTTGATATATGGGAGCTATGGAATCTGACAGCTTTACATGTCAAAATTTTTGTCGATTTTGGCATGATTTTTGACCAAAAATTTGACCCCCCAAAATCACTTTAAATGATGTTTTTTATGCTAATTGTGACAAATAAAATCGATTAAAACTATAAATTCGGAATTCTAAATTTTGAAAAAAAAATTTTTCCAAAATTCATAAGGGGGGACCCTTTGCTTTTTTGACCAAAAAATCTAAAAAAAAGTTATTTTCAAAAATGAATATATTTTGAATGTAGAATCAAAATATATGAAAAATCATGATCAAAATGCCATCAAACGTGAAAATCGGTTCACTTTTGACAAAGTTATGAGGGTTTGATATATGGGAGCTATGGAATCTGACAGCTTTACATGTCAAAATTGTTGTGGATTTTGAGATGATTTTTGACCAAAAATTTGACTCCCCAAAATCACTTTAAATGATGTTTTTTATGCTAATTGTGACAAATAAAATCGATTAAAACTATAAATTCGGCATTCTAAATTTTGAAAAAAAATTTTTTTCCAAAATTCCCTTTGCTTTTTTGACCAAAAAAATCCAAAAAATTTTTTTTTCAAAAATGAATATATATGAAAAATCATGATCAAAATGCCATCAAACGTGAAAATCGGCCAATTTTTGACAAAGTTATGGGGGTTTGATATATGGGAGGTTTGGAATCTGACAACTTTACATGTCAAAATTTTTGTCGATTTTGGCATGATTTTTGACCAAAAATTTGACCCCCCCAAAATCACTTTAAATTATGTTTTTTATGCTAATTGTGTCAAATAAAATCGATTAAAACTATAAATTCGGCATTCTAAATTTTGAAAAAAATTTTTTTTCCAAAATTCATAAGGGGGACCCTTTGCTTTTTTGACCAAAAATTCCAAAAAAAATTTATTTTCAAAAATGAATATATTTTTAATGTAGAATCAATATATAGGACAAATCCTGATCAGAATGTCATCAAACGTGAAAATCGGTTCACTTTTGACAAAGTTATGGGGGTTTGATATATGGGAGCTATGGAATCTGACAGCTTTACATGTCAAAATTTTTGTCGATTTTGAGATGATTTTTGACCAAAAATTTGACCCCCCCAAAATCACTTTAAATGATGTTTTTTATGCTAATTGTGACAAATAAAATCGATTAAAACTATAAATTCGGCATTCTAAATTTTGAAAAAAAAATTTTTCCAAAATTCATAAGGGGGGACCCTTTGCTTTTTTGACCAAAAAATCCAAAAAAAATTTATTTTCAAAAATGAATATATTTTGAATGTAGAATCAATATATATGAAAAATCCTGATCAGAATGTCATCAAACGTGAAAATCGGTTCACTTTTGACAAAGTTATGGGGGTTTGATATATGGGAGCTATGGAATCTGACAGCTTTACATGTCAAAATTTTTGTCGATTTTGGCATGATTTTTGACCAAAAATTTGACCCCCCAAAATCACTTTAAATGATGTTTTTTATGCTAATTGTGTCAAATAAAATCGATTAAAACTATAAATTCGGCATTCTAAATTTTGAAAAAAAAAATTTTTCCAAAATTCATAAGGGGGGACCCTTTGCTTTTTTGACCAAAAAATCCAAAAAAAAGTTATTTTCCAAAATGAATACATTTTGAATGTAAAATCAATATATATGAAAAATCATGATCAAAATGCCATCAAACGTGAAAATCGGCTAATTTTTGACAAAGTTATGGGGGTTTGATATATGGGAGCTATGGAATCTGACAACTTTACATGTCAAAATTTTTGTCGATTTTGGCATGATTTTTTACCAAAAATTTGACCCCCCAAAATCACTTTAAATGATGTTTTTTATGCTAATTGTGTCAAATAAAATCGATTAAAACTATAAATTCGGTATTCTAAATTTTGAAAAAAAATTTTTTTCCAAAATTCATAAGGGGGGACCCTTTGCTTTTTTGACCAAAAAATCCAAAAAAAAGTTATTTTCCAAAATGAATACATTTTGAATGTAAAATCAATATATATGAAAAATCATGATCAGAATGTCATCAAACGTGAAAATCGGTTCACTTTTGACAAAGTTATGGGGGTTTGATATATGGGAGCTATGGAATCTGACAGCTTTACATGTAAAAATTTTTGTCGATTTTGATATGATTTTTGACCAAAAATTTGACCCCCCAAAATCACTTTAAATGATGTTTTTTATGCTAATTGTGACAAATAAAATCGATTAAAACTATAAATTCGGCATTCTAAATTTTGAAAAAAAAAATTTTTCCAAAATTCATAAGGGGGGACCCTTTGCTTTTTTGACCAAAAAATCCAAAAAAAAGTTATTTTCCAAAATGAATACATTTTGAATGTAAAATCAATATATATGAAAAATCATGATCAAAATGCCATCAAACGTGAAAATCGGCTAATTTTTGACAAAGTTATGGGGGTTTGATATATGGGAGCTATGGAATCTGACAACTTTACATGTCAAAATTTTTGTCGATTTTGGCATGATTTTTGACCAAAAATTTGACCCCCCCAAAATCACTTTAAATGATGTTTTTTATGCTAATTGTGTCAAATAAAATCGATTAAAACTATAAATTCGGTATTCTAAATTTTGAAAAAAAATTTTTTTCCAAAATTCATAAGGGGGGACCCTTTGCTTTTTTGACCAAAAATTTCAAAAAAAAATTATTTTCAAAAATGAATATATTTTGAATGTAAAATCAATATATATGAAAAATCATGATCAAAATATCATCAAACGTGAAAATCGGCTAATTTTTGACAAAGTTATGTGGGTTTGATATATGGGAGCTATGGAATCTGACAGCTTTACATGTCAAAATTAGTGTCGATTTTGAGATGATTTTTGACCAAAAATTTGACCCCCCCAAAATCACTTTAAATGATGTTTTTTATGCTAATTGTGACAAATAAAATCGATTAAAACTATAAATTCGGAATTCTAAATTTTGAAAAAAAAATTTTTTCCAAAATTCATAAGGGGGGACCCTTTGCTTTTTTGATCAAAAAATCCAACAAAAATTTATTTTCAAAAATGAATATATTTTGAATGTAGAATCAATATATAGGACAAATCCTGATCAGAATGTCATCAAACGTGAAAATCGGTTCACTTTTGACAAAGTTATGGGGGTTTGATATATGGGAGCTATGGAATCTGACTGCTTTACATGTCAAAATTTTTGTCGATTTTGGCATGATTTTTGACCAAAAATTTGACCCCCCCAAAATCACTTTAAATGATGTTTTTTAGGCTAATTGTGACAAATAAAATCGATTAAAACTATAAATTCGGAATTCTAAATTTTGAAAAAAAAATTTTTCCAAAATTCATAAGGGGGGACCCTTTGCTTTTTTGACCAAAAAATCCAAAAAAAATTTATTTTCAAAAATGAATATATTTTGAATGTAGAATCAATATATATGAAAAATCATGATCAAAATGCCATCAAACGTGAAAATCGGCTAGTTTTTGACAAAGTTATGTGGGTTTGATATATGGGAGCTATGGAATCTGACAGCTTTACATGTCAAAATTTTTGTCGATTTTGAGATGATTTTTGACAAAAAATTTGACCCCCCCAAAATCACTTTAAATGATGTTTTTTATGCTAATTGTGACAAATAAAATCGATTAAAACTATAAATTCGGCATTCTAAATTTTAAAAAAAAAATTTTTCCAAAATTCATAAGGGGGGACCCTTTGCTTTTTTGACCAAAAAATCCAAAAAAAAGTTATTTTCCAAAATGAATACATTTTGAATGTAAAATCAATATATATGAAAAATCATGATCAAAATGCCATCAAACGTGAAAATCGGCTAATTTTTGACAAAGTTATGGGGGTTTGATATATGGGAGCTATGGAATCTGACAACTTTACATGTCAAAATTTTTGTCGATTTTGGCATGATTTTTGACCAAAAATTTGACCCCCCCAAAATGACTTTAAATGATGTTTTTTATGCTAATTGTGTCAAATAAAATCGATTAAAACTATAAATTCGGTATTCTAAATTTTGAAAAAAAATTTTTTTCCAAAATTCATAAGGGGGGACCCTTTGCTTTTTTGACCAAAAAATCCAAAAAAAAATTATTTTCAAAAATGAATATATTTTGAATGTAAAATCAATATATATGAAAAATCATGATCAAAATATCATCAAACGTGAAAATCGGCTAATTTTTGACAAAGTTATGTGGGTTTGATATATGGGAGCTATGGAATCTGACAGCTTTACATGTCAAAATTAGTGTCGATTTTGAGATGATTTTTGACCAAAAATTTGACCCCCCCAAAATCACTTTAAATGATGTTTTTTATGCTAATTGTGACAAATAAAATCGATTAAAACTATAAATTCGGAATTCTAAATTTTGAAAAAAAAAATTTTTCCAAAATTCATAAGGGGGGACCCTTTGCTTTTTTGATCAAAAAATCCAACAAAAATTTATTTTCAAAAATGAATATATTTTGAATGTAGAATCAATATATAGGACAAATCCTGATCAGAATGTCATCAAACGTGAAAATCGGTTCACTTTTGACAAAGTTATGGGGGTTTGATATATGGGAGCTATGGAATCTGACTGCTTTACATGTCAAAATTTTTGTCGATTTTGGCATGATTTTTGACCAAAAATTTGACCCCCCCAAAATCACTTTAAATGATGTTTTTTAGGCTAATTGTGACAAATAAAATCGATTAAAACTATAAATTCGGAATTCTAAATTTTGAAAAAAAAATTTTTCCAAAATTCATAAGGGGGGACCCTTTGCTTTTTTGACCAAAAAATCCAAAAAAAATTTATTTTCAAAAATGAATATATTTTGAATGTAGAATCAATATATATGAAAAATCATGATCAAAATGCCATCGAACGTGAAAATCGGCTAGTTTTTGACAAAGTTATGTGGGTTTGATATATGGGAGCTATGGAATCTGACAGCTTTACATGTCAAAATTTTTGTCGATTTTGAGACGATTTTTGACAAAAAATTTGACCCCCCCAAAATCACTTTAAATGATGTTTTTTATGCTAATTGTGACAAATAAAATCGATTAAAACTATAAATTCGGAATTCTAAATTTTGAAAAAAATTGTTTTTCGAAAATTCATAATTTATTCATATTCATGCTTATTTGACAAAAAATTCACTAAAATTGTATTTTCAACAAGTGCGAATGTTGCAGTCGGATGTAGCCGACTACACAATACTCATTCACAGTAGAGTAACAGCTAAAGAAAAACAGTCGAAATTAATCTTGATCTTATTTTTGGATTATTTGATTATTTTTATTATTAAAAAGGTCATATCTTCGATTCATATACCTTTTTAGTAACATCACGATTTTTGTGGAAATCTCGAAAATTTTAAAATGGATATCGATTCTATAGACTTTTAAGAGTACAACGATATATTATTTTCCCAAATCAGAATACAAATGGCCAAGATATAGTCATTTAAAGCATATAGAAGAACTAAAATTTGCATATCTCGGGTAAATAAGGTCATATCTTCGAATATAATAGGTATTTAGAATCGCACGGATAAGGACTATCAAATGACATTAAAAATTTGGAGTCCAAATATTGACCAAATTTGACAAAAATTATAAGAGGTAGCTTCGCAATCCTAAAAAATAAATGAAAATCCTTTCAGAAGTTAGGATAAAATGACATTTTTGTGCAGAACCTGGCGAGTCCTGCATCAAGCAACTCGTATTGACCAAGTTTGCCAGATATCAAGGATTTTCGGATTTTGGCCAGTTTCCTTACGCTCTACGCAACTGAAATTTTACAAGTATCCAATTCTTAGATACCCCAAAAATCTACAAGGATATGGCCGAGTCCGCAGATCCTTGGACAACAAATTTTCAAACCAAATTGGTTCCTAGACGACCCCCATATCTCTGGTAAATATACCAAAGGTATAGTCCTGGTGAACCTAAAGAGCTGCATCCTTGAAAAATGCGCAAGAATACGCTCAAGAAATATGTATGCTTCTTTTTCAGCTGACCCATCCCTTTCACACCTTTCTGCCAGAAACTGCCGCTGCTGCTGCGTCAAATTTAGCATTAAGGGTTGAGTCTGTATTGTCTGAGTCTGAATTTTCCCTAGAAATCTTGCATATCGGTGGCCCAAAACTATTACCTTAGAAGTATGCAATGGAATTTAGCACATTTTTAATTTTTTCTGTCCACCTTCTGACGATTCTGTTCGCCTGGTGTTTCAGCTCGATTTTGCATTAAGAATCTTGCACATCGGCGGCCCAAATTGTTACCTTAGAAGTATGCAATGGAAATTTGCACATTTTTAAATTTTTCTGTCCACCTTCTGACGATTCTGTTCGCCTGGTGTTTCAGCTCGATTTTGCATTAAGAATCTTGCACATCGGCGGCCCAAATTGTTACCTTCGAAGTATGCAATGAATTTTTGCACATTTTTAAATTTTTCTGTCCACCTTTTGACGATTCTGTTCGCCTGGTGTTTCAGCTCGATTTTTAAAAGAATTTGCCAACCGACTACACAAAAATTTCCCAGAAAGATTCTCCTAACAGCAATAAAATAGAATTTGTGTATTTTTTAAAAATATATTTATTAAATTTCTCCTTACATCCTTTTAATGTTCTTATAATTATTTGTATGCGTATTGCTGTTACAACATATTTTTATTATATTTTTTCATATATTCACATATTGTTCTTATACTGTATTATATAAATATACCTAAATTTCGTTGATACATTTACAAATGACTTAAATTCAACACCTGAATTATATATTTATATATTTTATATATTATTTTTTATATATATATATTTATAAATTTTTTAGGAATTGCTTAAATAAATGCTTGCTTACTTATATTTTTCGTCGGCACTTCAATGTTGTTGCTCGCACTTTGCGTTGGCAGACTCTTTACCAATCTGAAAATATACAAAATAAAACGATAAATAAGAGAGCTTACATATGTATTTATTTGCATATTGAAGCTAAAATAGGCAAACAAAAAAAACTCTACCTTAAAAACTGTAGGAGATGTAGGAGATGGCGGGCGGGGGCATTTGGTGCGTTATAGTGGGCGTGGCCTGAATGTCAAGTCTGTAATCTTTGGGGGAGGAAGGCAGTTATCTACATATCAAATTTGGTGCTTCTGGCTTAAAACTGGGCGGGGGCGAGATATCAAGGGTGCAATCTGTGGGGGAAGTGACAAGTCACTTAAATCTTATACAGGAACTAAAATTTGCATATTTCGGGTAAATAAGGTCAGAAGTTCGATTAATATACCTTTTTAGACTCGTACGGATAAGGACCATCAAATGACATTAAAAAATTCGGCTTCCAAATTTTGACCAAATCTGACAAAAATCGAAAGTTTTGAAATTGATTTTTTTATAAAACTAATACACTTTTTTCACTTCATGAACGAGTATAAAAATGAATATTTTTTGAATGTGGAATCAATATATAGGACAAATCATGATCAAAATGAAATGAAATGAAAAATTTTTGACAAACTTATGACTTTTAAAAAATTGAGGTTTTACACATGTCAAGTTTTACAAATTTATAAAATACAAACCAAAGCGCAAGTCTTCTGTTGTAAATGGGGGAGCTGTCTTAAATATAATTAAAATAAACTTATAAATTATAAGCAATTTTTGCGTTGATTGTTACTTATGAAATTGAGCATAAGTCATTATTTAGTTGTGGAGACACAAGTTTGGTTGAGTACTTAAAGGGGTAGACAAAGTCAATTGATTGGTAACGGAAACCGAGTACTAATAGTGGTCGCTCTGGCTAACTGGGTGGTGAGTTGGCCATAATCCTAAAGTGCATGTGGATGAAAACGTTTTGGAATTGCCGTTAGCTGACGATTGAAGGCGACATTAAGTAGCATAAGTGCGCGATAAAAATTTGAGTTGCGGCCAACGAACCATTTTTGGGTATGCTCGACTTATGGCCAGTTAACGATTACCAATCAGTTGGCCAATTGATTGCGCTTTGCATTAGTCAGTCAGCCTGGTGCTAGTGGCCAGTTGCGTGCACCATTTGCATATTAATCGAATTTACTGCCATTTACCACTCGACACGCGCTCAAGTTGCCGAGATGAGATGAGAAGTGGCATCAACGCAACGCAGGAGCCCATCACTCAGTCAACAATCAGCCACTTGGCTGACGAGCTCTTCAATTGAGATGGTACACGTTTATATACTATATATATACATATATGTATATATATATCTGTATGTGTGTGTATAACATGCCAGCTATCAGCACTTAGCCGAAAGCTGTAAGATTGATGCGGTTGTAAAATGCCAGGAAAATGTTGTCGCTGTTTATGCTTTAAGAGTGTTGGACACCCGATGCACTCGACAGTCAATATTATATAGTGATGTTCCAAGTTTTCATCACAAGTCGTTTTAGCAATTAACACAATTTATTTATTTCGTTTTTATCGCAACACAATTACATTGCTTTTACCCAAATTTCCCCCAATTTCTTTGGGACGCTTTTCAATTGGTCTTCGTTCGTGTCTGTCAATAGCTTCGAGTATATGTCGAAAGCTATCTCCATCTGCCAGATAGCCAAATCGTGCTGCAGTTGAAGAGAGCAGACAGCTGCACTGCAAAACTTGTATTTTCCATTTAACGAGTATGACAAATGCCATAGGGCGTGAAGTTTGCCTCCATTTGCAGTTCCCGATTGTGCTGTGGGGTGCATCTCAAATTGGCTCGCAATTCAGGCGCAACAATAATTTAACCATGAAAATTACCGATTACATAGGTAGCCACAGCGCTAGAGAGACGCCGCACTCTCGGTTTATGGCGAAGAGTGTGTAAAATTGCATTCAGGGTAGGCAGAGCATCATAATCTCGACACCAGAATAAAGCAGGGTATATTTAATTGTGTATCGCACACGCAGCAGGGGATAAGCAATATTGTGAGATATTTGTTGATGTGCAGTATGCAAGGATTCATTTTTAACGACTTTATGAAACAAATAAATATACATATATTATAAATTGTAAAATGAGATGTTAAGATTCAAGTCAAATGCGTAGTACTGTATTTTTCAGTTTTATTATGATTGTGAGGGTATTTTATATTCGAGCAGCCTCTGCCGCGGCCCGATTTCAGTGGTTCTAGCCGAGCGTGGCATTGCAGAGCCGCCGCCAGGCATGCCCACATTTTATGAGTCCATGAGTCCAAGTCCAGCGCGAAAAGCGTTAAAATTTCCACGGCAACGAATTGTTTCCTAGGTCGTTATGCCAAAACGTGGGCCAGCTTGCGTGGGTTACCTTTTGCGGAAGGCAGACATGCTAGGGGGTCGGGCAGCCTTTGTCTTGCACCTTGTGGCACTGACTGGACGTGCTTGTTGCAAGCACACAATAGGTGGTCGGTCGGTTGTCCTGCACCTACGTGTGCAGTTATTTATTTGTGCCAGCCAGCCTTAAGCCTGGCCCAGCAATTAGTGGGCAGTGCAATTTACGTTGGCACTAAACGCTTATTAATGAGCTCCAGTCAATTTTCAGATATGCGCTTTATTTATGGCGCCTGGTGGCTGAATCTGAATCTATAAATTCTGTTAGCGCTTTAGAAGATAAAATTTATGTACATATGTGCGCCCTTCAGCGACACCTTCCACAATTGGAATTGCAGCCACATAAATCTCGACACTTTTGGGCGTTGCTTTAGATTGAACAGCCCGAGACTAGTTAACAAACTTAGAAAAGTAACCCTTGCAATCCTTTGTGTTGTCAGTCATTTATTTTTGAAATTTTGCGTCACATTCCATTCGAATGCATTTTGAATGCTGCTGCGCCGTCGTCACGTTCAGTCAACAATTGCTGGGAAGACTGTTTGTGTCACATAAATAACGAGGCACAAACAGGCCTCTTGGCACCCCTTCGTCCCCGTTCGCACCCCGTGACGCATTAAACAAAATGTCTCGCAGCAAGATGACTCTACTCTCTTATTCACCGCTGGGTGAATGGGCTATGAATACACGTTCCAGCTTTTGGCCAAGTTGCACGGGCAACTCAGACACTGCAATCGTTGCGGCAAATGCCGCATCTTGTTAGCGCCTGCAACCTAAGTTGAAGCTCAAACACAAGCTCAATCACTAGATTCGTTATTAAGATCGCGCTTATAGAGAATTTCCCGCTGTTTTTCTATGAACATTAAAGCACAACATGCTGACAAACAGACGGGGATGCCCAACCAGATGATACCCTGAATCCAGCTGCAAGCTGTCATTAAATGAATTTTACACAAAATAAAATTTTTAACTCTCTTAAAAACTTTTTATATCAGTGAAAAATCAGTATATCGATAATGAGAAAACCGGGTGGGTTATCGACAATTTTTCAATTAACTTGATCTAGCTATTGTAGTCTCCGCAAGACGGACAGACGGACTAGTGATGCTGATCGAAGATGCCTTTCTCTCCCTATTATTAGCATTTGCACAAAGCCATTATACACCGTTTTACCAAAGACAATATAAACAGTGTTTATATTGTCTTTGGTTTTACCCCATTTGAAATGGGTTCAGGGTATGTATAAAAACGTGCCAAGTTGTTGCTTATTGTGATGACCTGGTGAAAGGTAAGCGACAGATTCAGTTACCAGTCACTAATCCCGGCCGAAGTTTGCTGAAATTGTTCATCAAACGGAACAACGATTTCATCAGCAAATAGCCAGTTGCATATACATAATTGCGCATTTGGTTAACCACATAAAAATTCCTTCACGCAATTACAACAAGGCTGCAATTTGTAGTAGCGCAGACGAGCCAAATCAGTGCGTTTTAATTGAATAAACGCAGCAGTTATAAATGTTTACATTAAGTGTGTGCTCCTCATTCCCCCCTGTGTGATCAACTTTAATTAGCGGCAACAAGTTGAGACGAGGCAGCAAAATGAGCAACGGATGCGTTCAATTACGACTGACAAGGCCATCAGGAGGAGGAGGAGACGGAGAAGTTGCGGCGCCATGCCCACGTTACACCCGTGATTCAGTGATACCCGGCCATAACCTGGAGCACACGCTGGTGTCAGAAAAATTGTCACTGGCCCGCGGGCAACACCTTTCCGCTTATATCGGGCAACGCCATCAATTTGCATATGGTCAATTAGCCTGGCCGCCGTTAGCCAAGTTAAAGCTGTCTGCGCCCGCTTGTCAATCATCGACACAGTGGACGCGTGTCGCATTTACATAAATTTTTATGGCTTGAGTGCGTGATTCGCTTTTCCTCAGTGCCAAAGCGCGTGATTTATATCAGTAATACGTATATGTATACATATAATTCATTCGTGTATTGGAGGTGTGTTTTCAATGATTGACATTGTTGCACTTAACGATAATGGTATTTCTCAATACATTGGAAAAATATAGCTCCTTCATATTCTACATTTGAAATGTGCGCCATTTGAATGTACTCTGTTAACTTGTAATGTTGACATTACAGCGGTTTGACTCAAGTTGGCACTGTTAGCGTTCTGTTAACTTACAGCCTTGCCTAGAATGGGCACACTATTATTGACGGAATGTTCACAGCTGTTATTGCCATTCGCACAAAAACCAATCGGCATCGGCATCGGTATCGAAATCGAAGGCACACCTGAAGTCGCGTTCGCGTTGTCATCATCGCTCCAAAATCTTCGTACACCAAATAGTGCCGTTTTTACACACAAAAACGTGTGTTTTTTTTGCTTTAAATACGGATTTTATTTGCCGCAATTGTTATAACGGCGGCGCAAAGTTGTTGCGGTTAATCAAAATTTGTGCAACAAGTGGTTTTCAACTTGCTTTTTACTTCTCATCTAAAGTGCCTTTACACATACCAGCGCGCGCACACCGACACCGTTCCTACCTGCCAGTTTACACACACATGCAAGCGCATACGTAAGCAACAACAAGTTGGCTTTGAGACCAATAAGATATTTACGCCGAAAAATGTTAAACGCATGCACACAATTTAATTAAAGAGCTCAGCTGCTCAGGCTAAAAGAATTAAAATAATTCGAGTGTGATAAGTGCTAAAAAAAATAAAATAAACAAAAACTACCCACATCCCCAACGCGAGGATCAGTATCGTGTTTTTGTATGTGATAAAGGGAGAGAGGCAGAGAGATCACCTGTGCTGTGTGAAAGAGCTCCTTAACGCCAAAAGCAGCCAACAAATTGAAACAAGTGTATTTTAAATATAGATTGCAAAGTCCACTTAAGCAAATAAAACTACAACGCAGGTAATTACACATTACTGGCATTTTTCACTTTTGCTTTTACCTATATTCATGTGTGCATACATATATATGCAAACATACCTATGTTCATATTTACATACATATATATATGTACATACATTAAAACGCTCATTTCTTGCATTGACATTGTTTTTGGTTTTGCTTTATTGCTTTTGCTTAGTATGTAAGTGTTTTGCGCGTTTTCTCTGCCGCTCATTGCAAAATATTTTGTATACTATTTTCTTTTTATCATTTCTCACTGCCCTGTGCTCTTTTTTTCTTTTTTTGTTTTATTGTTTTTACCTTTCTACACTGAACAGTCATCATCAGTTTGCACTTGTTTCTGAATGCTGCTATCTCTTTTTAGTTAAAGAAATAGCAACAGTGCTAACAGCGGGTCTAATAAGAAATTTTATCGGTATGGCTGAAGTTTCTTGTTTGGCAACCAATACACGCGTATTGCACAAACACAAACACAAACACGACACGCACATGCATATGAACTGGCCAATAAGTGCCGCTGCTTTGGAATGTTCGTTGCTGATGGTTTCGTTGTTGCCGTTCCTGTTCTCAATACATTTTGTATTAGGCGTATGTGGCCGTTGTCAACGGGTTCGGTTATCACGACACAAACACATTCATGCATATATGTAACTATCAAGCAAATTTCCATAAACAAACTGCACGGCTGTGTAGCTTTGTTATTTCCGTTGTTGTCCACCTTTTTCTGTGTCAATCACCTGTTTTTCACACGCCAACCGCCAAAGCTTCAAACAACAACAACTCAAATGGAGCAACAACGAATTCGCCGCGAATTTCGCTTCTTGTGTCACTAACAGCTGTGGTGGTCTGCTTTGTTTATCTTTTAACAGGCTCATCATGTTAAGTTAAAGGAGCAAACGTTAACAGATTAAACTGCTGACCGTTAACATACAACTAGATATATTTAAATCTGTTGCAATAACTTGTAATGCCAATTGAAATTGCAATTCTTTACATTTTTACTAAATTCCTTGACATTTATTTCAATATAATTTTGTTAATGTAAGATCCATGCTTTGGCTTGCATCGCTCTTATAAATATGAATAAAAATCGGCTAGCTACTGTTAGTTAACATAGACGCTAGCGGGTGCGGCGCTGCTCGCGCCAGTTGCTTTTTAACTTTCGTGCGCGGCAGAAGGATATGCGCAAGGACTATTCCACACGCGTTGCAACTACACAACCAAAATTTACGTGGCGGCTTTTTAATTATTTAAGCCGGAAAGCGGACGTGCCAGTTGAGTTTATGACATTGCGCGGTCAGTGCAAGCCAGCGAGGCAGCAGATGAGAAAGAGATAGAAACGTAAGAAAAAGCAAGAATGCAATAACATAAAACGGCAGCAGCCTAAGTGGAAAAGTGGAATTGTATTAAATAAATAAAGACTGATAAACCAACTATGTAGATAGTGCGAATGTGTGTGCATCTAAGATTACCTTTGCCATTTTTATTTTGGTTCATTGCATAAGGCTCTTTGTGGTTGCATTGAAATTAAAACTAGTTTGGCTAACGTTAACTTTTCACTGTCTCGCACATTTCAGATAACGGCAACGTGACGCTCTTTCACTGTCAATATTCGGAAAGATTAAACAACTGCATACAACATGGAATCCATGGAGTATGAAATGGCACGCAACATGACGCTGCTGTTCTTCCTCGAGCGGCTGCTGGACAAGGGCGAGCCACGCACCGTGCACGATCTCTCCTGCCAGTTTGGCAACAAGGAGTTCACCAAGGAAATGCGACAGATCGCCGGCGGCAGTCAGTCGGGTAGGTGTCCAAATCAGTAGAAATCGAAAGTCAAACTGAGTTTACTTCCATCATGTATAAATGCGAGGGTAACCTGAAACTACTGGTACAGTGAAAACTAATACTTAATACATATTTGTACACCTGTGCGGGTTCAATGTTTTTCGCTGTCTGTTGTTTTTCATGTTGCTCAAGTGCTTGACTTGTCCAAGTGCACATGTCATTGCCAGTCGTCATTCCAGTCGCCAGCGGGGCCCAACAATGGAAGCTGCGGCCTTAGGCGGAAAAGACAATTATTAGTGTGTGTGGAGTTTGTACGGCCAGCAGATATCCTGTATAGCGTTGCTACATTGTACATTGACTTGCCGGATTGGGTTGGACTTAAAGACAAGGCCACCGGTGCTTACATTTTGCAACCACTTTTTTAGAACAGTGTATTAAACCTCGAAACTATGTTCAGGGTTTTTCTTAGCTCAATCGATAATGCACGTGTTTTAGTTGCTGCCAGTGGCACTCAAGACGTGTCAGCACTTGTTTACACCGGCCTCACAAAACTAGATTCCCCCCAATATAATATGAAACACTCGAATGTGGACGTCCGCTCGTAGACAACAACATAACAACCGCAGAAACTGCTCAACAACAACTCAACACATATAAACACAAGTTCATCATCGAGATGTGTGTATTTTTAAAAAATGGAAACACACAACTCTTCAAATACTTTAAAAATAAACATCTTTTCGACGGCAGTGCAATGCACTTTCTACCATTGAAAATGCTCACAAATTCATTAGCGTATAATTAGAAATTGTATATAAGGCGATTTGTGCTGGGAGTAGCGAAAGCCAAAATCCCACTGATGTAAACAAAATCAAAATTGTTTAAATTCGATTCATATACATTTGATAGAGATTGATTAAATTGTAGAAAACCAAGCTCTTTGACAATATTTACTTTTCTTATCTTTATAGTTGAGCTGCTGCTGTTGTTGTGTTTACTTTGTCATGCCTTGCTAATTATTTTCATTTATAACACATTTTTATTGCAGACATTATTCACACCTTGTGGCTGCGTTAATTGCACTCATAAAATCAGTGCAACAAATGCATTCAGCAAATACTTATCGCATTTAAAATACATGTGTCTTTTAAACTTCAGTTCGTGACGCGGGGAACTGTTTCTTTTCTTTTTTAATACAGCTTTAAAGAGTCGCAAATGATAAGTAATGTTAAGCTGATAATTAGAATTGAAGCAACTTTTGCACGAACATTGTTTATTTTTCTGGTCTTTAAAAGGTGCCCAACTAGGTGTTTGGGTACAAAGCGGTTTTAGGCTGGCCATGCCCAAAAGCTAAGCTAGGCACAGCCATCCTATAAACATATTTTATGTGACACCTTTTTTGTGTCAACGTTTTGCCTATTCCTCGCCTATAAGCCGTTAAGGGAGTAGCTGCGGCCAACTCTCGGTACCTAAGATATTTTCATAAAGCCCGGCTAAAACCCAAGTCTGGGCCCAAATCGAAATGATGATGATGTGGGTAAATTTGCTTTTCTTGTTTGGTTTGCAATAGAAAAGTGTCGATTACGTGACAGAAATGTTCAATTGAATTTCAAATATTATAGCGCACTATTCTAGAGTGAGACAGAGAGAGCGAGAGAGAAAGGCGGAGAGAAACCCGCCCATTTGTTGCTTCAATAATGCATGTGTTCAGGTTTCTGAAGCTCTCGATTCCCCAGTGGTTGATGAGGGTCTACAAGCAAACAAGAAAACATTTACGAAATTAATGTCACAAGCAATTTCGTGTCAACTCAACAGCTTGTAGAACAAACGCTTCCGTCATAATTTATCAGTTTTAAGGCCATTAACCAACAACTGATAATGATTTAAGCAAACAGTTTCCAAATTGTAGCGTGCCCATTTTACTGTTAATTTGACAACCGATCGCCAAAAATTCATAAACGAGTTTTGCATGCACTCTGTGCGAATCATTTGGCCAAACATAACCAAGCCATTAACTGTTGGCTGACAAACGCTGTAGTCGATGTCGAAGTCGATGTCAATACACACGAACACACATGTATATATATATATATATATATGTATGTATATTTTCCATATTGGCGGGGCTTACGAATGCCTCCCCCTTAAAACAGAAAATGTTTTTGTTTTTGCGTAATCGATTGTCAAAGCGAAGGTGGAACGCATTTGTCAATGTTAACTCAATTGCAATCGTTATTAGAAAACATGCTCTGTTATTAAACAAACGGTATTAATAGATTAAATAAAATGAGATACAATTAATATTTTGTTGATAATTTTGTGAAATTCTTTCTTTACAACGTGTATGATTGTGTGTATGATTTAACAATTTCAACTAAGCCTGATTTCTGCTCTAATTTGGCGAGCGTCGATTCGCGTTAAGTGATCAATGAGCTCCACAGTTAACATGTTTGGAGTCCGGGTTCGTTTTTACCCTTTGCACATTTCAATTTTGACTGGCGCTCTTTTGCTGCCAAGGCAGACAGAGGACATAAATTTAACGATTTTATGCCGACAGCAGTCGGTTGGCCCATTTGAAATCCTTTAGCACCCCTGCCCCAACTCGGCTCGGAGCTTTGCGTTGCGTGTCGGCGGAATTGTGCGTCTGAGTTCAGTTCGGTTGAGTTGAGTTGAGTTGCGTTGCGTTTGCTTTGCGTTTAGTTGAGCTTGGCTGCCAGCTGCCAAGGCTTTTGTTATTGTTAACTCATGTCAGGGGAAATGAAAATCAAAATGGAGTTGGAAATGGCACCGGCTTTAGCTCGACATTGATTTTCTTTCATTTTATTTTTTTGTGGCAGTCGTCGCATTAATAGCAACAAATTTAACTCGAACGAATTTGCTATTTATTAGCAGCGCCTTTTGCGCTTAATGGACAAATGCGTCAATTAATAGGTTCATAATGAAGTCATGTTCGGGCTATATTATATGCAAGGCCTCATCAGCGAAATGAGCTTCGAAGTCAAAGACTTATATGCCAAGCAGTTTCACGTTCGGCTTGAGACATAAAATCTTAAATTTATTGCCACATAACCCTTTTACCTGTTTGGCCGCAACACTGGCACAATTTATAACATTTGGGGCCGGGTGGGTGGGTGGGTTGGCAAGGTTCTCGTTGGACTTATATTTCAATAAGCAGACATAAATATACAAACATATATTTATAGAAAATGTGCTCGATGCATTTGAAAATTGCCCACAAAATTGTGTCCAATATGTGAGGCGGCGAGTGACCGTAAAATGTGCCAGCACCGACACCTGCTCCTCCCCAGGGGGACGACCAGCCAAGAAATGCCGCTACACAAGCAGGCCAAATATTGTCTCCGTTCCGCAACATTTTGCTTGGTGCTTTATAAAAAAAAACCTGAAGGGTCATTTCAAAAGTATTGAAGAAACAAAGTATATTATATTTTGCTGTGAAATTACTGTTCCCATTGATGTGCTTTTTTATTTGACTATTTAGCTTAAAAATTTATTTAAATGACGAACCATATCGGTAACGGCTTCAATCGGCCGGGAGGGTTTTACAATTCGATGACTTCGGGATTTCCTGGGACCACATATAACGTAGCCAGCATCACCGTAGGCTCCTCGGTGCTGGGCATTAGATTCGATGGCGGCGTTCTGGTGTCCGCCGATACGCTGGTCACCTATGGCAACTTGGCCCGTTACCAAAACGTAGATCGAGTCCTTAAGTTCAACGATCATCTGTTGTTCGGAGGCGGCGGCGACTTCGCTGACGTTCAGTCAATCGTGCGAACCATTGATCAGAAGATGGTCGACGAGCACTGCATTGGCGATGGGCTTCACATGAAGCCAAGGGCTTTGGCCAGCTGGTTGGCGCGAGTTCTTTACGGCCGGCGCAGTCTACTAAGCCCGCTTAAAGTTGAGGCCGTCATCGGCGGCATCGAAGATGATTGCCAGCCGTTCCTCAGCTCTGTGGATATGCTCGGAGCCGCCTACGAAAATTACGTTGTGGCTACCGGATTTGCGCGGATGATAGCCGTACCTTTGGTGTGCGAACAAAAGCCCCTACATCGAGATTTCAGTCTAGCGGAGGCATCCGCTTTAATCCGGGATTGTATGAAAATACTGTATTATCGTGATACGCGGAGCATTTCACAGTATACGGTGGGTATTTGTACTCCCGACGAGTGCAGCATAAAGGGTCCCTTTAAAGCTGAAGAGAACTGGTCAATGGCAGAGAAATTAACGGGATACTGAAAATATGAATATTATGTTTTTTCTTTAGCGTACGTTTATTTTATATACATTGTAATATAAACGAGTTCGAGTAACCCTCGCAGCTTCCTTCGTGGTAGCACGTACAAATATATATATATGTGTGTGTCTGTGTGTGTGTGTGTGTGTGTGTGTGTGTGTATCTAAGTCATATGTAGACTATAAAAGTGGCCGATAAATATTCATGCAGATGGCTTGTTTGTATTTCTGCGGCTTACAATTTTCAAGAGGTTTACTCCGCGTCACCTGTAAATTTCAATTCCAATTTGTGTAATGCATAAGGCTACACAGGAATTGAATTATGTCCATTTGGTGGACACATTATGCACAGCGATATTTCTTTTTCACTTTCAACCCCGTTTGATGGCACGCACTTCATCTTTCAGTTTTGTGGCTCATTGTGCACATGAAACTAGATTTGTTGGCCCAATCCCAGGATTAGAAGGTTACCCAGGCAGAAAACTGCACACGTCTTGGATAATCTTACACAATTTCAGGTGCGACAACTCGACTATGCGAAAGTTCATTTACATTTTGAAGCGCTGTGAAAAATGCAATTAGATTAATTTATGCTACGATTTTGAGCAAAACTTGTTACAAATTCAGTTTGACAACAATAGCAACAATGACAGCTCGGATCAGAGGCTGCTGTTGCTCCCTCCCCCTCCCCGACACGCAACAATAAAAACAATTTCCCTGCTCCCCTCTGCATCAAACGTGGCGCGTTTGTCAAGTCACGTCATATTACACACACAATAGCCTGAGATACGAGATGAGAGAGCTACCCCCCGGTAACCTCTACCTCTACCAATGTTGACGAACGGGTGTCTGTTTGCCCCGCTTCCGCTCCTCCCCTCCCCCTTTGGGCTGTTGACGGCAGTCAGTCAGCAACTATGACCTGATTTATCAAATAAATAGCTCGCACTGCTTGGCTTGAGTGCATTCACTTCTCATTTGGCTGGAGATGTGCACTGTAAACAAATATGATATACATTAAAAAAATACAAATGTGCAAAATAAATATATGTATGATATTACTATATACACATAATTTTCGTTTTAAAAGATAAACCCTGCTATGACTGCTAAAGCCTAGACAAGATATTAAAGATATCTAACAAACCATTCGCAATTATAAAGTAATATTAAATAAAACATTTTAGGACATTTTCGAGCTACTACATTTTCCTTTACTATTTGTGCTGTGCACACAACGCAATCAAAACAATATTGTACGGCAAGTTGTAGTTTTTCATTCACACAATTGTGATAATTGCTAAAAGGGTGAGCCCGAGCAAACTTTGGCCAACTTTCCAACTAATGCGGCAACATGCATCTGAAGGAGATATGGAAGTAAACAGACATAATATTTATGCGATTACAATGAAAAGCTAATTATGGGAAGCCAGGCGTATGCTGTAGTTTGATAGCAAAGTTATGCAATGCGCACTTTAAAGCCTAGACTCGTGGCGGAGAAATTAATCAGCTGCTACGTGGAGGGCATATACACAATGTACATTAAGTACTTAAGCAGTTACGAGAAAAGAAATGTCTTGCGATTGAAAGGCGGTGAGTGGATGGCAGATTAATTAAGTTAACACATTTAGTGCATTACTCTGTATAGAGAAAGAAAGAAAGGGAGGGAGTTAAAACGAACTGCTAATGGCTTATACTAATTATAATTGACAACTTTGGCGTTTCGCTGGCAGGTCTGAAGAAGTTTCTCGCCCAATACCCGTCAATATTTCTGGTGGACGGTGATTATGTGCAGGTGAATGCCTATCAGAACATCAGTTCGGACGATGGCAACAGCGGTGGCAAACGCGACTACATTCAAGAGGCTAAAGACTACTTCAAGAACAAGATGCTCCAGTATGGCGCAGCTGCGGAGGTCCCAGTGCGCAGTTTGCTTGGCCATCGGTCGCAGGCGTCGCCACAAGTACGTCACATATCAGGTGAGTAGCTAATTGCAATCGACATTGGCACTTTTGATCCTGTTTCATTGTTCTCCGTTACAGGACAGCACATCAAGGAATTCACGGACTTTCTCATGAAGCACACGGACACGTTTAAGGTGGTGGATGACTATGTTGTGCTGGTGGGCAGCGAGAATATGACGGATCTGCCGGCCAGGGATCGGTTGCATTTGCCGCAGTCGAACATTGATACGCGCGGCACACAGCAAATGCTCGACTTTTTTGCGCAGTGCATCGAAATGAAGGGACCGCTGCTTGTCGATCAGCTTTTTCACTTGCTGACACTCAACTTTCCCCAGGACCAATGGCTGCGCATGTTCAAGACGCCGGGCGATCTGAGCTCCTTTCTGAAACTGTTCGGCGACTGCTTCCACATCCAGGCGAATCTAGTCACGTTGCTGCAGAAGCCCAAGTTGAACGACTCGCACATTCAGCAGGCGCAGGCGCGTTCCCGCGAGCAGTTCAACACGCTCAACAACAATCAGAGTGCCCGCAAATCCGAGGCGACAATGAGTCCTGTGCAGCAGCGGCTCCAGTCGCCGGCCCTGCGCACTAATGGTTACAGCAACAATAATGGCAATGGCAATAACAATAATAATAATAACAATAATATAACGTCGCCGAACTTTAAGCTAAATGCGCCAGTATCGAATATGACGGGCGGCAATGGCTTTGGACCAGGCCAAAACAAGTCGGAGCCGAATTCAGGCTTTGACAGCTATGTGCCAATGTCGGAGCTGAAACTGGAGAATCTCTGCGAGAATAACTATCCCAGTTCGAATGTTTGCTATGGTCCCATTGGCACAGTGCCACAACAACAACAGCAGCAGCAGCAACAGCAACAGCAGCAACAACCAGCAGCGCCAACGGAGCGTTTAAATAGCGTCAATCAAACGCTTAAGCAGCGCATCAACACGCTGGTCATCCGGACGTTAGCCGAGAATCTGGAAAAGGACAAGCAAACGCTGGCTAATCAAAATGCGCACGCGAGTCCCGTTCACGGCAGCAACACCAAAGCGACAGGCAACGCAGGAGTAACAGCTGCTGCGGCAACAGCCGGATCAGGAGCCACACCGAACAATGCCAATCCTTCACCTAGTCATAGTTACTTTGTCGGCGACACCTGGAAAATAAAAGTGCTGCAAAACACCACCGTGATAGCAAATGTGAAGCATTCCACGTTTGTCACCGAGGCGCTTTTAGACCTGGCCAAAGATGAGAGCAACATTGCCGTATCCCTCGATTGCGAGGGCATCAACCTGGGCATAAAGGGCGAGATCACGCTCATCGAGATTGGCACAGCTCGCGGCGAGGCGTTCCTCTTCGATGTGCAATCCTGCCCGGCAATGGTGAGCGATGGTGGTTTGAAGACACTGCTGGAGCACGACCAGGTGATCAAGGTGATTCACGATTGCCGGAACGATGCGGTTAATCTGTACCTGCAGTTTGGCATTCTGTTGCGCAACGTGTTCGACACACAAGCGGCGCATGCCATACTGCAGTATCAGGAGAATGGCAAGCAGGTGTACAAGGCCAAGTACATATCGCTGAACTCGCTGTGCGAGCAATACAATGCGCCCTGCAACCCCATCAAGGATCAGCTGAAGCAAATATATCGACGTGATCAAAAGTTCTGGGCAAAAAGACCGCTGACCCGCGAAATGATGCTGTACGCGGCCGGGGATGTCCTTGTCCTGATACACGATCAGCTCTTTGGCACCTTGGCGCAACAGATCAAGCCCGAGAACAGGCAGCTCTTCTCCGAGCTGTGCACAGAGCAAATACTCATGCAGATCAAGCCCAATGAGGTGAAGATACGCAAGAAGCAGCGCAAGGTCAGCACCGAGGTGTCTGATCTCAAGCAAAAACTGGCCCAGACCAGCAAAAGTATTGTTCTATCCAATCGCGAGATCCGATTGCTGCGGTGAGTGCAACAACAAAGTATTGTAAATTAGTATTATTGCAATGCAATCTAGAATATAAAACTGAATATGTGAATGTGCATTAACGAAGCTTTGCTTGCTTGCAGCTATATGGACTTGACGGAGGACGAGAAAGAGCGGCTCAAGGGTTACTACAAAGTAGCCAAGAAGCTGGAGAAGATGGAGTCGGCTGGCAACCCGAACAAGTTCGTAGCGCAATTAACAGTGTACTTGAGGACAATGTCAGTAGCCATTCAATTTTCTTGCAGAGATCAAAGCGATTCTGAAGACGAGGCGGAAGCAAATGAAAACGACTTTTTCCCAAGCTTGGATTCAGTGCCCTCGGACAACTCGTTGTCGGGCACGTTCTCACCGCGCTTCAGCTCTGAGCCGCCCAGTTTGACTGAATCAATGCAAATGCTGGAGGAAATACTGCAAAACAAGTCGATGGATCGAATAGCGCGCATTGATAAGCTCGAGGCCATATTGACAACTGCAACTACATTGCCATGCGATCAAGTGAGTGATAGCCTACGGCATTATTATTACGTAATTTCTTATGGTAAACATCTTTTGCAGATTATTACTTCCAATGCAATGCAAGAACAATTAGGCTCCAGCATTGCGACCACTGAGAATCTGCAAATTATTCGGGAGAAAACACGAAAGTACGTATAAAAGCTTGAATTGCCTACGTTGAGTCTAACCAATGATGTTGCAATTTCAGCATGAAGAACTGTAATTGTCATGGCGAGCGCAGCGTTACACCTATTCTGAAGTCGGCAAATGACAAGCGAATAGTAAAACTAGTGGATGCAGAGTCGCAAACGCTCAGTACCGGTGACGTTGTGATCACTAAAATCTTTTTTCAAGACGAACACGAACGTGCTAAGGAAGCGGCGTTGACCAATAGCAATGCCAATTCACCGAAGCGTGTGGCTTCAACTTGAAAAATATTTGAAAAATGATTCCTAACAAGCGCAACGCAGACATATGTATTATTTTTATTATCACGATGAGACTCCACTTGAAAAGGAAGCAAAAGACGGAGTGCCCAACTCTATTAAATATGCAATAATTTTTCTAACTAATTGAAAGCAATATAATTTGTGCCTAAATGTTGAACATTGTATTAACAATACTTGCTATATAGTATATTATTTACTCCCACTTCCATTGTGTTAATATAAACATATGTATTGATTTTGCTCACTCATTACAAAAAAATGAAACATTTTACTAAGCCAAAATTGTTACACCGAATCGCACTTCTCATCGAGAGATGGTTTAGAATTTGTGTTGCATTCTGATTATTTAGCAATTTTTGTTATATACTTACTACACTAAATGAAAACTTAGCGAACCAATCGACTAAATGTTTGTATTAAATTTGACATTAACACAAGCTTTGCTTTTTTTATTTGAGATTTGAAAAAAAAGAAGCAAATATTGTTATAAGAAACGTTGGATCAAACTGTGTAAAATCGAAAGTCTTTATGTTTAATAGATACAACAATTTGTTGAGGTTTCCAATATCCTTGTCGCCATATCAGAACTAAACTTTGTATTTTAACCATAATACTTACCAATCGAACACGTTTATCCAACTTAATTTTAGTTTAACCCAAATATATAATCAAAATTTCATACTTATTAACAAAATCCGTAGTCAATATAAGTAAATGATATTAAATTGTAATTGTAAAGAGAACCTACTGAAATTGTACGATTATAAAATATAACCAATTAAATAAAAAATTGTATATACACATTGAACGAAAAGCTTTAAAGATATGGTGTCAGCATCATCCTCCTCCGTTTTCTACAAGACCCCTGTGGATCAATTGAAATTAGGATTTTCTCATTAAGCCCACCTTACACTATTGTCAAAAATTTCGATTTTGGGTTTTTGTTTTTTATTTAACACCAAACATCAAGAGGCTTAAAACATTGATTAGTTTGTGAATATGTAAGATTTAATCTTTGTAAACATTTAAAAATATATATGTTACGAGCATTTGATATCATATTACAATTATGTATGCGTGTAAATTTGCTGTAGTATTTGTCAAGTATTAGCGAATATGTTAATAATTTTCAAAGTGTTCTGTCAAAATCAGTCATGTTCTTTTGTTTTTTCACATATATATTCATTATATCGCGCAAAAACAGTTAAATTCATTTATTGATTATTTTTTTGAGTGAATGTAGTGCATATATGACGTTTGTTTTTAGTTATACAATATATTTTTTATAGAAATGCTCCGATTTATTGTATATTTGCAACACCGAACGGATAAGCAATATTTATGGTAATATTAGACATCAAATGTAATATTGTAAAATTTACTTTAATATGTGACTAGTATTACCTATAATTACAGTATAATAATTGAATTTTGATTTTCAGACTCCAAAAGTGCTTTAGTAGCAAGAATCTTAAAACAATCGTGTTTCTAAATTTTTTTGTATTTCTTGTAATTAATATCCCACTCAAATGTTGGCAATCCAAATGTGATTGTTGACCAATTTAAATTCGTGTTTTTATCCGTGATTATTATCATTTTTCTTAGTAATTAGATTATATTATTATTATCCTATTACGTCTAACCTAACAAGTATACAGTTTAACAGCCATCTCGCATATTTTGAGCTTTGTAAATACAATAGACACGAGCATGTTTCACCTATAAGTTGCACTGTTCGTTCCATGAATGCAAAATTATCGAAATAACTAAGTAAATAAAGCCTTATTGATTATTTGCAGAAGCATTACTTACATATATCTATGTCAAATATATATACCACCATTATGTATAAATACTTATATGCAATGGTATACGTTTATGTATATATATTTGTTAAAATCACATCTTTGAATGGTATATAGCTCGTTAGCTGTATGTACAAGTGGCTCTAACTCGCATAAAATTACGTTACGTTGCTTAAAAGTTTAACTCATATTTATTTCTAAATTACTAATGTATTCGTTTTCAGGAAACCTGTTTAAAACATTCGTTTTCTTCATCTTTATACACTTATGCAATAACTTAATCTAATATATCATACTCTTATAATTCTACAAGAAACTAAAACCTTAAACTGTATATGAATAATTATTTAGTGGCAAGGCTGCCGTTACTTTATGAAATATATACATATATATTTTCAGCAACTGTTGATATTCTACCTATGGGTCAAATTTGTTGACATTAGGAGCTTAATGCATTTTAAATCCTTCAATGGATAATCAAACCATAGAACATTTTTGACAACTGCAATTTTAAACAGATGCCTAACACCAAAAAATATATATCAACGTCACATTGAATACGAAGAGGTTAAGTTTTATGACTACTCTAATTGATATTTTTTTACTTTAAATTCTAAGCAATACTATCGTTTATAATTTTATTTTCCCTATGTAAGTAAGCTAAATGTATACTTTTACATAGAATATATTATGCTATAGGCATATTTTAGTTAGTACAACCATCAAAAGAAACGCATGTATGGGAGAAATATAATGACATTTTCACTACGACAGGAAACCAATGAGTTTTTAGTTCGGTGTACGTCTTTATATTATCAATATCATTTTTTTATCCTTTGGTTATTTAATATTTCTTACAGCACTATTATTATAATATTGTATATATTTAAATATACAGAGGATACCTTGTATACATACCGTGGGATGGTTATTTATACAAGTACATTGGGGACATTGTTTTTAAATACCATAGAAATTTAATATTTATTTATGTCTTTAGAAGAAAAGCTCAGAGATTTTAGCTAACCACTTTGTGTTTTTGTATTTTTAAACTCGTTCACGAACTCAAAATAGTATATTGAGTTTGTGCAATGTATGTCTTACTGTCCACCTGTCCGCAATTTTATGACGCCTGGCTATTTTTTGTTGAATTTTGTCAAAATTTAGAATCCGGATCGCCAATCGATGGTCCTGATCTGTACGAGCCCGAAAATGTAAGTCATATCAAAAACCGGCCACAGACTGGCAAGATTTTCAACGCAAATTCTGTCCAAAGTACCAGGCGAACATAAATCAGCAGCAGCTCGACACACATTTAAAAATGTAATTAATTCTATAGCATACTTGTATGAGCAGCATTTTCGGCAGCTTGAAAAAACATTGCCTGCATATTGCATACTTTTGCATGCTACCATAATAAGCAACGCCGCAAATTGACAGCGAGCGCGGATATTTGGCATTGCAGAATTTCGGGCTGACACGAAAACCGAACTTGATGTGTATGAATTTTTAATGACTATATCTCTATATATGAAGTCTTTTCGGATAGAATTTCATGCAAAAATAAAGAAAAACATATATGAAAAGAGTAATTAAAATAAAATTTATTTATTTTACTAAAAATGTTTTAACAAAACATAATACATATGTACAGTGATTGCTGCAAGCATTATAAGGAAACAGAAAACCCAATCCTTCAGTTCAATCATTGCGAAATTCCTAAGCATTGAGCGCAAAGTTGTCGTTTCTAAATAAGTATGTACTAAGCTCCACACATTTGTGTATCTTTTGTGGACTTCTCAGTGCAATACCTAATATCATAAACAGTTGTAGATCATTTTGGACATTTTACGTATTTGATTTGTTTAAAATTGAACACACAAGCAAATGGACATCGGCAAATTGGATACACTTAAATGTGACGATATTGACACATTGTAAAAAATTTAAATCGGATCTTTTGCAACTACACAATTAACTTGTTTTATTTTTGTTTTGGTCTCTAATATACTCTGCTTCTGTTCTTCAATGCTTTTGTAGAATTATAAAAGTTTATATCAGCTCTTAGAAGCCGACAATTATTATTTTATATATACAGATTATGTATATATGTTGTATATGGTGTTTGCACGCGTGCGTTTGATTGTTTGTTAGTTATGTATATATATATATATATATATATATATATGTATTTCAATATGTATGTACATATATATCTTTAATGAGATCAAGTCATATAGCGCATAATCTCGCGCAAAGCATAGAGTAATTCGGCCTGGTTACGGGCTTCCATTATCATTAGATTAACATGAACCTGCAAGCAGTTAAGAACATAAAACGTTATTTCAACCGAAAATTTCCCCTTCATTCATTCTCACGTACCTTCTCACTGTCCTGCAACTCGACGAGGACACTATCGTAATCCTTGGTGGTAATGCGCTCCGGAAAGCAGCAGGCTGTCTTTATAAACATTTTCAACGGCCGCACAAGTAGCTGACAGTAATAAAAACATAATTAGTCCATTTCTGCTAGCACTTAAAGTGCCCGTTGCTGTTACCGAAAAATGCACTTACCTGATTCACTTCACCGTAGTCGTAATCATCGTGTCGTATTCCAAATATGCACTGTATGTAGTTCCAAATGGCACGACGAAACTTGGATGTGTCCACATTCTTAATGCCGCCCATTGTGAAATACGTCAAGTTGTAGGCGGCGCGAAACTTTGCGTCCAACAAAGTTCCCACATCGTTGTACAAGCTGCAAATATTTATTTTTAAATTTTGTGGTTCACATTTATGTTGTTCAGATGCATACTTATCCACCAGAGAGTAGCCATGATCATCCCAAGAATAGTCCTGTATACGAAATGTGTTTATATTCTCAGCACCACGACGAGCAAAGTCCTGGTACGTAAAGCTGGCATCGTCCACATAGTGCGAGATTATTGGTGGCAATGCAACAGCCGCCTCGGGAGTAGCTGCTGCCAGCTCTGCTGTTTGCATCTCGACGCTCTTGAAACGATTACTTAGCTCGTCCTCGCTGCACTCGTCCTGGTTCTGGGAGAGAACCTTCATGCGCTCCATCAATATCTCAACCGAGATGCCAAACTGATGCTGCTGCGGCTGCTGCTGTGCAGTGGCTGTAAATTAAAATTGAAAGAACCGAAACCAAATAAGAACGTTGCAGTTGGGTGTAACAGATTGCGCAATACTCGTCCACATGCATAATATCTTAATTGCTATTGTTATATTGAATAAATATTCAATTGTTATATCAATTTGTGGGGGTGGAAGAAATCAAACCAAAAACTGTCATCTAAACTTGCTTAAGTTAAGTCTCTAACCGAATATACTCTATTCACTTCGTGAACGCGTATAAAAAGCCGTTGTCTGCCAATTAAGTCAAATATTCAACTGGCAGTCGGTACACTCAGAAAAATACCTAATTTGTGAACTAATTAATAAATAATTGAATGGAATATTATCACGCCTGAATCTAAGTGAAATAATAAAGCGAATTCTCATTGGGGGCATTTGCTAATTTTTGATGGGTGCTATTGGGTTCTTACCCAAATAGTGTTGGCCAAAGCTGTTGTTGACTGCATTGCCTCTGCTGTTGTTATTGTCCGATGTATTATTGTAATCTGGCTTTGTATTGTTGGCACCGCTGCTAGTGTAGTTGCTGTTGTTGCTGATGCTGGTGCTGCTGCCGCCGCTGGAGCTGCTGTTGTTCAGTGATATCTCACCCAGAACATTTTTCTGCTGCTGTTGCTGCTGCACCTGCTGTTGCTGTTGCTGCTGTTGCTGCTGTTGCTGCTGCTGCTGGTAAATGGGACTGGATGTGGTCTGGCGTGCATCATCGACCGGCAGAGACGGCGCGCCTTTCAATTTGGGACTAGACAAACCATCGAGCTTTTGTGTAAGACCGCAGGAGAACACAAACGAGGAGAGTGAATGGAAATGGGATAACAGGACCATCGCATGGACCACCTCCGACAGGGACCAGCTATTTTTGCCTTTGGTCAGTCGCTGCAAATGCAAATGTGAATCATTAAGGATTTATTTGAACTCTAAGTGCAGCCAAACCCACCTCGATGTGCTCCTTCCGCAACAGCCAGGGACGATGTGCTAATATTTTATTTATATCATATATGGCACGTAATTTGGCGGGTATATAATCCAGGCCATTCAGCCATTCGCTGTTGCCGCCCTGATTAATGAACTCCTTCTCGTAGCGTTTCACCAGATAGGGGCATTGATGGCGAGCTGCTGCCTGAAATCGTATCAGAGCTATTATTCTATCTGTTGTTTAATTTTCATGTTATCATTTATCATGAAAACAATTTACAGTGCCACAATTCTGAGTCGCAATCAAATCTAACGCAGACATTATGACATTAAAATGATCCCATGACGGGGTCTATATTATTATAAGGCCCTCAAACCCCATTGAGAACGCCTGGGAGAGCATCCACACCTGAAAATGTGCTAAAAATATTTTTGTTGTCATTTTTTTTCGTTGTTTTTGTTGTTTTTGTTTTTATTTTTATGTGATTTTGTGTGTGCGTGTGACCCAAAAAAACGACGGATACGAATACAACTGAATTCAGAGCGTAGGCCAACGTTTTTAATTTTTTTGTTATTGCCTTTGTTTGCCGAATTTATTTATTTATATTTTCATTGTTCTTTATTTTTGGTTGTTTTTGGCTTCAATGTACCATTATCATCAATATTTTACATTTATATATTTCTGTTCAGCTCCCAATAGACAGTTATCTAGATAATCAGCGCACCAAAAATGTGCGCTATAAATATACAAAATCTGGCAACGCATGGGCCAAATGAATGTTTTTATAATTTGCAGAAAAACAAAGAGTCAAAGACCCAAAACCAAAATACACATATCTTATCTTGTTTACGATTATTGCACAAATACGTATAAACGTATACGCGATATCTTAGCACTTTTTATAGTCGTCAACGCAGCGAAAGGAGTATATTGTTGCCATATACCGCCACAGATTGGCAAAATGTACAAAAATTTTAACAGCAGAACTTCCAGAACTTTGTCAAACCCACCCAGTTATTCATGTTTCGATTGAGTCAATTTACTAAATTAAGCTAAGATGCATGTTCTGGTTATGATTTTAAAATTTAATACAATTAAATTGTAAATTATTTTAAATTTTCATATCCGTTCACTCGGATACCGTTTAAAAAAATATTTTGTATTTTCTGGCAGTGTATTGTTGCGGACAAACAATAACAAGACATTAAGAAACAGAAGACGGCAATAACAACCGTGATGGTAGGGAAAATTGCATAAATGCGATGGAAAATATTGGGCTGGCATTTGCCCAGTTAAACATTTTACAGTTACCATTTTATATTCTGACAGTGTGTGTGGGTGTGTGCTGGTGGGCGTACAATTTGCATTGAGGCCTCCTCCATTCACATTGTTGTTGCTGCAGTCAGTGAATTCAGTGAAAAGTTGAAATTAAGTGCGCCATAAATCAATTTTAATTACGATGTTGTTCATTAAATTTTCTATTTTTGAATTCTCTGACCGTCGACTACTCGGCGCATTTATATTTTGTTTTTCAATTGAATCGAATGCTCCTTCTAAGTACACATTAGGTATACCTAAAGTATACCTGTAGTTTACCACTATACAAAAAAAAAAGAGGAAAAACACTAGAGAAAATGACTTTTCATGCCCTTTTGCCTTGGCCAACGAAGTAAATCAGCTTTGTAATAAAATATAAATGATAACATGTGAAAACGTTGCAGTTGGGTTCACAGTGGAATAAAACGCACGACAGGTATCCTAGCACTATGTGAATAAAACTTTGCATATTACCCACGACAATCCTCTAATTTTTCATGGGATAAAATTTAGGTTTTAAGATATATTGATTAAATCAAATTGGCATGATACGGATATACACGAGTATACATATATATTCGAAATTTCAAGTCTCTAGCTTGTCATGCAGACAGACGGACCGCACATACCCAATATACTACTTTCATTTTGTGAGCGATTCTGTGAGTTTTTTTTTAACAGACAGAAAGCAGCACAACTATCAATAATATATCAAGTATTGTTTTTACATTTTCCCTTTTTTCATTTCATTTCGAAAGAAGCTTTTTCCAAATGGATATATGTTTTATTTATTGGGCTTCTTGCGGCAACCTTCACTGCAAATACCAAATTGCAAATTTAAAATACATTTGATGGCCTAAATCACAAGCCTGGTTTCAGATTTAGGTTTGGTCAAAGGAAAATGAAATAATAGTGCACATCTCTATTGAAATAATATTTATGTAGTGTTTCTAAAGGTTGTTGTGTTCGGTCTCTGAGTTCTAGGATTAATTATATACTTAATTAGCATTTAAGGCAAGAGTGGGTCTTTAGATTGTTGGTTGACACCTGAACTGTGTGTGTGTGTGTAAGCTGTGTTGCACAGAGTTGCAAGAATATGAAATGCTGTCAGTTGATATTAAGAAACTTGTTCGGCTGCAACGTTTCTATTGTTTCGTGAACATGGGTACCGTATCACCTGCCATCAGCCAGCTCTCCGTCAAGAACTTCTATTCTTGTGTGTCTGCCTGCAGGTTGCAGCTATAACAAATAGCTGAAAACCAGCAGAGAGAGCTCATAACAGTGGAAATAATTTGCTGTTGTTGATTCCCCAATGTGTAACCTGTTGTTCTAGTGTGTGTGTGAGTGGGTGTGTATTTATGTTAGTGTGGAGGCTGCTGTCATTGATAGGGCATCAACAGCCAACAAGCAACAAATATGAGCCGACAGCGCCAGTCGGCGAGAGCTAATGTGCTTAAATTTGCCAGAGGCAACAATGCACAATGCACAATTCACACACAACCACACTTACTCAGATAGACACACACACACACACACCCGCAACCACATCCCATTACACACGCTCTGCTAGTCAGAAACATGATGAAAACTGTAAGCTGCTCATTGAAAAGCTCCTTGTTGAAGGAAGAAAGGTGAAAACAACAACAACAACAACAACAATTCTCTCGCATGCATTCAGGCAATAACAATGCCTAAATTGTATTGAAACAATAGCTGTGGTGTTGTAATTATATTATTTAGAAGAATTAAATGCATTTGTTACTCACAATTATGGCCAAAAAGTATCTGTAAGAATGGGGCAAAGGCCCATCGCCTTTCATAATAAAATTCTGCGTACGCAGAAAATGATCACGATAACGCGGATGATAGCCAATCACCTGTGTCACTTGATCACATTCATCGAGATCATCCATATCAAAATCTGTGGAGGAGCACTGCAAATACAAAGAAACGCAGAAAATGTGTATTAGTAAAATCTTATATAGCACATAATTACCAAACGTATACTTAATACTATTATCGCGTATACGTCACGTTCGCCATGCGAAATAACTTCTGTAATAATAAAGTACAAATTGACCACAGATTTTAAACATCTATTTTGTTTGTTTTTAACTATAACTCATATGAAGAGGGCATTTTAATTATGCGTTTGTAAATAGAGTTGCGTATCATATTGATATCCTGTGCGCTTGTCATTTATGTATGTACAAAAAGTTGTTATTGGCTATGGGCTATTTATTGGATCCTTTGGATTGCCAATCAATAAAGAGTTGCCATGGCAAGCTCCTGCAGAGTTCGCAGCATGCACTCCGCGCTCAGATATACGAGTAATGCTCTTTTAGTGGGGCCAAAGTTGCAGGTAGCGCTGAAGGCGGACGGAAAAGTCAAAGGTAACGGTAAGTAGCAACGGAATTGTGTATATTGCTCGCATATTGCTGTCTATTACATAACGTGGAAGGGCGGCAGAGGGCGAACTGGAGCTACTAAAGCTGATTGGCAAATTGAATAGCCGAGCTTCTGAGTCGCATTCACACAACTGCGACTGGGCAACAGCGGATTTATATTAAAGTTATCGCAACGAACGCAGACTCACAGCAGATACCCGCAGACTGGAGGAGCACTTTGAAGTTGCTCGTAAACAAATACAGCACAAAAGCGGCTCTTGTTGTTATTTAGTTGCTGGCACAGCCTTCTTCACACATACAAATAGTATATGAACGTGCGTATCTACAACACACACACACACACACACGCACACACACATGTAAACTTGATCATTAAACAACACATGTTTATGCGATTCCAGCAGCATTTTCTATATTTTTATCTGTGTCCGCGTGCTGCTTATCCGACTGACTGACTGACTGACTGACTGACTAACTGTCTCAGTGACTGTAAAATGTTAATCAAAGTTGTTTTGTTGTTGGCGTTTTATTATTTAATTTTTTTCTGTTTCTGTTGTTGTTTGTGCTGGCTGCCTACTAAACTGGGGCGATGTTATTAAACGTTCAATGACTTTTTTTGTTAGTTGCTATTTGTTTATTTTTTCTTCGCATTTCTTTGTAGTCGGACTAAGTCGTCGCGTCTTGATAGCGCAGTGATTACCCACAATCAGCCAACCCCGGTTGCTGAACAATATATATATATATATATATGAAGAATCGCTGTGCTTTAATCCAATTGCATATATAGTGGTTGTTAATAGTTAACCCAAACAATATATATATCACGACCTTAATACGCCCACAGATACCCAGCCTTATTCTAATAGTAATCATGCCATTTTTGGCAAGCGGTTCGTTCAATCAAGCAACAACAAACTCAAACTCCGTTGCCCAGTCACTGTTGTTTGACATTGAAACACCCACCCAGATGAATAGAATCGTTTTATAATATGTTTGTTTTGTTTACTTTACACCCAAATATTATAAATAGAAATGACAAGTTGAAAGTTGCACACCTAAAATTATTTCTTCGGCGACAATCTACTTTTGTAATTTTACATTAATTATGTTGTAGCTGTGATCCACTGCTTCTGAAATGCCATCACTTTCACGTAATTAATTAGGTTTAATGTCGAGACACATATTTTGGTAGCCAGCATTTGAATTAACAAGTGCTAAACAAAACATAGACAAGATATTCCATTAATCAATGTGATTTATGACCAACTATTCACATGCAAATTGGGAGGACCCAGACCACAGCTATAAATTAAAGCATATGTAAATAGTTTGCTTTGCTTTGCTAATTTCCAAAATCAAGTATTTTTGGCCTGTTAAACAGTGTCTAATCGAGTCGTTAAGCTTCGGAGACAAAATAATCAAACAACAACAACGGTAAAAAAACCAAAGCGGGAGATAAATAATGACAAAGCCTTTGCAACGATTTCGAGCAGAGAAATTATCGCTGAGATTTGCTAAAATAAAAACAAATATCTTCAAAAAAATAATAATAATAATTACTGCTACCAGTTGAAATTCGACTTTGTGTTGTTTTTGTGCTCTTTGTTTTTATTTAAATTTTTTGTAGCATTTTAATTGGCAGCTTTTCGTGAGGTGGCGCCAGTGCAAATAAGCGTAACAAAAAACTTGACAGACATTTTCGCGCTTCGTTTGAATGAAGATAAAAATGATGACAAGTTTCGTAAGAAGCAAATTATAATTAATTAATGTCAGTCAATTGAACAAAGACAAGTTGAAAACAGTCTCCAAAAGAGATTCAAGAAAGTGTAGGGTATAAAAATGAAAATACATATACATATGCATTTAAGTATATGGAAAGCATATGGAAAATAAGCTCACTCTCATACACACTGAGCTGGAAGAGAAACCCGTTTACGAAGCAATCTACTTTGACTTTGGCATACACGTTCAATTTACATCTGATCGGGGGACCAGTTAGTTTCACGGCAGCAGTCAAAGGAGTGGGAACAAACGGAGGTGCTTAGGCCAAGTTTAATGGATATGTGCACGGCGATCAAGAGTACTGGTTTTTATACCCACATTGAAACTGTTGGCATAGGGTATAATGTTTTGTTTGATAAGTCTACACACACCTTTTTGATATACGCATATATATATGATATATTTTTCGCAAAATTCAACCGATTTTGATGAGGAATCATTTTTTATTCAAATCTAGATAAATCATTTTCTGAAAATTCCAAACTTTCATTACTTTAGCAAAACTGAATTGATTGTAAGCGACTTACCAAGAAATCAACATACAGGGTATCTTTTGGTAAACTAACAGTATTGTGTTTTTGTTTGTTTTTGTTTTCTTGTGCGTCCAAATGAAAACTCGTTCGTCAGCACGGCGTATACGTGATGTGACGAGGTTTTCTTGCCCAATGCATGTGGGTTGTGGATGCACTTTGGCATGCTTAATTTATAGGTGCACATTCGTGCTGCATTACAGTACTTAATCTTATGAATCGAGAGGGCGTGTTATCATGTCTCTATTAATTACACGTGTGCGATTCCCTATCATCAAGTCGAGAAGTTCACTATATCACTGAGCAGGCTTAGATATCCAGTAATTAAAATTGGTTGGTTGCTTAATATATTTCAAAAAATATTATATTCAAAATGAAAAGATTAATTTTTTTATTTTTTGTTTTTATAAAAATAAGAGGAAGCCCAAAACATTAAATGGAGGTCAGCCTGCTTCAATATGTTAGAGGAAGCAATTCTTAATCTAAATGTTTGTGCGTGTGTGCGTTTATGTCTTTGTGTCTGTAAGTCGTGACTGAGCATAATTTATTGCTACGCACATTAATGTTGTTGTGTTCTTAACCAAACCCAAGCTAAAACTGAAGCCCATGCCCATGCCCATGCCCATGCATTCATGCATAAATTTGAACATAATTGACTGAACTTGAAGTAATGGAAACTCTAAAGCATAACAAGCGATACTTTAGGCAAGGGCAGGCAACAAGTTTGTGTTTGTGTGTTCCGAGAGGGGTTTTGAGCAATTTTCGGCTTGCCTTGATAGAAGACTGCGCTGGCATTTTAATTACAAGCCAGGTCGGCGAGCCCAAAAAACATTTTCTGAACAACAAAGTGTCCAAGTGACATTAGCTAAGGAAGCTACACACGTACGTATATAAAAAGTTGGCAAATTGACAGTAGTACATTCTGCTGTGTACACCAACTTTTTGCGGTCACTAGTGGCGGGAAGTGTTTACGTGCAAAATCATGAAGCGTGGCGATTAAAATCAGAGGTAGCGCCAGACGAAAGGCGGAGGTGGGTGGGTGGGGCGACTACTTTACGTCTTTACAGTGCCTGTTGTTTGTAGCTGTCAGCTTGCTTACAATATTTGGTCAATGTGATGCTTTTCGCTCTCCGAGCTTATGTTAATGTGGGTAATTAATTATTGTACGCTAATTTTGATTTCCTCTTTCAATAGTATCCTCCACACAAACAAACATATATAAATGAGAACAGAAAATCGCATTTAATGGGCGGATGAAGTACAACAACAAAAATGAACCAAATTATACAGAAATTAGCATAATTAGCACATGACGAGGAGTGTTATTCCCTATTTCTGACAGCTTGATTTACTTTAGTTTTCCCGTCTTCATTTTATCTACCAGCTGCTAAGTTACATGCGCTTTTTAATTTTCCGCTCTATGTTGTATTGTTTTTTTTTAGTTTTATTCTAATTTTTCTTTTATATTTTGTATGTTTTTGAGTGGGCGTTGTTGAAATCCACTCGTTGTTCAGTTCGTGGAGGTTTCGCTTCAAATGTCAACAGTAGTGGCCTCAACAAATTAAAACAAAAGCTGGTAAACAAGCAAATAAATTAGCATAAATGGTAAACCGCTAAAAGAGAAATAGCAAATAATAAGTAGGTAGGTGGCTAGGTAAATAGGTGGGCAAACAACACGCAGAAATGGGGAAAAAAAAACGGCAGGTGTTGCAAATGCAAACTGAATAACTGTATGAAAACAAAATAATAATAATAACAATAATAATAATAATAATGATAACAGCAAAAATAGCAAATAAACAACTTGAAAGGTTTTTTATATATAGCTTACACGCAAATATGTAAACACACTCACTCAAATTTATATAGCAACATTTCTATATAGTTTATAGGTGTTTTCGTTCGTATCTACTGTCTGTGTGTGTGTGTGTGTGCGTCACCTATTAGCAACAATGGAGCTTGCATTATAAACTATTTGTTGTGCACTTGCGTGTGTGCGTAGCTAATAAAGACGCGCGTCTAGACGTGATAAACTATAAACTCATAAGTGGATTTTTTTTTTGTAGTTTGCACTGGCAGCTTAGCATATTAATTTAGGTTTATTTACATATTTATGTACATGCACATGCACACATACATCTATACAAATTTATTTATATTTGTGTTCCACTTGCGTCGCGTAGAGAATCGCGAGAACAATAGCAGCTGCACCACTATGAGGCATTTTCTTTACATCTCTATTATAATAATATCAGCTCACATACTCAATTAATCAACTTTTGTATTACTCGCTACTTATTGTATATACAATGTAACTTATAGTTTACATGTTGTTTTTTTCTTTATTGTTTCATTCGCGTTATCTAATCAATAGTCTACAAAGTTAATTCAGGTTGTTGTTGTAACGTAGCTAGAAAATATTTCATAAACTAAACACTTTTTATACCCTGTACGATCATACGTTTAGTTTCTAAATTATTCAAGAATTTATTTGTCAGCCGCTGAGTAAAGTGCGCAGCTTACGATTTAAGTGCTCGTAACGACATCTCACAGCAGGTTTTACAGTATCTCCTAGTCGGGTGCTCCCAATTAGAGAACTCTTTCTTGGTTTTTTTTTACTTTTTGATATTGTGTTACACTTGTTGTCGAACCAAATTCACTGGGAGATGCCCTCCTGAATTGAATTGTTTTTGTTTTGCAAACGCACGCAAAATGTGATGTTTGCCCCCGACTCCGACTCCATCCGAGTTTATTGAGTTCTTATATGTGTGTATACACTCGCCGGGAGTGTAATGCATTGTGGACACGTTGGCAAGTATCTAGGAAGTGGCAATATATTGACCATCCTCAATGTGCTTTATATAGAGTGTGTAGGTGTGTAGGTGGGTGCTGGTGTAACTCTGGTCCTGCACGTGTGTATGCTCGCCTGTCTGGCACTCAGTGCGACACTTTGTCTACTGATAAAGTGCAAACAATCGAAGCTCTAAAGGCAAAACAATAGAAAAACAAACACAAAGGCATGGCAACCAACCAACAGTGCGGCAAGTGTGGCAAATTATTAGGTGCACATTATCGCCTGTAACGACGACGACGACAACAATAACAATAACAACAACAACAACAACAACAAGAAGAGCAGCACTAAACTAACAATAAACTGCCAGACAAGTCAGTCAACACTGTATGAGCTGCTCCTTGGCCCGATAACACTTATTGATAAGAAGACACACACACAGACACACTATTGTCATAATTGCCATTTCCTTTCATTTCTATGCGTGATAATAACTCGAGAAAGGCTGGAAAATGGCAAATGGCAGTTCGTGTGTCACCTAAATAAACAGCTAAATATAAGCCTAAGGTTGAATGAACTTACGGCAAAAAAATATCAATACGCATTTCCTTATATTAAAAATTTGAAATCATTTCTTTTTTTTTTATAATTATGCAGAAATACTTTTTTGGCGTTTACGAGTCTTCACAAAATTTATATGGTTAAGCTATTGACAAGAAGAAACCTTGCAGTCGGGTGTAGCCGACTCCGCGATACTTCACAACATAATAACGGGCTTAATTCGAGCGGTTCTAGGTCATCAGAAAACTGGCTGCCTAATTTAATAAAATCACCAGTAATGTCTTTAGTTAAACAAAAGCCGACCGTAAAATGAACAAACCAAATATACTCATTTTACTTCGTATACAATGTTTTAAACTAGAAGAGCTAACCAATATTGAATAGATGAATAAATGACACGCACATGCCGCCTGCTTAATCTTGTATCATTCGAAGATATATATATATTTATAGTATTTATAGTAATTTCACATGTTTACGTATTCAAAATATCCAAAAATATCAAATACTTTTCAACATGTCACACATTCACACATACCAACATACATATATATATATATGAATAAATACATATTAACCATGACTTCCGCATCTGTTTAATGCTGGCAATTAAATTGCACAAATCATTAAATAAAATGTTGCACCCAAAACTAAACTGATACAAAAGTTTAACGGCAATGCGCGTATGAAGAGCTGCATTCACTACTCACTTATGCAGTCAGTCTGTCAGTCAGTCAGTCAGTCACTCAGTCAGTCAGTGAGTCAGTCAGCTAGTCAGTCAGTATGCCATGTCGTTGTTCCGTCACTCTCTCAAAGGCAAAAGCCGTTTGGACTGTTGCCAGAATCGGAACGGCGCACATCTGTTTATTTGAGATTGTTGCTCATCTTGGCGTATTTTTATACAATTTACATTTATATCAAACGTAAAATGGACTGCATATTGTGAGCTTCGCAGTGACGAATCTCCATGTTATGCAAATATTCAAAAACATTTATAGTTCACTCTTCGAGTCGATAGTGAGAAGAACGGCAGACATATGTATAACCCTTAACGGGATCTCAGCACAATATTTACTTTGATTTAATTCACACATATAGAAAATGTAAGCGTTATAATTGATTAGATAACCTACTTTTTTTGTCGTCTATTTATAAGCAAATCTGTATATAAATATTTTATTTCAAGCTTCAAAACATATAAACAACAGTGCTGTCTTATCGGTTATTTCTATTATTTCTACAATAAAACAAAAGTAAAATAAAAAAAAGAAATTAATTGCTGTATGATTATGTAGTTTTAGCAACTTATCAAATACTTGTCAACCATCCAAAGTTATTTATAGCCGAAAGCAACACAGAAATTGCGCATTAAAAATCTGGTTACCATGCGGGTTCAATGGTACTCTGCAGATTGCAGATTGAATGGTTCTAAATGAATTTCATAGTTGGCTTATAGAGCATGTATTCATTTATTTCTTTCATTGTGCAGTGTGATACGATTGTTTACAGTAAACCCATCCTGCATTGTTCTTCAACAATTTTTCTTGTTGGCGAATGAAAAAATACCCGTGCAAAACGTTCCATAATCATATTTTCACATTCAATTATTAACTGACTGCGTGCATACCCTGTCTTGGACCATGCATACAAGAGAAAAGGACTATGAGGATGATAATATAATATAACACATATTTCACCTTTGCACACATTTTGAAAGGGTATTCAAATTCGAAAGCTGACTAGTAAAAAAAAACTCCCTTGCAAATAGTTAACAAACTAGATAGAATTTAATTTGCAAAACAACAATAAAACAAAAAAATGTAGAAAATTGCACAAGGAAAAAGAAAGAGTTATTTATACTGGAATTTATGAATCTGGATTTTGTGCAGTCTGCAGGATACGGCCATAACAAATAAACAAAGCTAGACTCATTAGTTTACTTACAAGTTTAACATGATATTTCTCTAATTAGTCTAGACTTTTGAATCCTACAAAACGCAACCCCTGTTGTGCCCCCAAGCTGTGTGTGTGTGTGTATGTGGATGGGATATGAGAATGCAATGTGTGTATGCGAATGCAATGCGCACAAACAGTTGCCTGCAGCTATCTGCGAAAAATTCAATTAGTACACGAATTTTACGGATACAAGCTAACAACAAGTAGCAGCTCATTTCAAAAATTTGTTGATTTCCCCAACATTCCTTTAATCGATTTACACGTGCCACGTTCCGTTACATAATGCGACGCGGCCTATCTGCGAAAATTTGGCAACATCTCTGCTGATACTCAATGATGATAAATGTTAAGCTATATAGTAGAGTTTGTCTAAACCGATTTTGAAGTTTGAGTTTTAATAAATTTCATATGTTTAAATTCTTGTCTACTGTTAATGTGCCCAAACTTAGTTGAATACTTTTTCTGACGCGGTTGTTTAGAGAATATATATTGGAAGGTTGCTCCATAAAATGAGTCTCTATAATAATTAATAACATTGAGTGTTAACGCTCTTTTACTTACATCTTGTGAGATTTGTCCCATGTCCGCGTAATAATCAACTGCTGAGTACATTGGTGTGCTGTGTGTGCTCGGGTGTGTGCTCGGGTGTGTGTTAATGTATTTGTGGTCAGATGCACTCGCTGATAAAATATTGTGTAGAAAAATACCAGTTCCAGTTCCAGCAGTTACTGGTTTCTGCCGTCGGCGTATCCCGTACTCCGTACTCCGTACTCCCGCGGCAGCCAAAAGGAAACTCGTCAGCGACTGTTAACCGTGCCAAGTTGCTTTGGAGCTGGCCACCGACTGGCTCGTTGTTGTCATTCACAATCTAGATTTGGCCTTATGCCTCTGCTTCTTTCTCTTTCGCTGATTTTGTTTTAAAGTGAGTTTTCACTTGCTGGATTTCGATTTCGATTTCGGCTGGTTTATAGCGTCGTCACTTGATTGTCGCTGCTGCTGCGTCTGTCAGGGCAATTAAGGCGACCGCTTCGGCTGTGACTTTTGTGCAACAGGCAGAGTCGACTCGAAAACAAGTACAAAACATGCACAGTTGTTACGCGGTGGGTGTGAGTCGCTTTCGTTGCCAAAAAAAAAAGTATATATAATGTTTATATATATATATGATAAAGAAGAGAAATATGTCAACAAACAACTTGAGCTTGCGCTTGGCTCTGGTCAGGAGTTGTGTTTGGGACTCAGACTCAAAATCTGCTCAAGTATCTTGAGTTTGATGCACGTCTGCGGCACATGAATGCCTCGCGTATTTCGACTCTTTAGCGGATTATGGTTCAGGCACTTGTACGTGTGACTGCGAGGCCCAAACTTCTGCTGCTTTAGCTGTTCTTTAGCAACGGTTGTCTTTGTGCTTGACTTTTGTATACTATAATTGGAGTCGTTGTTTTCATTGGTTTTCATTTGTATCGGCAACAAAGTTTCAACTTGCCTCCTGGCCGAGTTTTAACTCAAAATATCGATTTTGTTAAATAACTTTCTGGGTACACTGTAAGAGGAAGAAAAACAGCGATATGTGAAATTTAAAACTTTTACCCCAAATAGTTATAGGTGTACATAAGGTAAGGTATAACATCAGTGTATCAAAAATATATGTATATATATTTGTTTTTTGAATGAAAACCAAGGAAAATGTATGCGCTTCTGTTTTTGATTGATCGTTTTTTGATTGATTGTATATCCGATCGAATATTCGTCAATATTTAAGCTGTTTATATTTACTTATGATGATATATCTACTATAAAGTGATGTATATGTATAAAAGCAATGTGTTTCTTTGTGTTGTGTGTGTGTGTGTGTGTGTAAACTGAATAAGCAGCTTTTGTGCTAATTGTAATGTGAGTCATGCGAATAACACAAAAGCGAAGAATGTCTGTCACCGCAAAATGTAAACAAACATACAAGATAAATAAACATGTAAGCATTAATTAATCAAATAATTTACAATTTCTCTGCCACCCGATATCCTTGCACACGTCAGTATTTGGCACAAATTATAATAATCATCGCACATTTGATGGTTACCATTGCGTATACGCGATTTATTAGATCTGACGACGCTGTCGTTGTCGTTGGCAAGTTTTGTGTGAACGGTTCAATGTCAGGCATAGTATTTGTTATAGTACTTGTTTGCCATATATTTGTCACCAGAATGTTCATGTTTAAACTCAGCCTCATTTGCATTGTGTGTGAATGTGGATAAACAAAATGCATGCGGCTCTCTGATAAACAATACATCAAGTTGTCGCTGCCCGAAGTATCAGTCTCTGGTTGGCGGCTGTCGACTATTGGCGGCTGGCCAGTAAATGCCATTATAATTCATTTCTTTGCTAATTAATAGGGTAAACCAATAAACAACAACAACAGCAACAATAACAACAACAATAATCAGTCAACAGTCGCCACAAGTCAAATTTAATATTGTTTTCATGTGGTTTTCGGCGCGCATCTGTCAACAGGCCAAGCCGCAGCTGCGACTGGAAACTGCGGCTGATGACTGGGCGGGGCAAGGCGGGGCCAGTCGGGGCAAGGCTGGGCTCGCCTACGTTTATATGTATGTATAGTATATAGCTTCATTAGCTGATCTGGCAATGGCTTTGAGCAAATCGCTGAAGCGTTTAGCATGCGCGCTGTGTGTATCTATAAAAAGCACATAAATTTATTAATTTTACAATAACAAAGTAACAATAACAACAACAGCAACACAAACTGAAATAGGAAACTTTGCAGCGCTTCGTTATTGTCATTTGACTGCGCACAATGTTGCTTAAGTTACAGGCAATATGTTTTCGTTGTTTGTTGTTTGTTGTTCGTAGTTGTTGTTGTCATTGCTGCTATACCGCCTACAAAGTCACGTTCGCTGTCCAGGTTTTGGCTTTGACTTTGTGTAATACATTCGTTGACATTGCGACGCTGGCTTCGATTAAACCGCAACACCCCAAAGATTATAATCATCCCAAGAGATAAATTACATGCCGACAACCCCACAGATTTGCAAAAAATGTAGCAGAGAACTTGGGTAAACAAGAGCGCTGCATAGTTCTCAATAAGCTTCTTAAATAATACTCTCAACTATAATTGCATAAATTGGATAGAGGAACCCCATATATATTCTTGGTCCGTATCCACTATCTGATCGCTTTAGCCACGTCTGCCTCATTGTCCGTCTTTAACTCTGTATGAATGCATCGATTCCCGAGAACGACCCTTTAAATAGGATTGCTTAGGATTATCGTGACGATGGATTTTTGTTTTTGCGCGTGTCAACTCCGTCTTATTTTTTTTCGTCTCTGTAGCTACTTTCGGTGGGTTGCAAGCGTTTGGCTTTAGCAGCCGCGGCCAGCACTTTGTAGTTAAATCCCTCCAGGGTGTCGTCGATATCCTCTGCTGAGCTGAAGTCCATTTCCGGATGGAGCATGTCGCTTTACTTTCGGCTGAAGACTTTCGATTGGTGTCCTCAGGTCTCGGATGAGGCATAGAAGTAGTGTTGGTGCTAACTAATGCAATGTTGGCCGGAGAATTAGGGTTAGAGTGCAGTGTTGTTAATAATGTGAAGCATTGGGCATTTTTGATATGGTAGATGAGTATATAGTATAGTACAGACTTAACCGATTGCCGCGAGGGTTTGTGCGAGCCGCCTTTGGGTGAATTTGTCAACATATTTAAGCTTTATAATTTAACTTTTTAATTTTCACATTGACACATTTTTTTCTTACATACAGTATTTCAAGTATTTCATTTATAATTTGAGCATGAAAACCTAAAAAAAAAACGAAATAAAAATCGATAGTCAGCGCGGCCCTTTGTGACTTGAAACAGGGGAGAATTTCCTTTCAAAATGTGTAACACGGATTGCTGTTCCGTCAAGACGGCGCTCGATATTCGACGGATGAAAATTCTGATCGCACAGCGGCGCGAGGAGGCTGCCAATGCCAAACCCAAAGATATTGTCATAACGCCAGAGAGTTTGCTGTTTAGCTATGAAGACATTGAACAAATGGCTAGCTTTATAATTAGGAGAACCGAAAAAAGACCCAAATTCGGTTTGATTTGTGGCTCCTATTTGGATGCGCTGGTCGATATAATTGAGAATGCCGTAGTTATTAACTTCTCCGAAATACCAAAATTTCCGGAAGCCAAAGGCCAACTATATGTGGGATGCGTTATGGGCATCCCCGTAATAGCGCTGCACGGGCGCCTTCACTCGTACGAGGGTAATCCGATGGGCGTCTGCTCGATGCCAATACGCGTAATGAAGCTGTGCGGTGTGGAATACGTGCTTCTGTCTTGTGCATCCGGTGCGGTCAATAAGGACTATAATGTGGGTGATATTCTGCTTGTAAAGGACCACATCAACTTTCTGGGCATGCTCGGAAACTCCCCACTCGTCGGACCAAATGATCCAAACTTCGGCGTCCGCGCCCTAAAAATGAAGAATGCCTATGATGCGGCCATGATCGATAAAGCTTTGGAAATTGCCCGCGAAATCGGCCAAGAGGATCGCATGCGCCCGGGCGTCTATTGTTGCCTGGGTGGCCCTGCATACGAGACAGCAGCCGAACATCGGTTTTTGCGAAAAATTGCCGTCGATGCAGTCGGAATGTCACTCGTGCACGAAGTAATTATGGAGGCTAATTTCACCAGTACACCAGTTATTACATTTTTTTTGTATCATTTCTAGGTGATGATTGCACGTCATTGCGGCTTGAAAGTGTTCGCACTTAGTCTGATTTCTATGCCGGCCATAGATCATCCGGGTTTGTCTCAAAAAGATACTGCTATTCAGTTAAGCAAAGGGCAACAGGTCTGCATTGAGCTACTTTCGCGTATGCTTTATAAAATTGCGAATAACCTGTGACTGACCCAACCGTTTGTAGGAGAGAAAATATACAAAATTTGGTAGAGTATAATCCAAACCTAAAATATAAATGAAAGGGGTTAATTTTACCGGACTTTGAAAATAGAATTGTTTACGCTACAGAGATTTCTAATTAACTTTTCTACACTGCGTATACGCGATATGAAAGCGCGTTACGTATACGCAGTGTATAACACAATAACAGCAAAAAATGTGGGGTCGCACTCATTGTTGCTAATTTAGCCTGTTGGTGGTGTGCTGAATTGCTTATATGCATGCACATATATGTATATGTGCAACAAATAGCAAAACCAACCAACTAAATTCACAAAGCAAATAAAGAGCGCGTTGTTCTGTACTTGTAGTTCTACCTCTAACCGCTAATTTTTTTTTTTTTTTGAATTTTCTTTATTGCACTTGATAACTTGCTAATGATGATAACGTTTACCTTGCATTCAGTAGTTCATTGACCTCTTAGTATATAATACTGCAAAATGTATTTACTCAAATTAATTTTCGAACATCATAAACACGCTAAAATATTTGTGCCTAATTACACATGCACAAACTACTGTATGTATTTTCAGTGCTGTTTCTGTTCTATTCTATTCTAATCTGTTATTTATTGTGTAGTTCAGTGCACTGGCATTGCATTTGAAATTAAATTTAAAAAACAAAAGCCAAAATCAAAGCATTTCAGGCATTTGTGCGTGCATATCAACGTGCCAACAATTGAAATGCCCCTGCCTCAGCAGCTGATTGTCAGGATGTGCAAATATATGTCTGTCTGTATGTATATAGTTTCCCTATGTGAGTCTTAACTAGTATATATTTATATCGATATATATATATATATTTATGTGTAAGCTAAGCACATGCACCAAATAGTTTTGGCATTTCAATTGCTTTACGTGCACATCTGTCGATACTTTGTATAAATTGATTTATCGACAGGAGGGCAAGCGGTTGGCGCGGTGCGGTGTGGTGTGGTGCATTTTAAATGGCAGCACAGCTGCGCACTCTAAATAGCAATGCGAATTAAAATAGAATGCGTGATTCAAATGCAAGCCAAATGTGCCGATAGCTAATCAACTGACATAAGAACACAAAATGCAAAATGTATTTAAATGCAGCTAACCACATTATTTTTATAAGGCCCAAATGACACAAGCTTCAAATGTTATTCAATCATTTGTTTAATCAGGAAAAGATAATATTAAATCTGATGTATAGAACTATACAAAATCACATCAAATGAATTTCATGTCTGATAGAAAATTTCAAATTGAATTCATAAAATTATTATGTTTCTCCCTGTCAAAAACAGAAAAGGTACAAGTTGACACATTTCACTTGTGACAAATAGTCAAATAAAGGCGCATTGTTTGGTTTAGTTTAGGTGTCGCTCATATAACTTTTTACTCTGAAAACAGCAAGAGCAAATGTGGTTCTAGAATCGTGTAAGCGCCCAACAGGGTGGCGAATTCTGTGAAGTCATTTTGTATTCGAAAAACACAACACAAAATTTTCATTTTCTGTTGTGGTTTTTATTGTCGCAACACATAAACAACAACTAGTCACACAGACTGCAAATAGACTCCCAGGGAAAATTTGAACAGTCTCTCTATTAAAACACTCGAAACTCACATATGGCGAATATTTTGGTTTTTGATTGAGCTGCCACATGCCACATGCCGCATGCCAGTTTCCACAAGCCACCGAAATTAGATAATTGAATACCCGTTTTACTTGGGTGCAACATCAATATTGCAAATAGCTGCGTAATCAACTCATTTGTGAATTATGGGTTGGGGCAACCGCTCAAAAAGCATTGCTAATTATATTACCTATTTAAATTAATTAATACTCAAATATTTCAAGTGGAGGAGAGCTACTGAAATTTAAATACATTTTTAAACAGTTCGCAATCTGAACAGCTTCTTATCAGGCGCATTTAGTCTCATTGACGTCACTTGTCTGCCTGTGATAGAGCATAAAGTTATAAAACAAGCAAAACAAATTCTGTTATTTTATCATATAGTTAAGTTTAGGTAAAGCACCCTTATAACTAAGTCGGCTAATTAAGTACACACACATAATTATTTGACACTGTTGCCAGGTGAATGACAGAAAAAAACCAAATTAAACAATTTTGAAGCAACAATAAATTGATTAGATTAACAATATATAATATACAAATTTTATAGCTGTTCAACGGTTTGTCAATCAATCTTGATTAGGCGTATCAGGTTTTAAAACTTAATCGGTGGTTATATGCCGACATAACTATCATAAGTGTTCGATTTTTGCATAGCAATTAATTAATGGTAATTTTATTAGCAAATTTCACACCTTCCGTTTAGTTGCTCGCCATAAACGAGACACTAAAATTGTTAAGACAAACTGCGGAATAGTTTGCATATAACCACAGGTCTAATAATGAAATGCTCGGAACAACTTCCAAACTTTAATATCCGTGTCAAAGACAGAAGCAGAAAATAAAGGAGTATTGTAGTATTCAAGGTGGAAATAGCGTAATTAAAAGTAAACTTTGAAGCCCAAAAACAAAAACCCACAACAACAAAAACAACCGAAATGAAAGCCGAAATTAAACGACCCACGTTGCAGCGACTGGTGAAAAGAACAATAGAACACGAATAATAAGAAAATGCCAAGCCAGATATTTGTTTACCCTACAATTACTTAGATAAATGCAGCTATGTATAGCGTTTTGTGTGGAAAATATAACAAGAGTGAAAACTAATTTGATATTAAATTTGTAAATAAAAAGATCGTAAAATATATAAACACCACATTTCTGAATGCAAATATGTTGACAAAGTTATTATACCCTTTTATTATCTTTATATAGAAGTTGCTTGAACAGTTTCGGTTCAAAGAGTGCAAAAGGGGAACTCACTAAAAGGGCCTGTGCACAGTTTTTGTTGCTGCTGCAAGTTCACTAACCTCAATTTGCGAGCATAACAGTAACGGTAATCTAAGTAGCTAACGTTGTTAAAACTATTGTTGCTGTCTTTTAACGCACTGCAGCTTTTTTTCGGGCATGCAGCTCGCTGCACAACATGAGTGCAGTTATAAGTGCAACTGCAACGGAGAAACTGTTTAACTGAATGCAAAGCTGTCCCAAATACACCTCAGATAACCTAACCATTGTATTAGTTGCTACTTAAAAATAGTATTTTTGAAATGTTCTACTAATTAATTTTACAAATCTCATGTTATTATTTTCACTTGAAAATGTATTTTCCATGTTCCATTTTAATCCATTTAATATATTATAAAAAAAATTACTTAGGATTGGGAAAATAGAAATTAGTATTAACATAAAAAAGTTAAACTAACCTAAAAATAACTTTGTGACGCTAATGTAATTTATTATGGGAAAATAGTTCTCTCTCTTTTATCCCCTATTTTGCATTATTTAAAAAAAAGTAGGAAAGGATTTATTATACGAATAAAAAGTTGGATATGAAAAGAATTAGGTGTAATTTTCGATTAAATCAAAATGAGCATCAAACTGTTAACCATTAATTTTGATGTGGGCTTTTTGGCAAATACAACAAATTAGCCTCACTGTTGAAGCGCTTAAAATTGATTGAAACATCCAATGATATACAGTTAAAGCACTTCAAGCACTTCAAGTGATTTAAATGCGCGCACAGACACACTCATATCACAACAGACAGCGAACACAACACAACACAACACACATTTCACACACTCGCATAGTTATTAGCGCGCTTAGCAACAACACAGTTATTCAACTGCAATATCTATGTGTGTGAGTTCTCTTGGGCAGTCGGCATGGCAACAATTGATATCATAATTGGCATAAACTGCCTCAGTTCCTTAGCTTTATTTTTTTTGTTTTTTTGCTGCTATTGTTGTTTGTGGTTTCTCTTTATTTTTATTACCCCACATTTGCGCAACGTTAGCGCTTGAATCATGGGCAACTGCAAATTAGAAATATTCCCATCCAACTATAGCCTATCACCTGATTGAATTTAATTTATGATTTGTAAAATATACGAACAGTGCGCAAAGACTGATAACATTATGCTTCGTAATGCATTTGATAATAATAATACTGTATTTTTGTTGTTGGCTTTTCAAGTGATTCAATTGGAAATCAAGCATTAAAATTGCCACTTAATTGATTGCACATTCGACTAATTCGCAAATGCTGTTTTCAATAACTTAATTATCTAAACTATCTATTGTAATATAATTGATAACTATCAAAGCACAAACAGCATAAGCAAACAAGTTAAATATGGGTCAAAAGATTAAAATCTGAACACTGTCTCACACGCGGAATAGAAAGAATATTTAATTAATACATTCGTTACGTATATTGTACTGGTAAATTGAAGTTCTGTTTCGCAAAACAAAATGAAATCGACAAAATAAAATACTGGTAAATATCGTGTGCCTAACGTATGTGTGTGTGTGTGTGTGTGTGTGTGAGTACATGTCATACTTGCCAACGTATAACATCACCACATTTCTTCATATACATATATTTTTGTGAATGTACAATTGTGCACAGACATACACACAAACAATATAAGTAAGAACAGCGGCACAAGCATCGAAAAGAGAACACACACACCAAATTGTTGCTTAATTTAGAAATCAGTGTGGTAGGTCAAGTGGCCATTTTCTCAACGAATTTTCGGTAATTTCATGTGGCGTTCTATGCTAAACAACCTGACAGATTCACCAATTTTCGGAGAACTTACTTTGACTGACATTAAGGCTGTCCAGTCGCTTGTGGAATATGATCATCATTTCCAGCCAAAAATTGAGTTTACAGTCAATATAGACCAGTAGTGTTGTAATGATTTTGACTTTGGCATCTGCTCAAACAAAATCACAGTCACAAAACCCAAATCCCATGCTGCAATAGTCCTCCTGCAACTGTCAATCATTTGCAGTCCTGGCCCCGAACTTTTGACTTTGGGCTTTTGATTTGATTTTGGCTAGTTGTAATCGGATTTTTGGCAAAATTTTGCCAACTCTAGTTGCCATGCTGTCCGTTTACAAGCGTAACACACACACACACATGAACACACCAAGCACAAAAATCATAATGAGATTTCAGTTAATTCCACAGAAATGTGCCGCAAAGTAGAACTGTTAAGCTAGTGCAGTCGACTAAAATATCAAGCCAAAGACAGATGAGTGTAAATCGAATTGCTTGTCAAAATCATATTCTGCTGTTACAAAAGTTACAAATGTTTTCAAGTTTTCAAGGCTTACTTGCTAAAAGAGGTCTTTAAAACTAGTTTTTCCATATAGATACATAAATTACAAGATTCATACAATCATATTGTTTTATTTTTTGCTATTACCGTAACTTAAATCAAAACTGACGAGTCTTAAGCCATTTAACCGAAAATATGTAAACGACAGAATGGTAGACTTACCCATAGGGCCGACAACAACGGACAAGTTTAAATATTCTGTGGTTCTCTCTCTCCTTCTCTCTTTCTCTCGCTCTCTTTCTGGCAATGCCAATTTCTTGTTGTTTTTCTTATTACTGTTTCATCGGTGTGACAACAAGCGGCACCTTTTTTTTTGTCTTTCGAGATCGCTTTCGGTTTTGTTGTTCTTGTTGTTTATTTGTACGGAGCTGATAACGCGGCCACACGTTGGTTTCTTTATATACATATATGTATTTGTATATGTATATATGCAGCTCTGTACTCGGGAACGTCTGATAACTGATGCAGCTTTTTTCGTGTCATTTACATGGGGACGTCAATAAGGTAAAATAATAGTTGGTGCACTATGGAACGAATTTTATGAAATATGAAACATAAACACAAAATAAACTAAAAATAAGATAGAACATTTTGAGAATTTATCTATAAAGAATTTTAGGCTAAAAATAAGTAAGAAACACTTTTTTATTTCATTGAGCTACTGTAAATGTGTTGCATTTAAAACAATGTGTGTATAAATGATTATTTTTTCTCTAGTACACTTTTGTTTGTACGTAAATAATAAGTAAACACACACGTATTTTCAGCTTTTTTATCTGGCTAGTAGTTGTTTTTAGAAAAGTTGGCACGTGTGTGAAGTGAAATACGCTTGTGTGTTTATATTGCCTAAAATTATATATGTATCGCTTGATTTCTTGTTGTTGTTCTTTTTTTTTCTTATGATATTTTTGAGTAGTATTCATTTTTTAATTTGTGGGGCGATCAATCTTCTAGTTCACACACAAACACACACACACGCAGCCAGAAATAAAATTCCAATATGAATGCATTTGGCGCGAAAACAACTCAGCAACACATCAACATAAAAACATAAACTTAAATTTTGTCTCAACAACAACAGTGTCTTATGTATACTTAAACACATAAAATATACAATACGGCCGGTCATTTTATTTGCTGTATGGCCAAACCAATTTATGCTTTTGTTGTTATTGTTTCTTGTTTTCTTTTGCTTTTTGTATTTTGGAGCCCCGACGATCAAAAATTTCTGTAGTAATTTTCCATGCAATAACAATGATTTTCAGCTTTTTTATTTTGTGCGCTATCTTGTGCGCTTGTTTCGGTTTTGTTTTTTTCTCCTTTATATTCCTAAATTCTTGCTTTGTTTTTCTTAAGACATTTATTTATATTTGTTAAAATTTGACTTATTTACCAGAACAAAGAAAAAAACACACAACTAAAAGACTGAAACAAAACAAATTGAAGACTTTTATATGTAGCTGCTACTTCGCTCTCGCCTATTCTTGTTGCTCGACACTTCAGTAGAAGCTGGGCTTTGAGCGGCTCTTGCTAGGCGCGCCGTTAACTCGCCGACAACCGTACGCGGCCACTGACAAAATCAAACTGAAATCAGCCCCAGCTGCTGGCTGGCTGCCTGACTGGCTGGCTGACTGAGTGCTCTGTTCGTAAACAGCAACAGCATAGCACGAAAGCTAAACGAAATATGAATGTATGTGTATGCGAGCTCCGCTACACATGCACCCACACACTTGCAGTAAGCTTATTACGTACAGCCGAACAAGCGAGATAGCAGACTGTAGGCAAATGAGAGCAGAGCAGCAACAGGCAGTCGGCAAAAACAGCAATAACAACAACAAAGTACGCTTCTGCATATACAAAAGAAGTAAAATTCTTCGAGTCGGGAGTGCCTGACTTGGAAATACTCTGAGCCCAGCTGTGTGATGTTGTTACGGACATACATACACAATACGGGATAGGCTATCGACAATTTAAAATAAACTTAAAAGGTGTATGAAATAAATATACTTAAAAAACAAACTTTGCACATTTTTTTCTCCATTAACAATAACTGCAGGGTATAAAAAGTTCGCTTCGGTCATTCGTTGGCATCGTAGTTAGTTACCCTGCATCAAAGTACACTCTATTTACATGCCACAAGTAACTCTTTATGTTAATAAAGAGTTTCGGAACTTTCGTAGAAATAAGATTGTATGTTTATAAAATTTGATTGTTTGTTTATGCAAATCATTAAAACGCAATGATAGAAAAAATTTAATTATTTCAATTCTCATCTTAGTTTCTTGTATTTCAATTAGACAAACAACTTGTAGCGCGATCAAAATACACCCAAACCTATTCAAATTTTGCTGTGCTTAGCTATTTTTTATAACATATGTGTGTATGTATGTATATTATTTTGTTTTGTTCCCCTACGTGTGTATTTATGTGTGTGTGTAGTGCACATTGTGGAGCATAGCAGCAACACCAGTAGAGGCATAAGGGGGCAAAGGGGTGCCTACGAGCACAACATTGACACGGCGCGACAAAAACGACGCTTGATATGATTGAACTCTTAAATAGCCCCGCTGCTCAGCGATTCACCACCCTCCGCCCACGTCCAACGCTATGGCGAGGCCTACCCATGCGTGTGTCTAACTACATACTTGCATATATGTATAAATTGGTGTGTCTGTGTGTGTGTGCGTTCGTAAGTGCTTTGCAACGTTCGCGTTCTCCGCGTCTGCTCAATTATCAACAGTTTGTTTGTTTGGCCGCTTTGTCTTCTCCGTTCTGTGTACACAAAGCAAAGTGCCAAAGCAAAGGCAAAACCAAAAGCAAAAGTAAAAGCAGCAATTGTTGCTGCCTATCATAACAACAGCAACAAGCAATAAAAAAAGAGCGAATAGCAGGGGCCATTTAGAAGAGACAAACTTAATGCAAACTTTCATATGAGGTAGACCGGGATCAGAGCCCGGATTACAGTTAGTCACTTAGTTAAAGTTGCTTTAAAATGTTCCAACCCCCCTGCATACAATATTACTACTTACGAAACACATTAACAGCCATTTAAATCATTAATAATAGATAGCATAACAGTTAATTGTAGTTGCATTTTAAAATCGCGTTCTCATTTATAATTTAAACCTTGAAGTGTGCAATGAAGGAACGAAGAATAAAATAAATTAACAATAATATGAATACTCGAGTACAAAGTTCTATATGAAAACTATTAAAATGATTGTCAGCTAGAACCAGACATTTGTGCTATAAGTACACACATATATACATACATATGTATGTACACACTGATATTCTAATATTCTAGTAGCTTGCTAGATTGTATTATCAGCCCTGTTGATAACAGCAAACATACATACCCACCTACATATACATACATACATATGTATGTATGTACCGACATCAATATTTACATAAATATATACGTATACATATACATATATAGGACTGCATATATACATATATGATTAATGGACTATTTTCGCACTGAATGGTTTTATTTTATTTTAGTTGTCTGCGGAGAAGCCCCCTATTGTGCACACACCGATACTAAATTCAATTATATAGTGGTATTGGTGGCTGTTGCGCCTGATAAGAAATGACCGATTTAGTTCTATTGAATGTACCCATGTGCGTTGTCAATTGTCGATTCTGCCTTTAAATTATAGCTGGCGTAGACTCAAACGAGTCACGATGCTTCGAAACCAATACACACTTATACATCAATATAGGGAACTACATATATACCTAAACAACAATTGTTCTCTAGTCGGGATTGGCCGTTTAGAAGATACACTATATTCTATTCAACTATATTCAATAAACTTAAGCCAGGGACTTGTTATAATTGAATGGCGAGTGGGTGAGTGAAATATTCTTGATCATAATAAGTTTGGAGGCTCCAATTCTATAGTGTCCGAGATGACCATGTCTTATTATGAACTTAAAAAAAATTCTGATGAACTTGTTCTGCGTATGATAAAAGAAAATCAATTGTCGAAAAGTTGAATTTTCTACTTTCCGATCGCTGTATTGATGCGGACGGGCAGACAAACATGGTTGAATGAGTGGTTAATAATATACATATATTTTATGGGGTTAAAATGTCTTCTCTGTCGCCTACCTTCTATTTGGTTCAATGTGTAGAGAATTTTCTTAGTTTTTTCCACAAGTTTGTAATTATTAAACTCACTCATACAAACTCACTATATACATATGTACATACACACATATGTATCACAAATTTGCTTACTGCAACATCTCAATTTATTTATGAGCCGAAACGAAAAAGTACTTCATGCAACAAGTTTAAAATTAAATTCTCTTTGAATTCCTGTCTGCATTTATTGAAATATGCCGTGGCCCTTTACTGCATTCCTGACATACGCTCTTTTAACAATTCCTCCGAAATCCATATGACTACCGCCCACTCGCCGCCCATCTGCACCCCAGGCATAATTGCAGCCATTTGAGCAGTTCACCTGGACATGGACATGGAAACAGTTTGCATGCCATTTGTCAACTTTTTTGCGGCGCACTGGGCACAATTAGTGCACGTGTACGCCACAAAAAAAAAGAAATAAATACAAACGTACAGCAAAAAATACATACAACAGAACAGTGAAAATCTGAAAAACATCCGCATCCGCAGGTTGTCAATTAATTGTGCTGAAACCTGCAGCTGAAGGGCACACAGAGCAAAAATGGTTGTTGGAGTCAGAGGATGCTTGTAACTTTTTAAATGGCCAACATTTACATGCACGAATGAAGTAAGCAGAGTAGAAACGCATGCCCCGGCCACCCCAGCTACTTGTTTGCCCGTTAAATGTGATGGCTTGCCCGTAGCGGATATTTGTTAGCGATGCGTTAAGCCGCTTACGCATCATTGAATTGGATGTGGATATACATAGATATGGATTAGTGAATCTGTGTGTGCCTTTTACACAAACAAGAAACGAAGCCGTTAATCTGACCCGCAAATAGATTGGGTATAATTTCCCATCTTACAAGACAAGCCTTAACACGTACATGCTTCAGATGCTTCTTAATTTAAATATATATATACAATTTAATAACTCACATATTTATTAAATGATGTAAGAAAGCGGCCATTTTTAAATTTCGTCCGTTGAAAGCTCTATTTACTCGCACCTCGATAGTATGAAATGCCAGTTTTTAATGTTATCGACTAACGCTACTTTATAACAGCTGTTCGTCTTCTCCACTTTGTCAAACCTTGCTTGTGTTTGGTAAACATTACTCACTTTGGTGTGCATGTCTGTCTATCGACAATCGAAAATATTAAGTAACAGCTGTTCTGTTTCAATTATGTTATCATTTAACAGTGAGTTACCAGCTGTTAGATTTAATTGCGAGCGACATTCGCCGTTTCTCGTTTAAGCAAGGCAAAATTCTTACATTTTTATTTTAGAGAAATTAGAATATTTAATACCGAATTATTTTTATCTTACATTGTTGTTTTTTTTTTAACAAAAGTCGCATATGCTACTGGTTTTGCAGAAAGAAATTAAGGCGCACTGTTATTAGCAAATGTTATTTTTTGGGTGCCCACAGCTGTGTGTGCGTGTTTATCAGTTAGCCGCAAAAATATTTATTATCACATAAATGGCACCGCCAAGAGCCAATAACCGGCCTGTGGCCCGACGTAAAAAGTCGGGCAACCTGTTGCAGACCCTCAAGGATAAATATGTCAACTGGAACTACATTAAATACCTGGCCTTCGAACCGGCTGCATTGCCAATAGTCGCGCTACTGATTGTTTTGGCAGAGGCGGCCATCAATGTATTTGTTATCCGCCGCGTGCCATACACTGAGATTGATTGGGTGGCCTACATGCAGGTAAGAGTGCTGGGCATCATTAAATACCAGTACAATTAACTAGCTCATTCATTACCCATTCAGGAATGCGAAGGCTTTCTCAATGGCACCACGAATTATGCTCTGCTGCGAGGTGAGTAAACGGTTTATTTTTGGCAACCGGGCGCGCGGCCAGCAAGCGACCAGGCCAAATATAAATCAGATTTTCCATGTAGCCAAAATGGCACACAGATAACAGATAAGGCAGCGTTGCAAGTCTTCACAGTGAATTTTTGTGTATTTCTCTTTTCTTTGTTTCCACACTTTGGAATTGTCCCCAAATATATACATTCAACAGCTTAAAGGCTTAAATTAACATATTTGTAAGCAACCATCCGTGTGACCAACGGCTATTACAAAACAGTTATAATTAACAAAACACCCACACACACACACACATACACACACACATATGCGCGTATGCATGCTGCAATCTAGTTGAACATGGACTTGATCTTGTTCAGGAAGCTTCCGCCTCCACTTTCGCCTCCGCTTTGCTGTGATTCTTGTGGCTTTTCGCTTTGCTCGTCTTTTGCTGCTTCGGCTGGGCTCGTTCCTTGTCTACTGCTGCCCTCTGCTCCTCCTGTTGTTGCTTCACTCGCACCTGCGCTGCAACATGTGTCAGAGGGGGGTTGAGTGAGGCGGCAGGGGTAAAGAAAAAGAGAATAAAAGTTGAATTTGAGTATCGGAAAATTAGAGCTAATAATTTTTTGCTTATTAATTACAAAAGCTTACGTCACAATTACAAAAGGAATCAGTCGCAAGCGGCTTTAATTACTTGAGTAATTGTGCCAGTAATTACGCTGTTTAATCAAATAACATATAGTTATTTTAAACAACGAAAAAAAATATATATATATTTGTAATTATTATACAGAGTACACCAAATACACGTGTCTGTTTCTGTATTCGCATGAGTAAAAACTGTATTTACGTTGCTTTCTTACTGCCGTCTTTCCGGTGCGCCATGCCGTGAATCTGTCCGGGCGTGTCCTGCTCCAGTTCGGCGTATGCCTCCAGCAGGGCGCGCTGCTCCTTGCTCAGCTTCTGCGGCACCTCAATCTTGATGTGCACGTAATGATCACCGTGTCCGTGTGCATTAACCCGCTTCAGTCCCTTGCCACGCAGCACGATCTTCCGGTGCGACGAGGTGCCCGGCTCAATGTTTAGCCATTGATCCTCGTAAACGCCCTGCACACGCACGGTGCCGCCGAGCACCGCCTGGGAGAGCGAGATCGGCGTGTCCGTGTGCACATCGGCGCCGTCACGGCGGAAGTAGTCGCTGCGCTCCACGCGGAACGTGACAAAGAGCTCCTTGCTGCCCACCTGCATGCGCACCGTTTGTCCGTTCTCGATACCCGCCGGCACTGGCACCGTCACCTTGCGCCGCTGCACCGTCCGTCCCTTGCCCTCGCACTCGGCGCACGGATATTTAATGTACTGGCGCGTGCCCTGGCAGTAGCGACACGTGGAGCGCATCACAAAGGGTCCGGTCGAAATGGTCTCAAAGCCACTGCCGTTGCAGTACTGGCAGCGACCTGGCTTGGTGCCCGGCTCGCATTTGGAGCCGCTACACTTGGGACACTGATCGACCACATTCACGTTCACATCCTTGTTGATGCCACGCGCCGCCTGGGCAAAGGTCAGGTCCATGACAAGCTCCTGTGCCTGGCCAAAGCCGAACTTGGAGTCGGCAAAATCGTCGAAGTTGTTGGTCCGAAAATTGCCCTCCCCAAAGATCTTCCGGAATAGCTCCTCCGGATCGATGGTCGAGCGGAACTGCCAATTCTGCGAGAATCCTTCGGGTCCGAAGGGGCCGCCGCCGCCACCAAACCCGCCACCGCCTTGACGATTCATATTCTCCGCCGTCTGCCCATAGGTGTCGTATTCGCGGCGTTTCTGCTCATCACTGAGCACCTCGTACGCCTCACTCACTTCCTGGAACTTTTTACTTGAATCCGGATCGTCCTTGTTTGTGTCCGGATGGTATTTCTTTGCCAGCTGATAGTACGCCTTCTTAATGTCTTTGGCATTGGCGTTCTTGGCCACCCCTAGTGTCGCATAATAGTCCTTGGCCTGCAGGCGACTCGAGCTGTAAATGCTGCGGCATTGTTGTTGCTGTTGTTGTTGTTGTTGCTGTTGCGTCGCCCTCTGTTGCCAGGCGGCGGCACCAGCCGCTGCAGAATCTCGTTTCCAATTCGTCGTTGGTCGCGCTGACATTAGCGCGGCGGCACGTAATTGAATCACATTGTAATATCGACAGCAGCTCTTAAGCGGCAGTTGGCGTAAAACACATAAATTTTTACACGAAATCATTTTGTCCATTAACTGTTTTTTAACTCTATTAATCGTCTCTCTATTTGGCAGCCAGCTCTAACAACATGCCGTAATAACCTCCATGCTGCCTAATACAAAGTGTTCTCTCTCTCTCTCTCGTTTTTTTTTTCACTTTGACATTTTGACAGTCACCGCGTGGCGTAGACAGCTCGCTCACGATTATGTGAACATTGTTAGTTCAAATTTAGCATTGGCGCGCCAAGTGTAACAGCCAGTTAAATTTGAACTGTGTTGTTTTATATTTGACCATTTACTTTTAAACAGGTACTTTTATTCGTAATACTGTTGAATCTGTTGCAGGTGACACTGGGCCATTGGTGTATCCGGCTGCCTTTGTTTATATATACTCGGCTCTCTATTATATAACATCCCACGGCAGCCAGGTGCGACTGGCTCAGTACATATTCGCTGGCATCTACCTGCTCCAAATGTGCCTTGTGCTGCGCCTCTACGCCAAGAGCCGGAAAGTACCGCCGTATGTGCTTGTCCTTAGTGCCTTCACCTCCTACCGGATACACTCGATCTATGTGCTCCGGCTGTTTAATGATCCCGTCGCCATTCTCCTGCTTTACGCTGCGCTGAATCTGTTCGTCGATCGCCGTTGGACGCTGGGCAGCGTCTGCTTTAGCTTGGCTGTTGGCGTCAAGATGAACATTTTGCTGTTTGCGCCGGCGCTGCTTTTGTTCTATCTGGCCAATCTGGGATTGGCTGGCACTCTGCTACAGCTGATCATATGCGCCGGGATACAGCTGCTTATTGGTGCGCCCTTCCTGCTCACTCATCCGCTGGAATATCTGCGCGGCAGCTTCGACTTGGGCCGCATCTTTGACCACAAGTGGACTGTCAACTATCGGTTCCTGAGCAGAGAGCTCTTTGAGCGGCGCGAGCTGCACGTGTGCCTGCTGGGGCTGCATCTGCTGCTGCTCCTCGGTTTTGCCAAGCCCACCTGGACGTTCTTCAAGAGCTACGTGCGCCTGCGTCAAGTGCAGCTGCAGCTGCAGCCCCAAATAGCCCGCAAGAATCGCGAACAACAGATGGAAACAAAGACAAAGATTAAGAAAACGCAGCCGGCTGATGAGCAGCTGAGCGTGGAGCAGAAGTCCTTTCTCAAGGCGTTCGAGAAGGGCCTGCAACAGTCGACGGGCCGCAAGCCGGCTGCACCACCGGATCCGGAGCCACAGCCAAAAGGATTCGGCATTCATTTCGATCAGTGCACCCAACTGGCGCTGCTGCCCTTCTTCCTGTGCAACTTCATTGGCGTCGCCTGCGCCCGCTCCCTGCACTATCAGTTCTACGTCTGGTACTTCCACTCGCTGCCGTATTTGGTCTGGTCTACGCCGTACTCCCTGGGCGTGCGCTACCTAATCCTGGGCATTATCGAATACTGCTGGAACACCTATCCCAGCACCCATCTCTCTAGTCTGGCCCTGCATTTCTGCCACCTGGTGTTGCTTGTGGGCGTGGCGCGCCAAATCTACCACACGATGCGGCTCAACGCAACGGTGAAGCTGCAGCAAACCGCATCACAAAATGGGCATCCAAAGAAACTAAACTAATAACCGGAAAACTTATTGTGTACATTTAAAATTGAAATAAAAAGAACTTGCTATAGCATCCCTTAAATCCTATTCACTATATTATTAAAGATAAGGAAAACATTAAACTGACTATATTACAAATTTAGCTAAATAATTCCATCAATGTTCTTTAAGAGTTTGCAAAATTTTCTTCAAAAACAAATTCAGTTTTTATTGTCAGTAAAGATATTGTTGACCCAGCCAAAAGCACATGCATGTCAGAAGATCTTAAAGTTATATATACTCTATATATATATATTATGTAGTTATTATATTTAGTCTTTTGTGTTAGTACTGTACAAAAGTGTGAAGAATTCTTATCGGATTGCAGGTAAAAGAACTATTCGACTTGTTGTTTTATACGAATAACTTAAAGTATGTCCAGTTAAAACTAGCTACGGGATGGGGTTGGGGATGAGGCTGGGAGGCAGCTGCGTGTCAGTCGCTGCCGACGACCGTCGTTGGCGTGCGCAGCGTCAACGTTGCCGTCGCAGTTGCCGGGGGCGACATGGCGCTCAGCTCGACGTCCGCCAGGTCAACGCCGCTGGGCGTGCTGGCGTCTTCGACGGGGTCGCTGTTGCTGCTGCGCTGCACACTGAAGAAACGGAGCAGCGTCGTCTCGCTGTTGCGCCGGCTGGAGGTGGGCGTGCGCAGGTGGGCGGCGGCGTTATCGTTGTGGGAGGTGCGCCGCCTTGGGGTGGCCTGCAGTCGGGGACTGCACTCCGAGTGGCGCAGGCTTTGTAGGCGTGGCGAGGCAAGCACATCGGGCGTCTCGTCGCTGCCCATCTTCTCGGCGAGCGTGACCGTCGCCCGGCTGTTCGACATGAGCTTCTGCTTGCGTATTTTGGTCAACCAGTCCACCTTCTCTTTGGCTTTGCGCTTCGGCGACATGACGCCCAAGTGAGGCGCCTCGCCGTCCAGCACATAGTTCGGCAGATTCGAGGTGGGCGAGTAGATCAGGGAAGCTAGCGTCGGTGGCGTCGTGGAGCTGGCATTGGCTGCTGATGCTGCTGCCGCCGCCGCCGCCGCCGCCTGGGCTGATGTTGTGGGTGGAGAGGTGTACGGAATGTGGTTCAAATGTTGCTCACTGAGCGGCGACGGCTGCTGCAATTTGCCAACTGCTGCTGCAGCTGTGCCGCTGCAGGCCAGCGGTGAAATGTCCTCTGTAGCGTTCTCCTGGTTACAGGCGGACAGCGAACAATCCTCCTCTCCGATGGCGGGCAACGGCAGCTGCTGATGCTGCTGCTGACTGGTGCAAGTGGGTCCAAATAGACGGCGACCTCGGGACTCCAGTGGCTTTGTGCGCTTCAGCTGCGGCTGATCTGTGGTTGCATCGCTGCTCGTCGCTCCCAGCATCTCCAGAAAGGAGCGCTTCATGGTCGTCTTTTCCACGGAGTTTGGCGTGCGCTCATTCTGATCCATGAGGCGTTTCAGTGAGCGCGGCGTCGACTCCAGATCCCGTAGATTGTACTTGTGTGACTGCGCGGCCTTCGGCTGCCTGTCGAACTGACGCACATAGCTGGCCTGGCCACGATACTGTTCCGCCACCTCCGCGGGCGTCAATGTCTCCGGCACGGGCCCAATGCGCCAGATCTTGTGCCGTGCATCGTCGCTGCACGTGACAATCGGCCGATCGTGTGTGGCGCCCCAAGCCACGCAGGTCACCTCCACCGTGTGGCCAGAGAGTGCGACCAGCGGCTCAGCCGCATGCTCCAGATTCCAGATATAGGCGCGCTCATCGCTGCTCCCACTCAGCAGGTACTTGCCGTCCGGACTGAGGCAGCTCTTGATGTAGAACGTGGAGTTGAGCAAGCCCTTGTAGCAGGCCAGCGGCTTGGGCGCGTAGTTCACCAGATTGTAGCAGTAAATGGTGTTATCCATGCAATTGGCGTACAGCCGAGTGCCCGCCGCATCCACAATGAGATTGGTGAAGCCTTTGAATGTCGAATGCCCGGCGTACGGCAGGCTGTGACGGGGCAGCGGCTCCTTTTTGTAGGCGGTGTAGTTGCGGCGCAGATCCCACACCTTGATGACGCCATCGCCAGCGCCACACGAGATGAGCGTATCGTTGTCCTGGAAGGCCAGGCCCGTAATACTGCTGGAGGTGTTGGTGCCGCTGGCCACCTTGGGCGTCCGTGTGCGCTGCTTGCGCTGTGATTGCGGCGTGCCCGGACCGCCGGTGTGTCCACTGTAAATGCAGTTGTCCACGCGCGAGGTCAGGTCCATGTTGAGGTTGGCGCGAATGTCCCAAATGAGTATGGCGCCATCGCGACCGCCCGTCGCAAACACGGCCGGATCGGAGCGTTTGAACGCGGCAGTTTTCACTGACCGCGTGTGACCCACGTAGGAGTTGAGGCCGCGTATGCCGGAGCCGGCAACCTCCCACAGACGAGCCGTATGATCACCCGAGGCGGACACAAAGCGCATCTGTCCCGGCGCCCATTCGAGGTCGAAAACAGCATTGAAATGACACTGAGGCGCACTCAATGACTGCTCCTCCGACTCCCGGTTGCGCTCTGTGGTATCCTGCAGCGCAATCTTACCATCCTCGTTGGCTATCGCCAGGATGTGCCTGTAGCCATCGCAGTTGGCAAATTTCGCCGAGAAGATCGGCGGCTCTGGATTAAAATCCGGACTGTAATTGGCGGGTGCGATGCCACGCCAGCTGTCCTGCCTGGACACGCACAGGCGTCGCAGTGCAAAATCATACGAGAGTTCATTGGCTGCGGGAGGAAAGGGGGAAAAGAGAGAGAGAGAGAGAGTATAAATTAGTGCCAAATGGTTGCATTGTTTACGTTCTAGTTTCTCTTGCGTTCATTTCGCAAACGCAGCAAATTTCAGATATTTCGCATTTAATGTCGTTGTACCCTGGTGCTGCGCTACTTCCAGCCTAATCACATAGAAACACTTCTCGATAATGTCCAACAATATTCACCGACAATTTTGGCGCTCGAATTGCCCGCGAAAGGAACGGGAGCGCGCTCTTATGCATTTCGAGCGCCAAATTGTAGAAATCGCCCGCGCATCGAGCTCTTCTTACCCAGTCCGTGTTCTCTGCTACGCAATTTGCTGTATATGTTCATTATAAATACGGCAGGCACTTATTCTTTATTTTCAGACGCGATTTTAACTAATTTATTTGGTATAAAAGCTATTTTTCTTAACTATACGCGCAGTTAGCACATATTTCACTTAGCGACGCAGTCCCTGTTCTTCGAGTGACAACACTGTTTATGTTATTCTTTTGGCATCACACATTAACAGTTTACTGCGCTGTTATTAACAGCTAATGCTAATGCTGTCCGTTATTTTTTTGTTGTCGTAGCATTAGATGGTAAACAGTTCTACTTTTAATACGAAACGCTGTTTAATTATGCACTAATTAAAACAGCAACATATATATTTAATTGTTAAAAGGAATTTTAAAGCTGTTAACGATCTCAAACGATTATTTATACCATATTATGACCGATTTAAGCCGAACACAGCTGTTTTTAACATCATCCAACTCTTTTTTGTTATTTTAAGGCCCGTACGTAAAAAAGGTGCAAATTAGTTTCTGCTAAATCGATTAACTTTTGCACAATATTTTCGGCAATCGTTTCCTTTAAAATTAAATAATTGAGAAAAACAGCAGCAACAGTAACAGTGCCAAAATGAGTAAGATATCGATAAATTATATAGGTGAGTATCGCTATTCGATATATCGACGGCTATCAACCAATTTAAAAACTTTCAGTTAATTATTATTCTTACTTTATTTAAAGTCTATATTGATGACATTTTTAGCCCATTTAATGACAAGCGAACGAACACATTTAGATTAATAGCTGCTAACGCTCACAGCGATCATTATTGGTGCCTGGTAATTATGTATAATGTTATCCGGTTTTTTTTTTTTTGCAGTTCTGTTATTGAAAGATTATTATATTTAATTTTTATTCTAAGCGTTGTCTTTTAATAAACACATCCAGTAAATGAGAAATTGGAATATCTGTAGGGGGCTGCGCTTGCTGGGGCACCACATTGTTGCGATGCTGTGGAAATGTGGGCATCATGCGCGGATCGCAAGCTAAAAACATAAATGTATTACCATAAACAACAATTTAACAACTATTATGACTTACGTTGGGGTGGCTCGGTAAAATATTTACTGGTCAAACATTCGTCTGCAGTGGCTCGAGTGCTGGGATTGTAGATAAATAAAATATTGAGGAGGCTTCTGCCTGCCTGGCCGAGCATGTGGAACTTGGTTTTAAGATTGTTGTACGGCTGCTGGCTGAGTGTAAAGTTTTGTACAGCTGGCAACTCGAGGAAACCAGGCCAAATTGATTCGGAGGGCGCGCCAAGCAGATCAATAATCATGTCGAGCTGCGCAATTTCCGAGTTTCCCGGTAGCAGTGGTTTGCCCAGCAACAGCTCGCCCAGAATACAGCCAAATGCCCACATATCCACAGCTGTGGTGTGTGTTTTGGCGCCAAGCAACAGTTCCGGCGCACGATACCACAGCGTGACCATTTGTGGCGTCATGGGCTTCGACGGATTGCCGTACAATCGTGCCAGACCAAAATCAGCTGAAACAATTAGAAACGCTCAGCCAGGTGCGCGCTAATGGGTGGATTGTAGAGCAACTACTTGCCCACTTTAATGCAGCCCTTGTCCGTCATCAACAAATTGGCGACCTTCAGATCACGGTGGATTATATAGCGGGCATGCATGTACTTTAAAGCGCGTAGCACCTGCAGCGTTATGCACTTGACCTCCGATTCTGTAAATGGCTGTGACATGTTGTCCAACACCGACGCCAGATCCTGTTCACAAAAGTCCATAACTAGAAATATGCTGTGTACGATACAGACAAAGTTCGTTTTAGAATATACATAGTTTTTTTTTATATATAAGTCTACCTATCCAGGCTCCTGCCCACCACAACTTCTCGCAAGCGCACAATGTTCTCGTGCTGGCAACGCTTCAGTATCATTATTTCTCGGAGTCCACTGACGGGTAAGCCATCCTTTTCCTTATCCATTCGCACCCTTTTCAGAGCAACGATTTCGCCGCTGCGCGTGTCACGTGCACGATCTATATTAATTGGGAACATAAGTTAGTTTGGTAAGGATTCGCGTTGTGTTTCAAAGAGATTTGCACTCACACACAATACCATAGCTACCCTCGCCGACGCGGTTCAGCTTCTCAAACTCGGATACGGCTCGACAGCGTCCATACTGCAAGACACATAACAATTTATATAGGTATAATAGCTTATCAACGGCGGGTCACGCCAGCCGGCATACCACATTTTGTTCCGGTATGGGCATGGGTGTACCGCTGTTCTTCAGCGATATTAGGAAACCCTTGCGCGTGATGGGGGCCTGAGGATCCGGCGCTGGATTCGTTTCCAATTCATTTGATTTTGTGCCGCTAGACATGTTTAGTTATACTATAACAAGAATGGTCGCACAACATGAAAACACAAACAGTGCAAGCATCGATACGCTGCGATACTTATAAGAATGCCCAGGGCTGCATTGCAAATATCATCAAAGTGCGCGCTAGTTGTTGAGAATTTGAAATTCGAAAATCATAGTTGGTGGGTTATACACAATTCATGTGCAAATCTGCATATATGTATTTCATAATAGTAACTAATATATTGGCAATTTGAATAGGGTGCGTAAAAACAAAAGTGACTAGAAAATAAAGCACGATTTACGAAAGTGAAATTGCGCCAGTTTAAAGAAATTTCGTTAGCATTTCATTTCTCAAATGCATGCTCTAGACATTAAAAAAAAAAAAATAATAATAACGTAGCCTGACGCAGCGAGCTTGTCATCTACCATGGCTACGCATGTGTTAAAATCTTTGCATAAAGCCGCAGAGACTCTACTATTAATTATCACATTGAACTTGGGATGGCCAACAACAAAGTGTTAAAACGTTGGTATAAATGTTGCCACCGGCGCTGAGTGCATCATCAGTTCTGCAGCAGCTGTGCAAGTGCCTATAGTGATTTTCCATATAAACACACACTCCTAAAGAATAGAAATGAATAAAACTACAATATTTTATGCGGCCGTGCTGCTAGTGATTTACTTCACCTTAGTGTTCGGCGAGGAAACCCCAGAAAATACCGCTAATCAAATAATGAATACGAACTCGGATATGGATACGGATAGCTTACCCAATTCCGGACGAGATCTTTCGGAGTTCGAAGGACGCACGCGTCGTCATCGCCATCGATTCTGGAGTAAGTTTCCCGGTTGATCGTTAGCTAGGCAAATAGGATTATCTACGTAATAGCTTGGCCGTAATAATTAGCACATTTCAATTATAATTTGAAATCGGTCAACAAGTGTCACTTCCATTCTAAACTGTTTCAGTTGGGCACCTGCTAATCAGCTATGGGAGACTTTCTTTCGAAAGTTTCCCAACCGCTCTTCCAATTGGATCATCACGATCTGCGCGTTCCGTTCAATAACAATTCATTAACACTTTTCACTTTCAATCCGAGCACATAAAAACAATTGTTACTTGTCGTAGATCACGTCCAAGTAATCCCACCCAATCCAAAATAGCTTTACGTTCTGCCGCACGCATCCAGTGAAAGTGTTTCATCTGTTATCTAATCGATTTTGTTGCTAATTGCAGTTCGTCACCTGTGGCCACTGGCCATCGCCTATTGGATCAAGGTGAAAGTGGTTATCGTGTCCTTCTTCGTTGGCAGCGCCATTTACCTGGGCCTGCGCTACTTCTGGCCCCATTCCAGATGCAACCAGGAAATCATTCTGGATCATCCGTAAGAGAATGCGAATATTCTGTTCCATTTACATCTTTAAATCCATCATAATCTTACCATTTAGTCCACCATCGTTTGGCCATGATCACATTCCCTACTCCCTGGAGCACCACTCGGAGCATGAGCATTATGATGCGCCCAGCTACGATTCTAGTCCCTCCTTTGATCCCTACTCCGGCTACTCTGGCTACTCGTCCAGTTCGGATATTGTATCCGATATTCACAGCGATTCATCTATGGGTCCTACCGGCCCCACTGGTCCCACCGGTTCCTCGGATACGCGACGTCGTGGCAGACGCAGCGTCGACAGCGCTGAGATTGAGGATGCTGCCGTTGTTGACCAAGAGGAGCAGGTGGAGATTGTCGATGAAGAGATTTCGGAGAGCGTCGCCCGCCAGCAGCCAGCCGAGGAGCAGTAAGCAACCTTTGAATACCATATGATGTGTCTTTCATTTTTTTGGACTTTCATAGAATTGCCGAGTTTATGTTCGCCTTTTTGGGCCTGGACTCCAAGGCCTGTCGTCGCCGTTTTGTCTGCGAGATGGAGTTCCGCTCCAAGCTGAATCCACTGACGAGCATGGCCTTCCGCATTGTGGGTCGCGGCTTCTTCGAGCAGTACACTAACTCGCGCAATCCACATTCGAGAGCCAAGAATTTCTTTGAATGCGCCGCTGTGAATCCCGAGTGTGTTTTTGTGGAGAACACAGAGCCGGAGATTGCGCCCGCTGAGCAGGAGGATGCTGTGACCGAGGCAGCTGACGATGCTGAGCAGGAGAGCACGGAGGAGTCACAGAACGAAGTGAATTTACAGGCTGAGCGACACCATGCCCAGCTGAGGAAGCGTCGGGGCGACCGCAGGCTCAGCTCGATTGCCGAGCACATTTTGATGCAGTAGATCGGAGCGGAGTCTATTTATGTATTTATTTAATTATTTATTTTAGCTATAAGAGTGATGAATGAATCTACAGAAAACACAAAAAATAAACTTGCCTCAGCTATTTAACAGAATTACGATTATTTGTTCCAAAATGGGTTTTCTTTTTTTTTTTTAGCGGAAAATGCATTCAAACATGTTGCTAAACTTTAACTCAAGGCGCAAATCTCATAAGAAAACAAAAAACTAAAAGAATATTGAAAACAAAACCAAATACCGATGGTGACTAAATTGTAGACCTAGCCTCGACTAAATCTTTTTGACCTTTTTCTTTTTGACCGCATTTATCTGATCAGCCATTTGCTCGATCTCCCGCTGATTAATAGGCTCGTTCTTTCGCAAGGTCGTCTTGCCCTTTTGCCGCTGGGCGAGGTCCGCGACGAGGTCGCTCAGCTTAGCCCACACAAAGCTGAGGAAATTAACAGCCAGATCCTGCTTGAAGAAGGCGATGGCCACCAGCGCAATAAGCACCAGTGCAGATATGGAATTCTGATTGAGATCCGCCTCGGTTGCGCGCACCTCAGCGTTGAACTCCAGCTTCACGTAGACGGAACTCTTGTTGGCCACAAAGCTGAACGAGGGCAGCTTGTAGGCGTAGATCTTGTCCGACAGCGTCGACTGAAGCTCCACCACATAGCTCTTGCCGTCGCGTGGTATGCGCGGGAAATACACCATAATTCCGGGATTGACGCTGGACTTCGGATTCAATGGAGAGGCAACGCGCTGCGAGAACACGGGCGAGTCAGAGGCGCCCTGGCGGTACATCACAATGCGCAGTGTCTTGTAGAAGTCGTTCTGGGAGGCTATGATGCGTGCCGTGATATCTACAATCTTGATGGGATTTACGGCAATCAGATTGATGTTGCGCACATCCTCATTGCCCACGGTAACCGTATGCATTTCGGGTATGGAACGATGCACTCTCTCCTCGTCGGTCACCACACGCACGGAGTAGGTGCAGCCGGGCTGCAGGCCACGTATGCGATACTGTCCATTACTCTCGCTGGTCGCTTCCTCCAGCTGATGCTGGCAGCTCTCCGTGGCGCTGGCCTGCACATTAACCTCCGCAAACGGGTCACTATTTAGGGATGTAATCGTGCCAAAGATGGAATAGGCAAAGCGCTTGCCACTGTCAAGTAGACAATGTTTAATTATACAAAAGTTGTGCTGAAAGCTCTCATTGGCACTCACGTTAGGGTCACCTGCACGGTTTCGCCATCCTTGATGTCGATCATTTTGGAGTTGGGCTCGAACTTGTACTCCTTCATCATGGGTCGCAAGAAGTACTGTGATGGCGAAAGCGAGTGGAAATTGATGGCACCATTGTCACCAGTGACCAGATTTTTGCGATAGCTTTCACCACCGCTAAGCGAGAGCAGCACGCCGCTGAGTGGCTGGCCGACATCGTCCTGTACGATGACCTCAATCTCGCAGAGCTTGTGTGCACTGAATGAGTTCGACTGGCGATTGTACGCGCTGAACACATACGACTCCTTCTCAGCGGTGAGCTCAAATTGCAACGTCTCATCGATGGGGCCAAATTTAAACTCGCCCGTGATCGAGGTTAGGGTCTCGATGGCTTCGCGCTGGGGTTGCTCCGGAAAACTGAGCGTTATCTTGGCATCCTTAATGGCGGGTAACACTTTGCCGCGCAGAATCAGACCACGGGTGGCCACGAAATTGAAAGCAATGTCGACGCAGTCGCTGCCGCCCACAACTTGATGATGTTCCGGCGCGAAGAGCAGCACATCGCTCAGAGGCTTGATGTTGAGGACTTCGTCGGGTTTTAGATAGGTTTCATAGCGATATGCGTATTTGCCATCCACCTTGTGCGACTCAGCTGTCGGTGTAATTATTTGCTTGCCCAGCGATTCCGATTCGAGAGCGAGTTTCAGGGAATCCGCATTGGGCTCCGTGGACAGGACGCGCACGCCCGTCTTGTGTGCAACGGCATTGACGATCAACGTCTGCAGCTGATCCGGTTCGGGTGTGATGAATTTACTGGGCAGCGAATTGTCGTAAATGTGGCAGCCCTCCAGCTTGAAGTCATAGCTGCCGTACTTGGAAACACAGAAGGTATTGACGCCTGAGAGGATCTTCAGTGTCTCAGTGGGCGCCTTGGGCTCAGAGGGTCCAGTGTAGTGCACGTACCGCATCTAGAAAGGGACAATATTTATATTTCGATTGTATATGGCTGTAAATTAGGCATACACAAATGGCTTAAGACTATAATTTGATATATAGTATAACACATGTTGGAATTATAATTTAACTGAATGTCAAGATACACCTCCTTCAATAGCAATGCCGATGTTGATAAGATTTACTTGATATGTTAGCACAGAATGACATGCAATTGTAGATTGCTTCTGAGCAAGATTATATATAAGATTATTTTGCAAGTTCATAGAAAGTACCGCTATATCATAATGCTACAACATACCAGAGCGCGATGACTGGAAATGATGGAGACTTCGTAGCCCTTGTGTATGAAAGGCGGCGCATTCTCTTCCGCAGCGGCAACGTTTAGGAAGACGCGTGTGGACTCGTAACACAGATTGCCTTGTGGAATTGTGATCTCATAGGGGCCCGGCAGCACATCCTTGAACGTATACTTTCCGCCTAAAAACAGGAGCATGTCGAATATGAAAGTCCACTGTAAACTTCATTTTATACTCACGGTATGCTCTGGCCTTCCATTTGTTGTCCGTTGGCTGTCCGGTGGCGTCCAGGCCCTGCAGCGTTATCTCCGCTGATGTGCAGGTGGCAGTGGCATCCGGAAGGCACTGCAGCTCGCCACGTAGGACGGCGCGCAGTTGCGAGAAGGTAATGCCGTTAACAGGCCCATCTAGCACTTCGGTCTGCTGCTGCACGGGGAAGAACTGCACGCCACTCGTTTTGTCCGCGTCAGTGGTGAGCACCTCGATGATATATTTGCCGGCAGGCAGGTAGGAGCACCATATGCCGCTTTCTGCTTTTGTGGCTGCTGTGGTGTGAAAGGTCGAGCCGCTTTTGGTGATTCCCACCACGTAGGATTTCGGGGAGACAACTTTGCCGCACACCTCATAGGCAGCGGGCACAATGGTGGGCAGTGTAGGAGTGGAAATCTGTGTCTTCACCTGCAGCGGCTCGAATCGCAGTTGCGGAAACTCGACCTCAATGTTGTAGCTGCCAGTTTTGATGTTCTCCAGCGTGTAGCTGCCCGTGGCATCGGTTTCGGCTATTTTTTCATTGTTCAGCTTTACTATGGCGGATTTGAGCGGTGCGCCTCCTACGGAGCTCAGCACCTGACCCGAGACAGTAAAGCCGCTGATCTTGAACTCCTCCTTGAGCTGCACAGTGTCCTTGCCCACCTCAACTTCCACAAACTTAGGTGTCAGATGCAGCTTGAGGTTCTCATTTTCGTTGACAGCCTGCAGTAAATATTTGCCAGTGGGCACGTTCCGGAAGCTGTATTCGCCCTTCTCCACCACCACATAGCACGCGGATAAGCTTTCGTAATCATTGTTCAGCTTATTTGTGGGCGCCTTGGTGTTTTTTTCGCACTTGGGCAGAAGAGTTTGCTGTTGGAAAAGAAAATATTGAAGGTATATTGAAAATTTGCTGGAATTTTAAAGGATTGCAACAGCTACTTACGCCGTTCTTCTTGTACAGAGCCACAGCAATGTTGCCTGGGAGCTGTGCACTAGCATCGAAGCGTCCATTGATATCGAAACCGGACACGACCAAGGAGTTCTCCGGCAGTTCCGTATTGCCGCTAACCACGACCACATTGTGCTCTGCCTTGGCAAAGTGCCACCTGGCGTGCGAGGCGCGCACCACATATTTGCCGGGTATGATTGGTGTAAAGAAGAAAATGCCATTAATGTCCGTTTTGGTGCGTCGAATCTCGCCCTGGTCAGACTTCAGTTCGACGTCCACGTCTCGTGCACCGCTGCCCGTGGCTAGGACTACCTTGCCCGTGATGCCAAAGCCCTTGAACACGAAATTTACGTCTT